>WBMV01004137.1:2421120-2437142 GCA_013396655.1 Campylorhamphus procurvoides
AATCACCATGATGCCCAGCAAGCCAATGGCAGTGGAAATTGTAAATCTGTTGCCAAATACTAATTTAGAAAATGAAGCCCTGCTATGCAGGCCTAAACTGATCTGCTATGAAGTCTAGATAGAAATTAAGAGACGGAAGAAAAAAAAAATTCAGTATAGATTATTTATTCTGAGTATTCATTTCCATCTTTTTTGGGTAAAGAAAATAACAAAGCACAGCTAAAACAAAATATGCAGGAAGTCTACAGGAAGCATCAGCTTCCTTTTTGGGGCCACAGGTTTATTCTGCTAGTAGCTGGAAGGAAACCTGCTTTGCTCTCCTTTGTCAAGATGGGGCTACCACTGGGACTCCAGAAGGAAGACTACAGCCTAGATATTGAAGATCACCTCATCCAAAACACTGCCTGGACCAGGCTTTGTGAGGAAATAGGGAAAATGCTTCAGCCTACACAGAAACCAAATGACAGCATAATAAGCAAGATGCAACTCCAAATATCATCAAAAGATCAGCAGTGAATCTGTTGAAGATTGGCTCCTTTCCTTGGGCTACATTAGAAATTGTAGTGCATTTTCCAGATTACAGATGCTTGAAATGAAACACAATTTTAGAACATTTATATCAGGGCACATGATGCAATTCTTGCTAAAATCACCAATTCGGTATTTACCTTAAAAAAATTAACTGAGAAGGCCTCAAGCCTGCTAGGCAATCAGCAAGAGTGACCATAAGAAACTTGCCTGGAGTAACCTGCTACTCCAAGCACACTCTGGCTCACTAGATTCGTCTGCTTTCCTTCCTCATGCCCGTGTGACTCGATATCACTGTGCTATGCCACACAGTGTATCACCTCACCAAGTGACAGATTTTACACTAGTGTAACTGACCTAGAGTATTTTTTCACCTCTTGCAATGATGTTTTTCTGTAACCCAGTTATTACAAGACAGACCCTTGAGAAAAGAAGTCCTGTTTTCAAGATGCCTACTTTCAGTGTATGTATCTGTTACTATTGACGCATAGTAGATCCGAGAGCACAAGCACTGGGTTGAGAACCACAACAGCATTTTCTAGACTGAACAATTATCTCAACTACTCTTAGTATAGCCTAGCAAAGAAATTAGTAACTGGTGTATTAATTTAGTCACACCAAAAAAACCCAAACAACCAAAAAACCTAAATAACCAACAAACAAAAAAGCCCAAACCACCAAAAAACCTAAATAACCAACAAACAAAAAAACCCAAACAAAACAACCCAAGAAACACCCATCAAAACCAACAAAAAACCTCACCCACAAACCCACAACAACAAAAAAGACAAAACCACAAAAAAGCACACAAACAAAAACGAAAGCAAAACAAAAAAAGCACCCCACACAAACAGTCAACAACAAACCTCTCCCACAGCCTCAACAGTAAATGGAGGCAGGGAAGGGATTCTGTTAATTTCACAACACACTGGCTTTGTTTTCATATTTTGATTGCTCAGTTACTCTAAGAATAATGTCCTTCAGGGATTCTTTAATTTTGATTTTGACCAGCACTCAATATTCGTAACATCTCATTTTAAGCAGCAAACTGGTTTCACTATCTAACCGGACAAAAGACCAGATTTTTATCATGGGAGTATAATTGTTATTTTCCACCTTTGCAAACTTACACCAGGTACCATCCTTTCAGGCATTCTTACCTTCATTCATAAATCCATCAAGAGAGATTTCTTGAAGTGGGGGGACTGATACTTTTTTGTGTGTGGATTTTTTTAACCACCCACCCCTTGCCAGTGGAGAGTACAAAAGGCCCCTCTATTTGAGCAATCTATCCTTTAAGAACAATCAAAATAATCACCTCACCAACTTGTCATGTCAATGTGATACTTAGGTGAAGAATGGCAATGGCTATAATATATGCACTCCTTTCAGGCTTCCAGCCAAACAGCCTGACTCCACAAACGACCCTTGTTTAAGCTGGGGGGGCAGATGTTGGGCTTTATGATAATAGTGAGTTCCACTGTTGCAGCTGGAATGGCAAATAGTCTGTATATTTGTCTTAGCTGAATTGTAAAATATTGAATACCTGATCAAGATACAATTCTATCTTGACTGAGAAATCAATTTCTGAAAGCAGCCTAGTCCAGTAGTGTCTTTCCTGGCCATAGTATCAATCCGATCGCGTCTAACCAGCTGTCATGTAAGGCTCTCATATCTCATGACAGCAGACAGGATAACCAATACCCTGATAATAATGGGATATCGTTAATTCAATGACAGTGTCTTTGAGTTAATCTGTTAGAAGAGAGCAGAGAAGCTACAGAAATGCATCTCCCATACTCCAGAAGTGAACTCACATTTTACACCCTTCTGCTTCCTTTAGGTCAGAAATGTAAGATACCATGCCCCTGTTAACAGTTGTCTAAATAATACCAGTTGGATTTTCTCTTAAATAAAATGTCTTTTGTGTGTTAAAAATCTGAACTTTAAGGAAGTCAAACACATGGAAGACAAATGAAATTATGTCTTAAAAAGAAAATATAGATACCCATATTCAGTGTTAAACTGTTTATATTCACAAATACATTTAGAAGTATGCAAGAGAAGTATTAGAAGAGAAGCATGCAAAATGGCAATCTATGCAAGAGCTCTTTTTAAACAGAAGGCATCCTAATTTACTTTTTAGACTTCAGATACCACAAAATGAATGCAAACAAATGTTTTTAACATCAGGATTTTAAATGGGACATGTAGTATCAAGATTTAAGTTCTTTATTGTTCAAATATGATTTTTACTTTAAGCATATTTCTCTCCAAGTCTATCCTTTTTTGCTGGATTATGTAGTATTACCTAAACATTTTGGATTTAAATAGTGTCTGCTCAAGCATATATCTTTAGAAATTGATAAATTAAACATTATAGTTTTACCCAAAAATCAAGATGAAGCTAAGGCATGTGTGATAAACATCAGCTGCAAACTAAATGTTCAATTGCAACTACATATTACAAATTGCTATGACAAATTGAGCCTTTAAGGGATGATCTCAGCTCCAACGGTTAAAGGAGCCCAAAACAGGAAATATTTATCACCACCACCTCTCCTATGAAACTGCCCATCTGACCTCTGCACCCAACATCTTGTACCTACAAAGTTAGACTTCCCAGAAAACATAGTCTGATTTAGTCTTTCATTACTCCCCACTTTTTTCTAGATATTGTTTCTTTGTCTTCTCAGACTTGACTTCTCAGTGTATCACTTAAGATATGCAGATGTTAGCAAAGAGCACGGTCTACCCTAAATTCATATATCTTGATGACAGTCAAGGCACATGCACAGCATGGAAGCAACATATGGGATTAGAGAAAGGGTGCAATTACTTTAGATAGTACCTAGAAATATGAGTTTATCATGTCTCTGAACAATAAACAGATCAACTCCTCAAGTTTATTTAGAAGAAAAAGAAAATTGATTTTACAATAAAGAACTGTGCTAAAACCTTGAAATTCAATACATTTTATTCAATGCAAATTTTAGCTTTAATATAGCCAATTAAAGTTTCTGTATTTCAAACAAGTTTTCTGCTGCAAAATTTATCTCACCAAGTTTCTCCCTTTTAAAAAGCCCCTAGAAGTGAGGGTATTTCATAAAACCCTGTCACGTTCCTCCTCACAATGTCAGCATTTGATAGAAAACACAAGAGAGTTTTCACTGTGATTTATGTAACAAACAGCGCAATACGAAAATCTTGCTTAAAGCAGTAGCAATGAGCAAAGGCATAGCTTGTATGTGGTACCATCAGCATTAGAACAACTGGAGTAAAATAATCTCATTTTCAAAACAAGACACTTAAGTACATCACAGTAAGAACCCTGCTGCAGAATTAATAAATCCAGAGAACTGTTATGCTATAAAGGAACAACTCTGCTTGAGTCTTACTCAACCAGCAGTAATACAAACCAAAGCACTCCATCCTACCTTCTGAAAAGAGAACTACTGTCCAAGACTGTGGTGTTACAGAGTCAAGGACAGGTACTAAAGCAAAGTGACAGGAAGCAGATGATTTATTCCTGAACTCCCTCCAGACATCTCAGTAAAAAGGCCTGAGCTCCTATGAAAATATGCTTAACATTCATGTGTAGCAGTTAATCAAACAAGAAAACTGTGTAACAGCAGCTATTCTTCCCTCTCATGGTCAATAACTACAAGAGCAATGTGGTAGATTTTTGTGCCAGTTCCGTAAGAATTCATGGAACGCACAGCTGAAAAAATATACTGACTACCTCTTTCCAGCACGTTATCAAGGACTTTTGTATTTGTTCAAGCAAACTAGTGGCAATTTATTTGATTTTCAAAGCCCTTTTATTTCTTTAAATGTAATCAAAACCAGGATGCTACAGACTGACTGATGATGAAACTATGAAAAACTTCATTCAGGAAAAAAGCTACAACCATGCAATTTAATAATTTATTTAACAAATCTTCCCTGTCAGAGATGTTCAAAGGATTCCCACACCACCATGTTCTTTGCAGTAGACAGGTCTGGAAAATCTAATTCAACTTGAAATAAATATAGAGACATATTACTCCAAAGAGACAAGTTAGATGCTACAAAGTCAACAGGACCATGGCTTTCACCTCAGACTGCTGAATGAAATTTAAATACAGAGTTGCAGACTGGCAGGTGAGGAAGGTAACCCAGCACTGAAAAAAACTGCCACACGCACATTAGGGGGGAAAAAAAAACCCAAACCACCACACAACCAAAAGCAGAAACCATTCTGGGGATTACAGACCAGAAAGTTTGTCATCCACCCTTACTAAAGGCAGCAGGTGCTATACAAATAAAAAGTCACTGCAGACAGGGATAAACAAGGTCTATTGGAAAAAACGTTACATGACTTTCAAAGAGAGAAAACCTGCCTCATCAATCCAGCTGAGGCACCGGAGTGCATCAGCAAGGATAGAGAGAGGAGGTCCAGCAGACATAGTACAGTTCCATTTTGAAACAACTTTTGACAAGGCTCCACACCAAAGGCTACCAAAGAGACTAACTTGCCACAAGATGGGAGGAAAGAGCCTTAAAAACAGAAAATTAATGAACAGGATACAAAAAGCAAAGTTTAATGGCCAGTTTTCAGGGCAGAGAATAAGCAGTTGAAAGGTATCCTGCTGGGGGCGTGGTGCTGGGACTGGCTTTACTCAGCATTTTCAATAACAACCTGAAGAGCCAAACATGCAGCGAGATCTCATAGTTCATAGGTGAGGCTATATGTTTTGGGTAGATACCAGACACTAGCAAGGGAATGCCAAACCAAGAGATCTGGCAAAAAAGTGAGAGAGAAAAGATTCAGCATAGGTGAGACTGTTGCCTTTAACTATACCCTGCCTGTGCAGAGCAGAGCTCACAGCTGGCATTTATAATCCTTATGTGATCCAAGACACACTGCTGACAGTTCTACAAACCCACTGTACAGCACTAGACTGAAAGGTACCACCAGGAAGGCGAACACTGAACACTGTTGATCAAAACCTGTGGAGACTGAGAGGTACAGGGGGCAAATGGACTGCAAAATATGGTTAAGGTTCACATGCGCTCCTGACAACCATCTATTGCCATCAGCTTTATTGTTTTTATTTAAGAAAGAAGTGCACGGGTTATAAAGAAGTACATAATTAATAAGAAACAAAGGAAACCAGACAGCACATGGACAGCATCCAGCACTCTTTGAAGGCATCCAAGGAACTTATGGATGGCATGGAGGAATGCCCTAACTGGAGACCAAGAAGATACAGCAAACAAAAACCAGCCCTCACAAGCATCAGGATGCATCACTTGAGACACAAGACTAGACTACTATTAAACATTTGCAACAAAGACAAGGCAAGGGTGTTCAGTATTCTCATTTGTAAATAACATTAAAAATCACACAATTTCTTAAGTGATGTAAGTTTATTCAAAGCATAAATCCTCTTCAGAAGCCATAGGGCATGACACCACTGAGGAAAAGACAAAAATTTAAAAAGAAAACAGAAGTAGGTATCTCCAGCGATGAAAAGACTATCTCACTGCACAGAGTCAGCATTCAAAAGAATATCCAATTATACACGGACAGTGATTTTCAGCCAATGAATCACAGGGCCCTGAAAACCAGTAAGCTACTGATCTACTTCAGCTATTGTCCTTAAATCTAAGTTCACTAACAAGCAGTCCATACCTCCACCAGAAAACAGAGGTGTCTCTATACTTATCTTTCTTACCTACAAATGGATAAATGTATGAAAGGCCTAAATTATCCGGATTGATGAAATTAATAAGTCTGTAACTCATTGACAGGTTAGTCTCTGTCTGTCCAGCAATTAGATTTATTAAAAAAAAAAATTAAAAAATACTGCTTTCTAGTTCAGCACATAGTATTACTCAACCCGAAAACACAAAAGACCAAAAATATTTACTAAATGGAGTACTAGTGCACTCCAGCATGGGAACTCTGTACTATGTAACTGAGAATGAATGTAACTTTTAAATATAGTACACTATATTTACATATAGTATACTAGTAAACTTAGGTACAGAAGAGGTTTATTATTTCATCATTGCAAGCTGCAAGAAACAACTGACTGGCTGATCCCCTCAATTTGTATTTCAACTATTGCTGAAATACTATTCTCAACAAACACAATCCAACATTCAAATTCATTATTTTGTTTTGAATATTGCTGGGTTAGCTTGCAGTGTGGAAAAGCTACTGAAGCAGAAATAGAAAAATATTCAGTAGAACGGAAACGACAAGCTGCATAAGTTACAAAATGACATAAGAAATACTTTTTATTCAATAGGTAGGTAGACTCAGGCTGGAAAAAAGTTTATTTCAAATTTTTAATCAACTGAAAGAAATGCTTGAATTGAACAAGATTATCAATAAATCTTAATAGGAAATGGGAAGAGGTTTCCATATAGGATGAAATTTTACAGAGTTTTTCCTAGTGTAACATTGTAGCAACCACTGTTGGACAAAATGTCCAGTACAGCAATTAATAATATGACTGTCAATGTCACAAAGTTAAACGGCTTACAGCTTTTCTACTCTCCCATCACAGTATTTATATCCCATAGAAGAACACTAGAGGAATCACTGACTATGAAATGGTGATTATTAATATAAAAGCTAGTCTAAATCAGTCTGAAATTTAATAAAACATTGATCAATCGGATTAAAAAAAATCATTTGCAATATTTTCAGGGATAGGTAAAAACAATTATTGTCCCTTACAGGAGAAGCTATTCACCCCAAATCTGTGCAATAAGGCTATTTCACAGCTCTCTTGTGTCCTTATCAGCACTGAATGCTTCCTTCAACAAACAAAAGTACTTTAGTATTAGAGTCAGCAGATTTCAGAATTACAGTCCACAGCCCATGTGGCAAGACTTCTCTATTTCTTCCTTTCCTCTTCAGTCACAAAAAGATCGCAGAGTGCCTTTGTTTCAACAGCTCCTGTGCATCTTCTGGTTTTCTCCACAAGTTTTCCAGATTAACACTGAGAAGGAAGATTTTCACATCTATCAGACTCCTCATGAATTTTCTTCACTTCTCATCCTACTGTTCATTTGACACCAAGAACAGTTTGCAAGGCCTGCAAACCAGGTCATTTAAGAAATCTGCACTTAAGCAATCCCTCATTTGAGAGCCCAGTAATACACAATCCTGCTTTTAACTGTGTTATCGTTTGCACAGCTGCAACATACACCATGTGTACAACACATTGCCACATACATAAAACTGTTTACAAATCACTTTTATACAGAGCTAGTAACATCCAAACAAGGCTGACAGACAAACAATAAGCAAAACAAGCCCGGAAACCCCAAATCTCCTCATAATTTAGGGAAAAACAACAATTTTAGACTGCAGGGGAAAAAATTAAAAATGAGAGAAGAAAAACTTCTAATGTGTGAATTTTCTTAGCTCACCAGGATGCTGTGGAAAACCAAAACATTTCAGATACTAAAATGAATAAAAGAAGGAAATTAATGTATATCAGACTCCTTAGGGATGCAAAAAACCTATGTTACCACTTATATTCTCATTCTTACTGGCTCAACTGCTCAACAGCACCACAGGCTCTTTGTTACCATCTCTGCTGAGAACACAAGAAGCAACAACCCAACTAAGGAACGTTTTATATGCTGAATTTTCATTTTTTTAATTTTATCACATACTTAAAGTTAAAATAGCACCATAGATACCTCCAAACATCTCCCTTAAAGCCACAGTCTCTCCTAGATCTGATTAGAAAACTGTGTTAATCTTAACTGTAAATTACTCCAGATGGAGCATACAAGGTTTATCACTGAACAGAATGAAATTAAGGCTGCCTTTAAGATTTTTTCTTTAGACAAATTTACAGAGAAACATCTGACCACAATCCACAGAATTCAAGTAGTAAAAGGCCACCAGGAAGTTGTTTACAAAACTCTATGTTACGTCAATTATGTAGCTGTTTCAGATACCAACATAGGCACACGCAGGAAAACTTCAGCAAAGGAACAAGCACAAAACATACAGGCTTGTGTAAGTACCAAAGGCCACCAGCACAGGTAACCCACCATGTCTCACTAAGAAATAGGTCACGCCCTTCAACAAATTACAGATCAGACACAGAACTTCTAGGGGAAAAAACCCCTCCATTTTTTATTTCTGCAGTTTGACAATCATACTATTATGGATATATCCTTAAAGGATTAGTGAAGCAAGAATAAAGAAAAAACCCTGAAACATTATTGCTGCCACAGACAGAAAAAAAAACACGATTCAAGACCACTTGTTTTACCCTTTTCACTGCACCTTGCATAATGTTAGCTCCCTTGGGTTCCAAAATATAGTAGTTTCCTATTGCTGTATGCCCTCTTACACAGCAAGATAGCAGATAACCTGAAAGAAATCAGGAAATGTTATAGGAATGAACTGTCGGGGAAAGTTAAATGTCTTTAAAACTACTTAAATTGATAGATTCTGAAACGCTTTTGTGTCTTTAAGAAAGGAGAAAACAATGAAAGCAAAAAAAACCACTGGATTTTCTTGGACAACTTCCAAGCAGAAATTTAACAGGCAGCAATACAGAAAACCCATTTTTATGGGAAATGTCAGCTTTACATGTCTGGATGTTTCAATCATTTCTATATGCAACAACAGCGAACAAAAACATCAGGGCAGGGCTCTTACAGAACAGAATGCATTATCTGTCAGCAGTTTACCTGGAAGTTCAGCACTGTTAAAAAAAAACAAAAACAAAACACACAAAACCCCATATCCTGCACCATCCTCAGATACAGATGGAGCAGTTATCATTCGTGTTTTTCTATGGTACACAACTAAATTAAATTGTGAGCAATTAAAATACTCCACAGTTCAGATCAACTTCATTACATAGGATCCAAGTGAATAATCACAATGATGACTTCAAAAAATGTTAATAATTTACATCTTTCAGGCAAAGCAGAGTTTCCAGAACTGCTGGAAATCTAAGTTCCATGTATAACTTACAAGTAACAGACTCAAACAGGAAGTTTTAAACCATGAAGGGATGCAGAATTTTGTCACAATAGCATACTGAGAAAAAACACGCAATTACTTTTATGGAATGAACTGAGATTACAGCTAAAGCCACTAGAAACCAACCTGGATTTTCTAATGTTATTTTTGTTTGAACTGGTGCAATGGACTGTTACTGCCTCGACAGTGACAGTATATTTCCTGAAACAAATGCAGTTTCAGGAATTACTAAGATCCCTGTTCAAATAAATGTCTGCTATTACTATCACCTAATTGTGTATTATGTAAGTTAATTATTTTTGAACGTTTGGAGCAAGAAAATTGAGACATATTTCATCTTTCCAACTGAGAACTCTGATGTTGCAATTGACAGTGCATTAAAATCTAATGACTTCCAAATTAGATCTCCTTAACATATTTTGAACAAGAAGTAGAAAACATTCATGAAACAGGCTGAGACCATTAGACATGATGTTCAATCACTAGCAAAACAACTTTGCTTTCTCAAAAATTAGTAACTGAGACACAAAGCTGCTACATGGCTCCATGTCATTTCATGGCACAAGACTTTTGAAGGTCACAGTGAATACCCCATTTGTTGTGCAAGACAAAATAATCTTACAAAACAAAGCAAGAATAGCCTACAGCTCATAGTTTTGACACAATCATTTGAAAAAGTGATGCTACAATTGCATATGTGTGAAGCTCTGCCTCACTAGATCAAATACTTCTAAAGCTTGGAAGACTGAAGCACTATTACCAACCTAGATTTTCACTAAAACATTTGCAGATGATGCACGCTCCATGATTTTAGTAACACTGCACCCACATACATTAACCTTAAAAAGCAGCAGTGAGGAGAACAGTCTGAGGTGTTAGAAGAGCAACCAAAATATGTCTGCAGAGTGCGATCCAGCTTGGCACTAGAAAGAACAAACAAACTGATGAGTTTCTGGGCTATCTCCCTTTATTTCCCCTTTCCTGGATTTAAGTGCACCTTGCCTGCCAGGAAAGAACCGTATGGGTACAGGAAGGCTGTTCTTGAAAAGGACTTGAGAGGATTCCTTGAACAGATACAGCTCTCCCTCACACACTTCTTCCCATTTGAGGGGACTACTCTGTGGACTCAAAGTTCCCCAGAAGTTCTACAATAGTTCTACCTAAAGTTTTTTCTGGACAGTAACCTGTTCAAAGCCGGAACTACTGAAGTGCCAGATGATACAACACTGACAACTCCAGAGACTGACAATCTTTCTGAAAAATAAGTTACCAAATCTGCATCCAAGAACTTTACTTACATAACATATGAATTCACAACTTAGGAACAGCAGTGATATATGTCATGTCATCAACCAATGCACTTGCATAAAACAGACCATGCAAACCCTACTACTGAGAATTCTCTTCCATCTCCAGTAACACTTCATAATACCATAAAAGCCATATCATTTGTTGTGGTGTTCATTACTGGTAAGGTTCCTTATGGGGGCAACGCCAAGACGTAAAATCCAGCATTTACTGTAAACTATAGTCTTAAAGGTGCATCTACCTCATTTTTTTTTTAGTGCAGATCAGGAATGCATATGTAAAGCAAACTCCGTTATTGTACCCACTGTCTACATAGCATGAAACAGTCCCACAGTGGATGAACAGGATTCCTTTGGGAGAGAACTGAACTGTAAGATGTGAAACCAGGAGCACAAACACCACGCTTCAACACAAACAGGCATTGAGTCCATGCATCCAGTCTGTAATTCGTTCAACAAAAACAACAAAAAACCCTTGAAATGCAAACAGTAAGGAAGCCAAGTCCTCAGCACCAAACATTACGTTCTACAGACACAACTCTGCCAGGTCCTGTTACTTTACGTGGTATACAACAGCTCCTCTGTTGCAGTGTTCCTTAAAGTAGCCTATTAGCCCAATACATCCAGCTCATCTGGAGAGGCTGTGGCTTCCCACAACCAAAGATATCCAACTCCTTGGCTTTCTTGCCTTGCGCTTTCTTGAAGTTGCTAACATACCAACGTCTCACAGGCTGTCAGATCAAAATTGGGTTCTATACATGCAGTTCTGACTTTGTGCTGCAGCATCACCTACCAAAAGCATCATCTTGCAATGACAGGGATAAAACACTCTTAGTTCTCAATAGCAAAGCCACACAAACCAAACAGATTAGAACCTGCTTCAAAATAAATATCATGCCACAAGGAAGGCATAAGCACATACCGAAGAAACTGCATCTCTCAACACTTTTCAGGGGTTATGTATTTATCCAGAGTGTTGGCCAGTAGAGTCCCACTCACTAATTCTCCCTCAGGAATCTGAGCTATCAGGGGCTCTTTTATTGCCTCAAAGGGTGCTCAGAAAAACTTTTAATATTTGCTTCCATACACTGCACAGGCCTAGTGGAACTTTCAATACCAACCCGTTCCCTTGAAGCCAAAGCCATATTCAGACATTCCTCAGTCCTAACTCACACAGGACATACTGCTCCATGCAGGCCAATTCCAGCAACACAGCTCAGGCATTTTAACACATCTTCAAAAACAAGATTTCCTAAAAATTACTTGATCAGATCCATTGTATGCAAGAACCACATCACAAAGTTTCAAAAGACATTCAGAGGCCTGTTGTGCCTTCCTTCCTTGCTGCAAGCCAAAAAGAGTGGAGAAGCACTCTTGAAGCCATATTAACAAGTTATAATCAAAAGCATATTTTGGGAAGGACATCCACACATTCAATTCATGCCAAGTTGATTTATCCAGAAAGTATCATATTCATGCAGGTGTCAGCTGCTGAAAGCTGCAAAAGACAATAAAATTAACTTCACCAGTTTGTCCACCACACAAGCTAGTAGCTCCTCAGATGTTCCTAGAATTTTTCCAAGAAGTTGACATCACATTTGTGTGTTCTCATTCTCAGGTAACAGGCCATCATATTACGGAGCTTCTGGTTTAATTCTGCTGCTTCACCTGAGTTTTTGGAAGAATACTATTTGGTTCTGTTCCCATTGTTGGTTTGAAACTGGCTATATTGAAGTGATTACTGAAATTATTATTACATCTGATCTGTCTAGAGTTTCTGATTCCATTTTCTTCAGTAACCACCTGTGGGACAGGGAAATGTAACCTTTTCTCAAGCCAAAGGTTATCTTATCTCCCCATTCTGCTAGGTCAAACTTCTTGAGAACAGCAATATTTTAAATGAGCTTTTTCATTTAATCACATCATCAATTTAACAACCACCAAAGAAAGGGAAGGTAGAGCAATTCCCACATTGTTCAGAACAGCTATAGTAACAATATAACAACACAAGACCTTTTCTTACGCTATTTTAGTATTAGGCCTGATGAAAAAACAAATGGACAGATTGTGTCCTTGCATAAAATTCAGATACTTCTTAATCTGGGTACTCAGCCCTAAAACTTGGGGTCAGATAAAAAGGGGTCTTCCAGTCTCCACCATTCTGTGAGCATTTGTAGATTCCTCAGTCAACCTCTTCTTGAAGTCACATACTACACTCAATTATTAAACAGCCAAGACAGTCACAATCTCACTCTTCCTTTGTCATTCCACAATCACAACAAAAATCACTTCCATTACATCAACCTCTCTCTTTGTTATTGATTGTAGAAAACACTACAGCAGCTCCAGCCTAACACCCTACCAGTGCTGGATGAGTTACCTGACAATGCCAAGAGGCTTTCAAAAGGTCCTTGAAATGACAAAACACAAACCCCATACTGCTGTGAGCATAGAGCAGAAGCAAAACCAAAAAAAAATCATTTCTCTCCAATTTGAGTGAAAAATCCATCAGCCAGAGGCTTCATCAAAGCATGCTTGAGAACTACACGACTTCGCACAATGCCTTCTGCACCCTGCCAGTTGAGGTCAACATCAGCTTCTGACACTGCATATGAGTTCAACAAGCAGTCAGTGCCACAACTCTCCCATCAAAACCTAAGCTGCTTTAGTGCCTTAAGAAAGAGTTGGAGTCATTCCCTATACTTTTTCAGAACAGGAAATGACATGCTTAGAAAAAACCTGGCAGCCCTGATATACTACTGTTAACAAACACAGTTGAGCGCCCATATCACAGACATCGAAGTTCCATCCTGCGTAAAGGAGAAGTACTCCCTTCCCCCAGAAGTTCATGAAGGAAAAAGGAATTATGAGAACATGATACAAGGCAATGAAATAGGAACAGATGGAGGAAGCAAGCTTTGATGAATGAAAAATAATTAAATAGTCCAAAGGTGTGGCCACAAAGGCTATTGTCACACACACTGTCTCTCTTGTACTAAAATGCCAAGATGACCACCTGAGCACCACTAGCACCAGAACTACAAAAAGTGCATCCTAGTCAAAAGCATCTCAACTAAAACACTAATGACACAGAAAACAACTGGTAAGATCTATTGAATCATGGCATTAAAAAACCCCAGAAATTCTGCAGAAACAGACAAACAGCACATTGCGACATTATGGTAAAAGGAAGCTTTGTGTTAGGACATCCAAGATAGGATACAGCACACCTGGGATTTGTGCACTTCCCCAGTTACCCTTCTCATATGGTAACTCAAACAGCTGCAGCTGCCTAGCAAATCACTGCAAATCAAAATCCTGCTCCAGGTATAGGTATATATAGACATTTCAGGTATAGGTCAGAGCCAGAGAAGCAAGAACAAAGGAGAGAGTGTGAAAGAACCTCTAAGCCTATACAACATATTCCAATGCTTACAAATTCCCATTGAAGCTCAACTTCAGCACTGTGTACTGTATTACTGTACTCTCAGGTCTATTCCACTGCATGTGCAAAGCATCTAACGCTGTGTGCACTCCAGTCGTGGCTACAATGACAGTATGAGTGACTGCTGTACACAAAAAAATTCATTTCATTTGTTCCACTTCCACCACCTTTTTCCTTGCTCACACATTACAAGTGATATATGTTCTCCTTTATAATTAGAAGTGTGAACTAGCAGAATATTTGCTTGCTAAAATTCACATAATTTGCTAAACGTATAGCACAAGGTACAGATTCAGCCCCAGAAAAAAGGATTGCGGAAGATAACAAAGAGCTGCATACCAGCTCTGAACATCACTAACTGAAACAAAGAAAGTTTTGTATCCCTACATTATCAAACACTAAAATTGTCTTTGAGAAATTAACACCTAGATTTTAAGGCTCGTGAAAGTGAAACTTGGGTAACAGTGTTTGCTGTGTTATATATATGATGGTATTACATAGTATGTAACATCAGTTATTAAGGAGTAAAGGAAATAAAGAGATGAAAATTAATCAGAATCCCTCCACTATCATTAACAGCCACAGTCAGCAGTTTCCAAAACTGCACCTTTAGATACTGCAGACACCTTCCCTCTCTTTGGACACATGGTCCTAATGAAATGCACCTGAAAATATATTATTCTCAAAAATACAAGAACTACATCAGAATAAACTTCAAGGTTGTCAGGGAAGCAACTCAAACAGAAGGATCACTCACCAGACTGTAGTACTGGAGAGAATGTACTAGGGGCACAGAATGTACTAAGAGACAAAGAACAAGATGTCTTTTGGGGACTCTGGGTGAAGTAATGGATTACAAAGAACTGTATCTTCCATTATTGAGGAGAGAAACAGTGACCAGAAGAAAGAGTCAAAGAAATTGTTAACATGCATGAAGAGATATTGAGCAAGGTCACACAATGAGACCTTCTAGGGAGAAGGAAAGGCGTCATGCAGGAGCCAGGACAAATGATACAAGTTGAACATACCAAGCGGCAGCAAAACTTGCAATTGCATCTAAAATACAAACAACCACCACCGGATAAAAGTGTGTCTAATAGGAGTTCCTGTCTTGAGTACACGGGCATGAAAATTAACCAAAGGTGCATTATAAATGATTTAAGATAATCTTAGGTGTCATTTATCAAAGAGAGGTGAAAACCATGCACAATAACCAAGATACGTGGCAAGTAAATGTAACAATCTACAAGCCACCATCATAGCAAAGGATCACAGTCTACCACATGGCACCCATGAGAGAAAACATGAGCCACAACACATGGAGACGCACAATCTCAGGAAGATAAGGAACCAGCAGCTATACAGAATGAGGGAAAAGTGAGAAGCAGCGAGAAACAGCCACACTGACGATATATATGGGAAATGGAAGAAGTCCAGAAGCTACTTCTGTCTGTCTGCAGATGCATTTGGAGAAAAAGAAATATACTCAGAAGAGCAACAGGCGGTAGAACACACAAAGGTACAGCTGGAGAGGGAGGGCTGGTTGATGGTGGGGCCGGAATGAAGCAGCAGCACCTGAAGGAGGGCAGACCCCCGCGATGGGAGGACGGGGGCTGGGAGGGGGCAGGAGCGCCGGCCCGAGCCTCGGGAGCGGGCCCCGGGCAGATGCGGGGGCGGTGACAGCGCCGGGACTGCCGGGGGGCCAGCGGCGAGACCGGGCCGGCCGTGA
>WBMV01004137.1:2437168-2483063 GCA_013396655.1 Campylorhamphus procurvoides
CCTGTGCGCGTGGACGGCCCGCCCTCCCCTGGACCCCTCCCGCCGGGAGCGCGCGTGGGGACCCGCCGGGAGCGCGCGTGGGGACGTGCCAGGGGAGCCGGGGACCTGCCGGGAGAGCCGGGCGCGGCCCCGCCCGGTGCGGCGGTGCCCGCGGAACCCCGGTGCCCGTGGGACTGCGGGACCTGCGGCTCCCCACCCATCTCCCCCCGGCTCTAAACCGCCTCCCCATTTTCTGTCTTAAATATTAACTCCCTAAGGGCGGGTTTGACCACTGTAACCTGTTCTACACTAAAATCACCCCAGGGGATGGTCGGTATCAACCAGATTTTTCAGCTGTTTTCCCTTTCTTTCCTCGCTTAAATGAATGGGAAATATTTCATGTTGAACGCTGGATGAGAAATCAGACGGAAACCTAATGGATGAGCAATACAAATTATCAGCAGTAAATCACTTTTCTCTGGCATAGTCAGACTCCTTGGCACACCCCATCTGTTTCATCTGTCTCATAGCTAGGCATGGTTAGTAACTCGCTATGGGAATCTCCAGGAAAAGACAGATTCGCTCATCTCAAAAATCTCCATGAACTAAATCGCATTCAGAAAGTAGTTTTTGCAATTAAAAAAAAAAAAAAACACAAAAAAACCGCAACCAACCCCAATGCCAATCTTATATGCACCTGAATTCACCTAAGAGGAGCTGGGGACCATTAACAGAATCACTGTATAGTACAGCACTGCCTTGAATACTCCATGGGAATACTGAAATGTGGCTTTAAAATACACTCGGATTAATTCAGAGTAAGGACTTGAACCAACATAACCATTATCAATTTTCCAACTCATAAAGTATAGAGTAGTCATAGGTATTCTCTTCTATTGAAACTGGTCCCTTTTGTATAAACTATTTAAATATTAATTAGATTGATATTTAAACTCATGTTTCCATATCCCATATGCATGCCCACTGGGCTTTTAGGATCACAATTCTGCCTCCGGCTCTGCTTTCTGAAAAGACACCTAAACCCATTTGCCAGGAAATTATAATTTAGCCAACAGTGTCTTATATAGACCCCTTTTAATTCACTCTTCTTTAAAAGGAGCACTTAACTGTTCATTCTGATCATCTTAAAAAATGTTCCTTCCACTTAATTACAAAGCCAAAAACATAATCCTTTTCTAGAAAATTACAAAGTACAGAGAAAGTCATGGGCTAGTTAATTTATCATCTGCTTTGTTTGGCTCTAGTAACTAAACCTGGTAAAGATCAGTTTCTTCCCACATCCTTATTTTCTTATTCTGTTCTGTTTTGCACATCAGTATCGGTAGCATAAATTTGTTGCCCAGTATGTTTACATTCTCCTTGCTTTCAAGCCTCAAGCTTTATTGCACAAAAATACCAGCTTTGGATTCAGTTACCTACCAATAAGGTTGTAGAACAAAGTTTAAAGATGAAAAATGCCCTCAGAAACCAGGGCCAAATTAAGAGTTCGATAAAGTAGTATTATTTTTAAACCAGGTGAAAGATTTTTTTTTAATGTGAGATTAGCCCTAATTGCATTCCCCTTAATAAATGTTTCCAAATTCTTCTTTCCTTCTGACTCATTCCATATTTTCCTTATCTGCTTCCTCTTGCCTCATTACCTTCTAAGCCTCCTTAGTTACGTTGACCTAATGCAATGATCAACCTTGAGGAGAGGGATTTGTTACCTTGATCTTATTTTTCACCATTTGGAATTTATGAAATGACCCCTTTCAAAATTCACCTCTGGCTGCTCTTGCTGAAACTGTTAAAATAGCCTTCCAAAAACCTGATAAAAGCAGGTCACCTATTCCATTTCACTGAGACTAGGAAAAACTGTCCTAACAGTGACCATGAACTGCAGGAGACTTGTGACATCAATCCTTCTGAGAACAGAGCAGATGACAGTTATTTTGAAGGAAATTCCTCAGAATTCTTCAGATAAATTGTGGTTTCTTTCAGTCAAGAGGAATGTGAATTTAGAAAGAATAATATGAGGGGGAAAAATGTAAAAATGGTAATGGAATTATGATTATTTAAAATACACAGTTAAGAGATTTCTTACATTTAAGTCAACATAGTTAAATTATCCCAACTGCTTTTAACAAAGTGAGAAATTTAAATACTCATTTTTAGTCTCCTCCTTCAACCCTGAGAACAGAAGGCCTAATACTGAAAGTTTCTAAAAAGGATTTTTTTTTTAATTTCTAGACTGTGAGATTAGTTTAAATGTTTCCATTTAAATTGTTCTGTACTCCAAGCATAAATATTGAAATTTGAGGAAGAAAATGCTAAAAATGCTACTAAGAAGCTGTAACCACCACCATAATAATGATACATTGTTATCTTCTCATTCTTCTGTTTTCTTCTTCATGAGGGTGAAGAGAGAGTCCTTCCCCCTTCTCCAGCACTTCAGTTAATCCAGGTCATACTAGGCTTCCCCCAGTATGAAATAAATTAGTTAAATTCTGTCAGTTCTCTCTCCTGGCTTCAGAGAAAGACTTAAAATATAAAATAAACATAATCAAATCCAGCAATGCTTAGCTTCGTTATGAGCCTGCAACAATGCACGTGGAAATTCCCAGTGGCACACACAAGCAATGACTGGTGAGTTGGGTGACCAGTGAGGACAATTTAAATCTCACTCCTGTGGACTCTGACACAAAGGTAGAGGAGAAGGTAGAGGATTACACATGGCTTTTTCATCACTGTCTAAAACTATTCTGTTGGGAGGTATTAGTATTTTTTTTTCCTGTGGCTCAGACATGACATTTAAATGGCTAGAGGATCAGAGAAAGGTTTTTAATCCTGCATGTAGTCTCTGCAGCTGGGACAGCTCCTTTAATTTAAGAATATGCAGAACTATGAAAGCAAGGATGGCATTTTCTTTCTGTGCCCCAAGTTCGTCTGCACACGCAGGCAGGTGTCACTGAATCAGGTCCGCTCGGCCACGAAGCTCTACTTCGCAAACCGTAAAGCAAAGACGCATATACAAAAATAATTTGTTTAAATAAATCTCTGTTCTGACGCTAATTGACAGTAGCACCCAAGGCCCGAGGCATGAACCAGTTATTATTAGCGTTTTTAACAGCACTGAAAGACCAACATGCTTCATAAGCCCAGCAGGATTCACACGATCATATTCTGAATAGCTAAACAGCCTGTGATTTCGGTGTCTCAAATGAATAGCAGACATCTGGGGGAAAGAGCTTATTAAGGGACTACCCCTTTTCTTCCCAAAGATAAAGCCTTATCTCCAGCAATTCAAGAGCCTGGCTGCTCTGCAGTGCATTCCAGTTTTCCACCCGGCAGTTCAGTTTGGGTGCCCTGCATGGTTTTGTACAGTAACAGGAGTTCTCTCTGCTACCAAAACTGGGCAAGTTTCCTGTGCCCTGCCCCCGGCCCAGGCGCTCGTCCCCACCCCTGAGCCACTGCTCGCTGCCTCCTCAGCTGTGCTAATTAAACTCTTTGTGGACCACATTGTAAACCAAATGACTGAACTTATAAAGGTTTAAAAAAAAACGCCAAAAACGAAACCAGAAAACCCACTTGCGCACCCATATGCACACAGGCATAGAAACACTCGCCGACCCAAGTTACAGCTCACCCCAGACAGCTGCGCTCGCACACGCAAGGGGACAGCGAACCCCGCTGAGGGAGCAAGAACAAGAGGGCAGAGCAGGCAGGAGACTGCCCGATTTGAACTGGCTTTCCCGTTGGAAAAGGGCCCATTTGTGCAAATACTGCACGCGGGGAGCTGAAGGCAGGCTGGCTCCCGAGCAGTGAGAGGCTGAGCCGCGCACGCAGGACCGGTTCCACAGCTGGCAGGAACGGGTCCACATCTGGCAGGAACGGTGCCACAGCTGGCAGGAACGGGTCCACAGCCGGCAGGAACGGTGCCACAGCCGGCAGGAACGGTGCCACAGCCGGCAAGAACGGGTCCCATCTGGCAGGAACGGTGCCACAGCCGGCAGGAACGGTGCCACAGCTGGCAGGAACGGTGCCATAGCTGGCAGGAACGCCGGAGCACTCGCACCGGAAGGGAAGAGTCTCCTGCC
This sequence comes from Campylorhamphus procurvoides, assembly GCA_013396655.1. Lineage (NCBI taxonomy): Eukaryota > Metazoa > Chordata > Aves > Passeriformes > Dendrocolaptidae > Campylorhamphus > Campylorhamphus procurvoides. The sequence continues at coordinate 2,441,245 of WBMV01004137.1, forward strand.
AAAGCAGCGAGGAAGCAGGAGCCTTGCTCCGGGCAGTCCTGCAGTGCCCCATCTCCATAGGCAAGCCGTCTGGTTATTGCCTTTTTACGGGATTTTTTTCCTAAAGTCAGAGCGTCTTGCAAATGCAGTTTAGCGTTCAGCCGAATGGAGTGGAGACCGGGGGAGGGTGACATCCAGCGTGGCAGTGGGAAGGGGGACGGGACCGCTTTATGGCAACTGTGCCCGCAAAAAGACTGGTAAGGAATATGCCATTTGTGTAGACCAGCTCTTACCTTAGGCCAGACATAATTCAAAGTAATGTGAAAGAAATGTGGAAATGGAAAGAGAAGCTAAAGCAACAGAGCTAAAAACAGAAAGCTATTACAGTCCATCAGACATGAAAGAATATTATTTAGGAAATAGCTCATTCGTGCCTGGTCTGGGCAGCTCAGTCGTCTCTTTTAGCTACATTGCTCTTTTTTTTTTCATATTACATCATTAGTGCCAAAACCCAAACAATCCCTGCCTGCTGAGCATGCCATACCCTTGATGCTGTTTTCCAAACTGAAAAACTACCCAAAGCCACACTACCATCATACAAGATGACGCACAGACTGTCGCATAGGAAGAGGGTTCATTTTAAGAATATCAGCCTAATAGTATAAAGGCAGCATATGAAAGCCCTGATCATTAGAAATGGCCTTTTCCCAGTACAAATGTATAACGTTTTGCTTCATGACATGACAGTAGACTGTCATTAAATTTTAATATGTATTTTCCTGAAGAAGAACATCAACATGGGGGAGCACTGTCTTAGGCAGAAGTTTTGGAGACACGAGTTAAAAGACAAAACAAAATCAGTGATTAGAAGGCTTATGCCATCTTTTAAAACAATGTATTCTTGATACCTTTCAAAATGATCTGTGCTTTAAATTGCAAGTGGATGACTTCCAGTGTCAATTTTGTTATTACTGTTCCAAGCATGACATCCTAGTAGTCTATTCACATATGGAGATCCTCTGCACACACAAGCTGAAAACTTCCAGACAACTTTTAGAAATCTGTAGAGCTCTTTTAAAATTTTCATCCAGAGAATGTTATTCTAGTCTCCCAGAATGAGAGCTCTCAATGTATGGATAATATTACTAATATCCAGAGAGGGACATATCTAAAGATGCTTTTCAAATGAATATAATTCCCATAGTCCATTTCCAGTGGGAACACTGAAAATCAGGGATTCTCAAGGTTATGTTGCATTCTCAAGACATTTGTGTTAACGCTCCCCCCCCAAAAAAAAGGTAAGAAACGTGATTTTGAAATCTTGACCGTCTCACACGGTTTTCAAACTATATTTTTTCTATTCTGCAGCAACTGTCAAAGACTGATGGAGTTTGCTCATAACAGGATATTTCCTAATTATGTTTCACACATTGTGTAGCTTAGCAGTTTATTATTACTTGTATTCAGTGAAGCAATTAGTGTTTCTTTTTCATTTCAAGTAAATTTTCCTAAAAGTGTTTTCTAATATTTTTCAAAATTAATTCACCACCAGGGGGCAAAGAACTATTTCTCCGGAGGGAACATTTTATATGGGTTTCGTAGATGCATGACCCTTCCAAGGTCCTTTTCTACTTCACAGTAATTGCAGATGTGATTAAAAACAAAAAGTGTGCAGACCTAAAAATGCACCAGAGGGATATCTTTACCATTTTTTTCCAACTGACTGCTCTAATGTTAAGACAATAGTTGGGAGAGAGAGCAAGCTGGAAGACCATGAAGAGCTGGCACAAGATGGCTGCGATGTGAGAGGTACTTTGGTCCTCTGTGTGTGTGGTTGTACTGTGCCTCTGTCAGTCCCACGCTGTGCTGTTCTGGCACAGAAAAAATGAGAACCATCTATGCACTAAACCAGGTAACAATAGCAACACAACATTACAACCAGTATCCTAACACTTGTCATAGAATCACCGAATCATTCAACTTTAGCTGATTTTAATTCCCTGCACAATGCTGTCAGTGCTGTTTTGTTGCTGCTTGGTCCCTCCTTCTATTTGTTGCTTTGCCACAGAGGAGCTGATGTTAGGAATAATTAAAAAAAAGAATTTGATTTTGCAAATGAAAAGAACAAGTTAAATATCACCAGAGAGTTTGCTATTGTTATGAAGATAATGCAATTCCATTTGTCTGTACATAACACTCATTTCCCACTTATTACTGTAGGTATATATGTTTGTGACATTTGCTAGGGCACCCTCACAAGAAAGGAACATATTAGCATCATAAAATACTGGAGAAGAAAAAGAGAATCGGGCAAATCCCAAACCAAAATTCACCACCATAAAGTAAACTAATATATAACTATGACCACACACAGAGAAACTGTGCAACCAGCAGCACAACATGCCAACAGTATAACAGAAAAGCCTGTTACAGCAAACATATGTAGGAATTAATCATGGACAACATTTGTTTTGTGGTATATCTTTTCAATAAAATGACTGAATCCATTCAGAGAGGGAACTGAAAGCTATGATGGATGAGCGTAGAATACTCTATTTACTCAAAACTGCTGTTTCTGTACCACAGATTTTTTTTATATTTTTTTTTATGGTAAATTGCTGTCCTGCTCAAAATTGAGGATAATACTTTGAAATTTTCTCAGGATGTTAAAAATACTTTCTTTATAAAATAAATTTCAAGTTATATAGTTTTCACATGTCAAACTTGCATTAAGAAAATAGTAGATTGTGATTATACAGTGCAAAATCAGCAGAACTAACTAAACATATGAAGACCATCAACAGGATGTATGTGTCTATGTGCCTTTCTAAGAAAGATCCTGTAAGAATTCTTCAAAGTCCATGTTAAATTTAACAGTGCACTTAATTGTGACAGGGAAAAAAAATCCATTGACTTTTCATCCACAAAATTACAATCTATACAGACACCAAAACCAAATTTCTAGGAAGATCAATCTGGACTGGATAATCACAACTACAGAGCAAAAAAAGGACATAGCTAGAAACCAATATACAGAAATGAGGTTTGATTATTCCATGATTGTATATACCAAAAGGGCACCTTTGAAAACCTACTGACAGCTACAAATGCAAACACTTGTCTGCTAAAATAAGCATTATAATGTCTGATATAGCTTTTTTACATTTATATGATACCAAGCAGAGATATATTTGCTCCTTGCAGTTGCTTGCTTTTATTAAATTAAAAGTTCAGTGTTAAACATGTCATAGCTTCTTGCTGCTGGTAGATTATGTTTGAGTTTTCTTCAAATCATAACATAAATGGCCAAAATCCTTCCTCTACCTGCACAGTTGTGACTTCCATTTGCTCTCAAGGAATATATTTCAGAAAATATAGCAGTGCATGTTACTTTTATTACAAGTGCAAAACATTATTTTCAGAAAAAACAACTTACTGTTCAAAGCACTTTCTTTGCTAAAATTCTGCAATATAATTTCTCACAGAATCCCATTAGCCAGTACAATCTCTCCATAACTAACTCTCCAGTAAGTAGTCTTTAACAGTGCTTTAACAGCTCTCAGCAGCATGGGGGTTTTTGCTGTTGTTGCTTGATTTTGCTGAGGTATGAATTTCACTCACTACATCACAGACTAAAAAAACAGAAAAGTAAAAATAAAAATTTCTCATACTAAGAACCTGTCATTGAAGATAAAAGGTACCCTAAACACAAAGAACCAAAACAGTCCAGATCTTATAAGAGGTGGATAACCTCTGGAGTTCTCTTGAAGCAATGCATTTTTAGACAAAGCATGACTGCTGTGAATAGTCATTTACAGTCCTCCTTAAATATTTTACTTTTAAATTCTAAAATCCAAATAACTGAACTCATGTTGCTGCTTGGTTTTATTTTTTTCAAAATCACTGTAGTCATTGTATAAATATTTCGTGTTCTGTCTACGCCCTTTAATCATTTTTTCTTTCTCCTGTATTTGCATTCTCTCTCACCACCCCTATGTCTACTGTATTGTGCTACCAAATAAATATTAAATATGTTGTACTCATTTAGTTCTTCTTAACTAGGCATTCAATTCACATAACAAATACTTCTGTGGGCAAATATTAGACAAGGAATATGTACTATAGAGTATTATTTAGCAAAATATATTTAATTAATTCTTTCAAGTGAGAGGTATAAATATTGACTTCTCCTCCATGTGCCATGCACAGGAAGAAATCACTTAGTGGATGCTCCTGGTACATATTCTTGGTTACTGGCAGGCTGACGAGGTGGTTTGCGGAGCACAGGGTAGGAACTTGCATAATGGTATCTGGATCCACTTTCACGGGAGTAAAGCACAAAGTAGCAAAACGTTGCAAGACAAAACAGACTATTTAGCAGGGTGTCAATAGCATGGCAATCCTACCAAAACGATCTGTAAAAACTGGGAAAAGCAACGACCTTTAATAGCAGTTCTAATCAATGTGTTTAGTTAAATTACAGATCCACTGATTTGTGTCACCTGTGTTGCAGAGGCCAAACAAATATTCTCTTCCTTTTTGACCAATAACACAGGCTCCAAAATTCTCTTATATACTGCAAATATTAAGGAATTTGATGCCGAAGTCCTTTGCATGACTTTAGGATATCTTTAAATACAAATATTAATGTCAAAAACAGCCCTCTTGTCCTTACTCCATTTAACCAGATTTGCCTTTATAGTCAAATTCTATTTTTCAGCTTTAATTTTGTTGCAAAATATTTTTAAAACAGTAAACAAACACCAGACTAGCAGAATTTTAATCAGTGCTAGATCAAAGTGCTGTTATCTCTGTCTACAGGCCGGCAAAGGACTCCATTATATCACACAAGCACCATTTAAGCTGAGTAGGTGATTTATTCTTGAGCATATTAGAGGAAAGGGCAGAAGGAATTCTCTCCGCAGTACCTCCTGCTGGGTGCAGGATGCCCTCCCACAACTCGTTTGTCAGTGACAGATAATTTATGTGCCACCAGCCATCGGTGACTGTGGTCCTATCAAACCCGGGGCTAGAGATGGTCAGTGTAAAGCCAGGAGGGTCCCAGCTGACTGCAGTGCATGTGCACACTCTTGTGCAGACACAGCAGATCATACACGTGGCAGTGAATGGGGCAAACTGAGCTGCAGTGGTGGGGCCCATTGCTGCCACCACACAGGCGAGCTTGTGTCCTGCATGACCATCATACAAGATGCAGAACTTTCATGCTGGATACTCAGTGTTCCAAGGGATGTCTGTGAAACCTGGCTAAGGAAAGGCTTGGCATCTGCCCTTCCCTGCATTTTGTAGTATGAGGTTTACCAGAAGGGAGCTCCTAATAGCAAAAGAGCTGCCATTCTGCCTGCTCTTCAGCCTTAAGAGACCATCAGCAGCTCCCTGCAGCTGTGTAGTCCCCTCCTGGCACAGTCCCCCACTGCTTTGTATGGTCTCCTCTCCCTCCCGCTCCTCCTCCATCCCAGCCTCTCTGTATTCCTCAGCTGCTGCTCAGCCCAGCGTCCTCTCCAACCTCAGCCTTGGCTGTGGAGGAGGAACCTGGGCACATTTGTCCTCTGTTAGCACATACACATGCAGAGCAGCACCCAGAGCTGGGGCTCCTCTTGCCCCCTCCTGTTATGTGCCAACAGCCACTTCTGCTGACTTTTCTGGGAGAAAAAAGCTGATTTGGACCATGCAGCTAGGGAACAAATGTTTGGTAACCTTCCAAAAGCTAGTCATAATGGACAAGGTCTAGGCAAAAGTCCTACATTACCACCCAACTTTCCTTTAACAAGGTAGCTTTTCCTTTAAAGAACTGGACTTTGGGGCAAGACCACTCTGTTTTGTCAGTAGATCCAGCTGAGAACGGATCAAGTACTCTGGCCATGAAAAACAAGCCAAAGCAGGTCAGTGGAGCAGGAGATGTGTCTGTGATCACCTGCTCTCTGCATGGCTGACAGAGATGAGGAAGAGCCGTCCAGATGCTGCAGCTCATGGCAGGTAAAGGAATAATCCCATCCTAGTATATGTCTGAAATTTGATGCTGAAAAATGCAGTACATTGAAACACAAGAGGTAAAAAATAATTAGGTTTTCTGCTTAAAAAGATTAAATGTGGGTTTTTTTTCATCTCTGTTGTGATTTTGAATAATTTTTACTGACCTCATGGGTGCATATGTGATTGTTAGTGTTGTCTAGTTTCCCAGGAGTATTAAAAAATGCAGCCTAGGCTTTTCTGCAATTATAAGCAAGCTAACTTGCCACAGCTGTGCCCCATGTCCAGGCCCTGTAGCAGATACTGACCCCACTCTCTTCATTACTTCTCCTGTTCCCACGGGGCACAGGACTAAAACTCACCAAAGTGGCAGCACTTCTATAACTGTAGAATTTCCCATCTGTGCCAAAATCCCATCACCTTTGCGGGCCTTTTAGAGTACAGGATTACTGAAAACAAAACGGATCTGGAAAGAGGCACAGGTGCAGCAATGGATCCCTCTCAAGCTGGAATTTTTGAGTGTCTTTATAGAAAATGTTAAATACTGTTGTAGTCAGTGTTCTAAAATTTCTCTCCATGGATCACTGTTGAAGATTATAATCCATTAATTTACATTGAAAAACGTATTTGCCTCATGGAGAAGAATATTCAACAAACATGTAGCAGTAGTACTTACAGGAAGAATAGTCTGATCCAGATTCAGTTAGCTTATAGGTTCATTAAAATCAAGAGCTGGACTTGATGATGCTGATGGGTCCCTTCCAGCTCAGCATATTTTATGATTCTATGACAACTAGACACACTATCTCCTCCATATTAAGAACTGTACAAAATTGCAATAGCAGTCAAGGTAAACTGTAAATGGTGGTCGTGATACTCTCCTGGATATCATTTAAATACACCTCAGTTATCACGTGGTTGATTCTGTCACTCTTTTACCCATATTTGAAGGCTGTCCCCTGAAACTGCACCCCACTCCAGAAAATCTTGGATATGCCATCAGTCTACATGCCTGTTAATAAAGTGATCTCGACCTAAAAGAAAAAGAATCAAACTGGTCAGTTTAAATGTCTAAATTGCCTTTAGCCATCAGCTCTCTCAGCCAGAGAGCTGTAATTACCATGAAACACCCGGGGAGGCACTTACCATTGTTGCTTTCTTTTCGTACTTTCCCATTATATTTGGAATTATGACAGATTACACTACAGTTACTATAAAGTAATATTTCCCAAGTGAAAAGGTTCTTCACAAACTATTGTCTTTCTTTCTGTTTTTCATTTTTGCCCGCAAGTGACCAAAATGTTTGTTAGAAGAAAAAAGGAGCAGCACAGAGATTTATTTTGGAAAAAAGATTTTGTAGCAGAAGCATGAGCAAATTGGATCTTATTGTTTTCTGGTTACATTTTGCCTTTTCACAGTAAGAGAAACAAAATGGTGGTTTCTCAGCTATGAGGATTTTAGAAATACAGTATTTAATTAAATAGCTTTTATAGCAAAGTATTGTACCTGCATTCTTTGTACTTCTTGTAGACCTTAGGCTTGCCAAGTTTCACTCAATTAGGAGATCAGTCATTCCAGAACTGAAAGTTTTCTGGAATATCTCCATAAAAAACATCATTGAATAACTTAACTGGATGTAATAACTAAATAGTAAGGTACTACAAGCCAATTTTTAACCTTGGTCTTTAAAATTTAGTGCATAAATATACCATTTCATTCCTTCTTCATTTAACTTCAGATACAGTCTGAAGTACATAACACCTATGAACATTAAATAACACTCATGATAAAAGGCACTTTAGGAAGAATTTTGGTCTGAATTAGCTACACTCAGTCAGTGCTAACCACCTGATGGAATAAAGCACATGGATCTTTCCCCAGCATTAGTTTCTCTTTAGTTATGATAATGATTTGTTGTACTTCCAAGTCCTGATTTGGAGTTCTGTTTCATTGCCACCTCAGAAGATCATGTAATACCACCAACAAAACAGAAACAAAAAAGAACAAGTAGAAGGAAAGACAGTGAGTAAAAGATATCTTAGAGAAACCAGTAACAACTGTACTATGCATCTAAATAAATAATACTATGTATTTTCATAAATACACTAGAGAACTGAAGCAAAGCAAGACAAGATTCTTTTCTCAAGAAGATAAAAAGGGACCTAAAAATACTGCTGGTCAGGTGTACAAGATTAGTCAAATAGCCCACATGCAGGTGAGAAAGAACAAGACAGTGTTACACAGCACTAAAGAAATTAAGAGTATTCTTCAGTTACAGAAAGGTAAAGCTGCAGAGAGATCAGTTCTCTATAAGAAATCAAAAAGGAGATGTGTGATGATTTATATGTATTAAACTGTAAATCCATAAAGAGATGCAATTGCAAAACAAAACTGAAGGCTCTGTAGAGAAGTCCACAAAATACAATCAGAGCAGATTTGCAAGAAGTCACATAAAAGATTGCACAAAGGCTTGAAATAAAATATAGACCAAAGGAGCCTTTGGGCAAATCTGTTATGTTTGTAAGAAGCAAAACCATTCTGCAGAAGTCTGCAGTGTATGAGAGCTGAAGAGAAGCAAAGAAGAGCTAGAAAGAATAAATCATAGAAGGAATTTTGCAAGAGGCTGCTACGTGCAAAGACTGGATTATCACTTTGGATATGAAAAGACTACACATGATTTACAGTTGGACACAATATACAAGGAATACTGTATTTGAAGTCACAGCAAGTCTTTTGAAATTAAATTCTAAATGTATTGAGTACAAACAAGCAAAGCTCATCTCATAAGAGTTGTGCTGAGAATGAACTGCAAACCAAGGTGAGACAAAATTCAGAAGAGCTAACTTATGTAGCTGTTTCAAAAATGAAGCACTGTATCTCTTTTTAGGACTGGAAATGTCAGATACTAGATGATAAAGCTACTTCTGAAGAGAAACACAAGAAAGCAAAAATAAAAAGCAAAAGCAGAACATAATTAAATGGATAATTGAATAGACAAGTAACAGGAAGGGTAGCTTATCTGTACCCTTTTTCTTGAGATATGTGGCTGAATGTCACTCATACTGTCAGCGTAACTATATCGAAGCACGGTTAGCCAGATAATTTATGTCTTGGTGCAAGTGACACAGTATCAAAGGTATGCCAGGCAGCTCAGTCCTCAAAGCATGTAGCTTAGGAACAGCTCATAGAAGTCACTCTCCCAAACTGAGAGAGAATTCTGACACTACTTAGGAAGGTATTTAGGGTGAATATAAAGTGTAAACTGTAAAGGAGATAGCCTTTTTAAACAGCCTGCTGTGTACTACCATGTCCTTTTACTCTCCTGACTGAAATAACTGTGAGGTTGATTTGACTGAGAAATGGAAAATAGAACAATATTTGGAAAGTATACTACCAGAGACATAAAGACAAGCTTACAAGGCAATGAGGACCAAGTCCCTGATGGAAAGAAACTTCGGGAAGTTTCAAAAACTTTCAGCAAACCACAGTGGGAAACCTGCCACTTTTTGATACAACATGGATATGACTGTCAGGGGAATTTCAAACAAGTTGATCAAAACATCCTGTCCTATAAATCATCATCATACATCAGCACACTTGCTGGATGTGCCCACTTTGCTGTTGTTTATTAGAGTATCATCACAAGCTGTTATCCAGAGAGCTGTTACCTACTGCTGACTGGAGGCAAGCTCAGCACTAGGACACCCTGGCACTGAAAAGCAGTATTTTAGGGAACTGTACCAAAAGCTTAGGAGTAGTTGAGAAAAAACTGCCTTAAGCCATGGGAGAGTCACTACAGTCATATATTGTCTTACCTACTGTATGACTGTGCTCATGAAAGAAAGTTCTGGAAAGAACTGAAAAAACACAAAACTGTCTAACAAGAACTGTAGAGATGAACGAGCTCTAGGGCAGAAAGACTGGTGCTTGCAGTGAACTTCAAAGGCATAGGGAACAATCTCTGGCTGGTGATAGAAGACACTCACCAAGTTGGTTCAGCAGGCTTCTTTAAAGGGACATAACCTATCATTACTTATCAAAGAAAGACTTCTAAATTAATGACAGGTTTTGGGGGTGTGGCCTGCACAGGGAACAAGTCAATCTAAGTCCACACAAAATCCCTCTGGCCATGTTAGGGTGGAGGAGTAATGTGATAATACAGCTCCATCATGATAAAAATAAGTGAGACTTAAAGTCTGCTCTTGTGTCTTGAAGAACATTGAGGAAGCAGATCTGTTTCAAAAGGAAAAGTTAGTGTTTAAAGAGCCTGTGATCTTTGCCTTGAGCTTTTGCTCCTTGAGTTAGGAGTTCCTCTAGGAATATCTAACAGAAGAGTGGAAAGCTATTTTGACTCCCAGAGAAGACGAGGAAGAGCTAATTTACAAATTCCAAGAAGAGATTGTCAAGAAGCCAAAGGATGATCCCCTAAAATGAGGAGACTATGTACAGAACAGCACACAAAGTAAAACCCTGTGGGTCCTTACTCTACAAACATTCAAGTGCAGGCTCCGTAAGATGGACACCAATCTGGCATTGACTCAGAACTGTTGAAATACACATTCTTCTTTCAGAGAAGAAAGACATTGGGGAGCTAGCATTTTAGAGCTTTCAGCATCCTGCTTTCAAACCATCCCTGTTAGGGTTACCAATCATTAGTTGCCTGACAGAATGAAGGTCTTTCTCTGTCCCTTGCAAGTTTCACCCCCTTCTATGTGATAGTTTAATTTCTAGTTTCAATAAAAACTATATTCTTCTCACTTTCACTAGCATGTAACAATATGGATTAAGTTGCAAAATTTAATACACCCAAAAGATGAAAATGTCAGTGTTCACTTTCATATTTCTTTTTTCTTAGCTGTAATAAAGGGATAGTAAATTTAACAATACAGCTCATATGATTCATTAGGCTTCATTAAGATTTCCACAGATTGCATTTTTTAGCTACCGGGTGTTATTATTTTTATCTCTCTCCCTCTGATGAAGGGATTTAGAATGACTTTCAGCATATTTCTTATCACATTTGCTTTTTTTTTTTAAACTCAGACATTCAGAGTCCTGTTTCTTGAATGCTCTGTATAATATCTGGGTTGATAAAGCCAGATAAACCCTTTAGACTCTTCTAAGATAGCTCCAAGTGTTTTACGCATATACTGCAATTAACATTCTTTGGTTTAAATGATAATAAAACCCCAAATCCCACCTCCTCAGCTGAGAACAACAAATGCATGCATTTGTGCAGATAATCTGGTGAAATCTGGCTGCTTAAATTCACATTATGCTAGAAACTATATTTAAGAAAAAGAAACTTTGTTAAGGTTGTGAAGGCAAATATTCAAAAGTTAAATACCAGAATTGGAGCAAATTCCAGAATAACTTACTGCCTGTTAATTTGACATTAATTTCTAGATACAAAAGCAGGAGTTCTGCACTAGGCACTTAGATGTTGTTTTATAGGGCTTGCTCACCTGAATATTGTAATACCTTCATGTATCAGCACAGATTTTTCTATTTTCTATTGTTTGTGAATACTTCTGCTTAATTCAACACACCCCCCCCATGAATGCCATGACAAGCCCACTGTACTCCCTGCATGTGCCTTTTCTCAAGTAATTGAGTTTATTATTTTGATGCCGAAATGAAAAGGTACTATGGAACTTATACAGTGGAGTTTTCTTTTGTGCACAATAATATTCTAGACTATGCAGACAATTTTAGGCTTTAAATCACCAGAAGAACAACTAACAACTCTTTAGGATACCACAAAACGGCTGTATTGTGTTCTGACTGTAAAAAGCTGATGTGAAAATTACAGCTGAGGTTTTACCTTGGTTAGGGTTTTTTTTCTTTTCATTTGTCTATTTTCAGGCTGCTCTGAAATGGATTTTCACCATGACATAACAAGCAGTGCCAGCAGTTGAACAGAACGTTTCTTTACAATGGAGGTTAATATCCTTCATGTCTGTATGATTTTGATCAAAGAGGTTTCTTGGCAAAATAAAAATTGCAAAAGTGTTTATTTAAACAAGTAAAAAAATTATACATAAACTTCTTATTAAATATTTTGAGTTCCTTTTGCCTGCTACTACTGTTTCCTTTGCAAATTTTGATCTAGTAAAAGCTTTCATGAAGGAAGCCCTAGCAAAGTACAGGGGCAAAATATTTCTCCTGCTTACTGGTTACCCTTTCAGCACTATGAGATAGCATTATTGATCACAGCTTCTCTTTCCTTGCTATTTTTTAATGCTAAAATTTTCCCACTGCAGAGCACCCAGCGATACTCTATGAACCACTCATACTCCCAGTTAAGTTCCCCTTTAGGTATCTTAGCAGATCTTAAATGATATAGATGCCAGCTTGACCTTTTGCCCATTCTTTAGATGTGGGAGCACTAAGTGGATGGATTGTTAAAATAATCACAAGTGCAGAGAACGTGCCTCACCCTTCCTCCCCAGCTCTGCCAGGAGGACCCTGAGCAAGCTCCTTGGATACTGTCTTGGCATCCTACCAAAGGCGCAAGGAATGAGGCCATAAATACTTAACAAATGGCTGTAAAAACATGATACAAGATGAAAGTTGGAATGTAACATTTAAATTTACTTTTTTTTGGTGGGGCAGGGCAGGAGAGAAATCGGATTGCCCACATCTGGATTGCCGAGTAAAAGCACCTTTCTAGCATTCTTGAATTTAGATGAGATTTATTCAAAACACTGTTTCCCATCCCTAAATCTATAGGGCAAACTAGATACTTCATTTAGATGAGCGGCTTTTGGGCATGAATGACAACAACTGTTCATATGGATTTTTATTATGCAGATTAAATACTCTCTAATTACACATAGTGGAATACTTCATAACAGTCTGCTGTGTTATGTCAATAATCCATTAAGATATGAATAGATGCTTGGTAAAACTTCTGCTGAAAGCAAATGAGGGCTTATAATCTTGTTGGGAAAAGCACAACAATCCTATTGACAAGAGCCCAATGGAATTGCAGGGATACAGTCTCATGAGCTACACTTGAAATCCAGGGAAAGGTCCTGTGGTGCTGATGAACTGTAAATAGTAACAGAAGCACAGAACTCCAAAAGTGATCTTCACTTTTTTTGCAGATTGATTGCTCGTGTCAGTAGGAGCAGCTTTATTTTTTGATGCTTTATTTTTTATTTCCCACAAACAAATTTAGACCTAATTTTCATTGGGTTTTGTCTTTCTCACACAGCTAATCATACAGTGATAACTTGTGAGTATCCCTCAGTTACTAGAAAAGGACAGTTTGAGTCAGGACCCGGTTCTGGAAGACATCGGAAAGTACCAAAAGATGCCCATGTCCTCTTCCACCATTTTGTAGAATCCTAGAACATTCTCAGTTGGAAGGGACCCAAAAGGATCATTGAAGTCTGTCTCCTGGCCCTGCACAGGACCACACCAAGAATCACACCATGTGCCTGAGAGTGTTGTCCAAACACTTTTGGAACTCTGTCAGGCTTGGTGATGTGATCCCTTCCCTGGGGAGCCTGTTCCAGTGCCCATTCACCCTCTGGGTGAAGAACCTTTTCCTAATATTCAAACTAAACCTTCCCTGACACAGCTTTGTGCTGTTCCCTCAGGTCCTGACACCAGTCACCAGAGAGAAGAGATTGACACCTGTCTCTCTGCTTCCCCTTGTGTCTTCTGTGCCTGCTCTCACCATCTCTCTGGCACTGAATCAAGCAGCCCGGGACACCAGGTCAAAAGGGACAGGAAGACTAAAGCAGAAAGGATGGATGATGTTCCAAAGTCATGCCAATCAGAAACAGACATTTGAGAACATTGACCTGAATCCTTAGCACAAAAAGATACAAAACAAATAAATCAAATATAGTTATCTGTTGTTTATATTGGCTGACCCAAGATCAACAACTTAAAAACACTAAAATTCAACAACTACTAACATAACCATCCTGCAATTTAAGGAGTCATGGCAAACTCACTCTACTGCACATTCTTCTGTGCCTCTCCACCACCTTCCTTGTCCATCCAAAAAGGACAATTCCTTGCAGAAATTTTTAGAATAAATAAGTGTGCTACAGGGTTGATGATCATGGGCTGTATCCTGAGAAATATTTTTGCCACAAATAGTTCTCTTAGTACTGGAATAGACATGGGACCCCAGATGAAATTTTACACTGCAGCCACTGTCACTTGAATTAGCATAACTCAAGATAAGCAGTTTCAGAGTAGAAATCTGAGTTAACTATGCTGTAAAATGTTATGAATAGAGCCAGTGGTGATCCTGAACCACATCACTGCTGTGAATCAGCTAACAGGATGGCCCTGTAAGCATTTCTATCAGCCCAATGTGGAGAGTGGGGCACTCACACCTGAGTAGGAATGGACATCTGGGGATCAAGAAGGAGGGGGACCAGTCAGGGTAGGAGGACCTTCTTTAGGCAACTTTGCCTAGGTTTTTGTGTAGATTTTCTTTTCACTAAACTCGAGATCTATGAATTGAACAGATCTACTAAACCCAAACATTCACTTTGTGAACAGAGTATGCTCCATCTGCTTGTAGCTCCAGTGTGACTACAGCACAGATGTGCCTTCCCCCCCATGCCATAAAGTATTCTTATTTGGTTCCAGAGTGCTGTGTGACTGTAGTGGGCATCTGCTGTTGCTGGGATACCTAAACATGCTTTTTCCAACCAGATATATGCAAGGGAAGTTGTACTTTCACAACGTTAATTGCTCTGAACGGTTAGCAAGAAAAAGCAGTGTATCCTTTCCATGTTGACAGTGACTTTCAATGCCTTCACACTAGGAGCAAGAGGAAAGAACCACTTCACTCAGGGCAGAGAGAGTCAGTGGCTCATGGAACCGGAACCAGACAGACAAGAAAGCTGAGGGCAGAGAGTCATGATAAAATGGGTAGTGGGAGGCAGGAGAGGTTGGGTTTAGAGTTTAGTTGGCTTTAGCCTGTGGGGACCATATTGGTATTTGATGATGATGAGCTATGTGAAGAGTGACTAAGTCCTGTATGGTGATACCACCGAGCAACTGTAGGGTTGTTTGGTGATATCACTAATTAAAGACTGTGTGAAATACTTGTGAAGTGAGATTTGCAGTCACAAGTAGTGTCATTAAATCAAATGGTCTTGGTTGGAGAATGAGAGTTTAGACAAACAGACACCTCTGTAAGTCTTAAATGATCAATCTTCAACATGAGGTGCAAGTGCTAAAACTTACTAGCGATGCTAGTCAAAACTTATATACAACCTCATAAAAGACCAGAGTTACACAAAACCCCATTTGTGGCACCTCCTAATTTTGGGGAGCTTGATTTTTCGACCTCAGTAATGTTATTATTATTTATATATATATGTTCTCATTATTTGTATCTATGTGTTATATACATGTAATACCTGTATGATCCCCAGAACTGACCAGAGCAAACACTTGAAGGATACCCTGAAGTTACAAAGCAGTAAATTTGTGGTAGTTCTTGGAGAAGACCCTTCTTGTTCTTTGGTCAAGTCACTGAGTATATCATGCAAAAATAATACAGGAAAAGAGACAATTTGTCTGTTTATCCATCATTTCTTGGGTCCTCTACACACAGCTGGTGACACATGTCGATTGTATTTTATTAGTTGGAAACACATGGCAGTTGGATGGATCTTTTCACCAGCATTAAGGTAGATTACATTTCTGCTCTTACCTCATTAACCTTTATTGCTAGAGCTTAAGTTTACTGAGACAGAGTTTGTCACTCTGCAATCCTCTGTTAAATTAAATAGAATTATTTGTAGGTTGTCTCATTTCACTGTATTCCTCTATTTAGCTCAGTGTTGTAGATGGTTACTCATTTTGAATAAAGCAGTCTCGAGATGAAACAAATAAAGCTTATTTACAATCTAATAGCAATAAAAGTCTACAGGAACAAAAATTTACAGGTTGCTTTTATTTGTCTCTTGATTTCGAAGTCATTAGAGCATACATTGCTGTGGCTTGTAGCATTGTTCTGCAGGAGGGACTTCAAATTTAATTAAAGATGGAATTCCTGCTGTAATCATATGAATTTAAGAGTTGAGGTAGTAAACCCCCCCACCAAAAATATTTTCTGACTCTCAGTGGAGTCGTGAGTTATCAACACCCAACTGCAGAGCTGCATGATTCACTGTGAAATTGATTTTATCATATGGTTCCACAAGGCACCCTGTGGGTTTTTTTGCATTTTTTCCCATGCATTTTTAATGCATTGACTGATCTTTGGGTACAAATTCCTTACCCTTCAGCAAATTCTAACTTTCTAAACACCTGAACAGTTTCAAACACCTGATACTTGATTTTCATCCATCTGACATTTAATTTTCATCAGTCTTCTAGAGAAATATTTCTTTCCTCTTTAATGGAGATATCTTTCTGCTAAGATTACCTACTTCTGAGGCACACTATTCAATCTCAAAACATGAGTAGCTGAAGGACTAAAAGATCTCTATGATCATAAAAATAAATAGTTTACTGATAGGACTAAGTGCTTGCTTCTGACACTGCCAAGACAGTAATATTTAAATGTTCACACTTTCATTAATAGAAGAACCATACAAAGTTATTTTAGAACTGATTTGCCTTCAACTTCTCTACTTAAAGTCACTCACAGGTCTTAAATGCATCTCTTCAAGCACATTCATTCTGTTGACACCAGTGTAATTCCACACCGTAACATGTTTAAATGCTTTGCAGAATCATGGCCCTACAGGGGAAGAATCCCAAAACATCTTAACTCTAATATAGCTAAAATTTTATTTTATAAAAGAAGTTAATGTGATTCCAGGTATATGTATGTGTGTGTATAGATACACATCAAACTCATACACACACACACACACACACACAGGACTAGCTGAGTTTTATAGAGGCTCTATGTATTGTCCAACCATGCAGTTGCCAAAACACAACTATTTTTCATTGAGCAGAATAACCATACTCCCTATTTACTTGGGTAATTGGATAAATAACATAATTCAGCTTCATATTTAAAAAAAATGAGGGGTCTATATTAAATAATTTGAGATAAATCACGGACTGCCTGAAGGACTGTAAACAATTAATAATGATAAATAGGCTGCAATTTGTTGAAATAGATGCAAAGAGGTACCTAGGGAGATGCCGAAGTGTTGAAACAAATTTACTATAAGCATAAATGTTCTAAAAGGGGCAGTTGATTAAATGAGCATACGATACTTTTTAAAATTTCAATGTAAGCAAAGATGGGTGGAAAGAACCATAGTAGGCAAAAGAAAGTAGCAGCATGAGGTTACTTCGGCTGAAATGTAAGATAACAATATGAGAAAGATTAATTACAGTCTTGATTATTTTTCACAAAATTCTCTTCATATATAGTTATAGCGTATATATATAGTGTTTTAAATAGAATCAAGACCTTAAGACTCTGCTGACCTTGGGAGCCTGATACACAGGCTGAGAAAATAAAAGGGAGCCTTTCCCTTAATGTCAGTAACTTCAGATCCAGCCTTACATAAACCCCTGGATTTGGGATGGAGTTAATGTAAAGAGTAATAGAAACTGAAATACGTTAAGGAATACAGATAAACATAAGGTGATCCAATAATGACATAATCTCCCTGTAGTGACACAATTGCACTATAATTGTAATGAATTCACATCAGTATTTGTGGACACACATTAGGGTAAAATGCTTAAAGTAACATTGTATTGCTGCATCTTTTTCTTCTATCATAGCATGGAGTACACACAGTGACAGTTCTGGGATTATTACTTAACATGCAGACTTCAGAAAAACAAGTAATTCTTTTTTCTATGCATTTTCTACAGGACAGGGTTATATGAAATGAAACAGCTGAAGAGGAGTCTATGTTAAAATGCAAACGTATGAAATTTAATTTTCAAATATTATAATCTTCCTGAGTCTGATGTGCTAAACATAATAAATGAACAAGCATGCAGTACTTTATACATAAGCAAAAATAAATCAGTGCAAAGTCCCTGCAATTCTTCTGGTTGAGAAGACTTATTAGACAAGGTCAAATTATAGGAAAATCAATCTTTGTAGGCTGAATCTGATTTGCATTAGTAGACAAATGTTTACCATAATTCCAAATAAAAACAAGACCATACAGTAATTCCTTCATCCACGCTCATGGTCCATCATACCTCGGCTCAGCCAAGGGGAGCTGTGCTGCTCTAAGCAGAGATATGGAAATCATTTCTGTCTGACTTTGGAAAAAAAAAAAAACCTGTCCTGAATGAACATGAAGCGATTTTGTAATAAACTAGAAACAAGTCTAACAAAATGTATTGTTTTCCTGTGTCCTCTCTTATATCTCCAACAGAGAGGAGACCTGCCCTCCAATCCTGCTCACTTGACCAGATGAGGAATTTGACCTGATCTCCCATTTCAGAGGACCATCCTAGACATGGTCTTCAGCTTGCAGATTGTTTGTCACCCTGCAGTCGCTCCTTTTTTTTTTTCTTTTTTTTTTAAATCTGAAGCCATTTGCCAATTTCAGCTCATGTTTGCAAATAACTGGTTGTCCTCAAATTTCTTTTGGTGTCTGAATAAATAATTGAAAATCCTGAATTCCAATCTTAGTTCTAAACACATATTTATTCCCCCACCCTCCCCTTTAGTCCTGGTCCAGGTAAAGGCCAAACCAGCTTGTAGTATAACTCTAGCATAACGCCAAGATCCCACTTCCTAAACTGCTCTATATTAGGCTGCAGCAGAAGGCTGAGCACTCTGTTCCAAGTGTTGATTTGCATTTCAATGAAGGTAGAAGGATGGTGAGGTATGTTCACTTGAGAGAATCCTTAGGTAATTTTTAAGACAGCTTCAGCACCCAAAGCAGCAATACCCCAGGTCCAGAATAAAACTTCCACATGTCAAGTGCAGCTTGAGTAAGATTTATGACCTCTTTACACTTTCTGGTAAGTTTCTTCACGTTGGTCTTGATTCTGATTTTTCCTAAGGTGGCTTTACGCTGATGTAACTCTACTGGTGGGAAATAGAGGTGCTCTGGGTTTCACTCGGCATCATACTCCTCTGAATGATATTCTGCCAACAGCTGCAGCAGAGTGCTGGGTCAGTCACCTACCCTCGTGATTTGGAAGTTTAACCTGTCACATGCCATTAGTGCTAGGAGAGATGGCACACTTGCTCTCCAGGAAACCAGAGGGACTGGAGAGGGCTCTTCACTGTGCAAGGATGAAGGTTACTGCAAGCACCCACCTGCTGAATGCCCACCTGCCAAGCCCTGTCTGGATTCAGCAGTAACAGCTATACTGAATTTTCTGTGCTAACCTTTTATTAATTAAAAAGCTTTAAAACCTGAGTGTGACTCTGTATTTCTCCATTAAATTCAAATAACAGGGCTTTTTCACATTTGGGCCAAACTCTAATGCAAGCTGTCTGACGGTGACACAAACAGTGGACCGACGCCAATGACATGTGGTGTGTGTCGTACTGCAGTCCGAGCTGTCTTCTTGGAAGGCTGGAAAAGCCTGGAACAGCTGTCTCTTTTTAATTTGATTACTATTTCCAGAGGTTTTTTGAGCCCCATTGCTACTTTCTGTTCAATTAAAAACATGATAAATTACTAGGAACTACTTCCAAAACTAAGCAAAAGGTGTAACAGACACTGGTAAACTGGTGCCAGAGAGTCCAGCCCACCGCAGGAGCACAAATGATGACATCATCAGTGCTTCCTTGCCGTGTTTCCCCCTTTTACCTCCTTTTCTCCCTTCCTCTTCACTCTTTTCTTCTCTGTGCTAAAAAAAAAATAAATTAAAAAAAAATTGTTGAAGGATTGCTAGTTGATCTCATCTGCCAGTCTTGCTCACCTCCAAGATCAAAGTCCACACAGGCCCTGGTATGGGGTGATGCACTAAAACAGACCCACCCCTTCATGATCTGGGGAGGGCTCCTCCACCTCCATCTCTGACTCTCCACAGTTAGATTAGCGTTTAATAATTAATAGACTAGAAATTGCTGGAGAAAAGACAGTTCTCACCTATACCCTGCAAAGTGCCCCGTCCAGAACTATCTCTTTGTAATTAAGAGCCTCATTTGTTCACCAAAAAACATTTCCCAAAGCAGAGGAATTTGCAAAAACAGGCACCTAGTGAAAAAATAGGAAGTCTGGCATGGAAGCTTAAGAATATGGGTTATCTACACTTGTTTTGTTTCTGTGCTTCCTCTTCCCCATCCCACAGGAGAGAATTGGGGTGGACAGGGCTGATAACACTTCTTGCAGAGTACAGTTGTCCTGGCTACACCCACAGTGTTTTTATGGTAACTACAGCTGTGTTCGGGGTTTGGTGTGTTGAGCCAAATGGCAAAGATCAGGTACCTGCAAACTGCCATCTCAAGTTGTCTTTGCTTACTCTTGTTGCATCCATGCTATATTTTGGCAAGAACAAACATGAATATACTTTTGTATGACCTCTGGTACTTGCACCATTTTGAAAGCATTGCCAAAACTGTTCTGGGTTGGCTGGAGAAGGCAGAACTCTGCCAGGTGTCTCTTTAAACAGCAAACCAGCAGAAGATGGAATATGGTGTAACATCTGACCTCCACAAAATCCTTACAACAGGGAATGCACACCCTGCACTATGAGAAGACTATTTTGGGTTCTGAGCAACTTAGGAGACCAATTTATGGGGTTTATTTTGTATTTCCACTGGGCAGACAACTTTTGAGGGCCATATCTATCATGACTATGGTTTTGTTCACATAGAATGTTTAACCTGTGAAGAAACTTCCAGACAGTGATAAGGAGTTACACCTTTGCTCTCCAGATTCCCACTTCCACAATACAACTCCCAGAGACAAATTCTGGAAAAGAGAGAAAGAGAAAACCACACAAGAGATGTGACCCACCAGCTGCTGGACATAGCAATGAGGTGTTGAGGGCAAGGCAGGGCTGGTAGGTGGATTATGGAGACTGAGTGCAGACATACCTAAGGCTCAGCACCAGGGTGGCCAGGGTGATCCAGACCCTAGGGAGCTGGAGCTAGGCTGTGAAAGCTGAGCTCTGCTCTGGGGTTGTATTCAGCCTGTGCCTGAGTTTCTTGAGCAGAAACCCATTGGGTTCTCTCGGGCCAGACTGCCAGGTAGGATCCAGGCACCAAGTCAGCAACAAGTAAACTGCCAGCACAACTCTGTATTTCAGGTACTGTTCTTCCAGATCCTCAGTTCAGTCATAAAATATTGAGACAAAGAAGTCTTGAG
The DNA here is from genome assembly GCA_013396655.1 of Campylorhamphus procurvoides. Classification (NCBI taxonomy): domain Eukaryota; kingdom Metazoa; phylum Chordata; class Aves; order Passeriformes; family Dendrocolaptidae; genus Campylorhamphus; species Campylorhamphus procurvoides. Next base: position 2,462,460 of record WBMV01004137.1, read on the forward strand.
AGGATCCAATACTTTACAGGACTATCTCCTTAAATTTAAATCCTTAGGCAGTTCTTTAACTATTCCATCCAGATAGAAGAGGATCAAAACTCCCAGCAGTGCCAATGGCCACCTCTGGCCACACTGCCCTGCCACTGCTTTCCAGTTAACTTACATGGGAGAAAAGGCCCTTGGGATCTGGCCTTTAATACCACAGCTGTAATCTTCTCTGAGGCCAGGAGAGAATCCTGCTCAGGGATTCGATGTCTGCAGAGCTGTGTTGCAGTCCTGTCTAGTTTTATATTGTCTCTCTATATATTTTTAAATGCTTTATATTGTCTTTCTCTCAGCATTAAAAAAAAATAGAGAAGCATTTTTTCCAATAAAGAATAAAATTTGTGTATAGGTAATTTGCTTAAATAAGGGATCAGTATGAATTAATAGATTAAATTTCTGATACATATGAGAAAAATAAAAAGGATGATTCATCTGCTTTAAGTGGAAGACAGGCAAGTTACTGACAAATGAAAAATTAGAATTGATGATTTCCTTTTTTTGTGTGATAACTGAGTACAGGAAGAAATCAGAATTTTTCCAGACTTCAACATCTGAGGGGCTGCAATTGCATTGCTGAAACATTTGCTGTTCAGCCCCACTGCTTCCACTCTGAAACGCAGTGAACGAGCCCACCATTAAATGTTTAAGACAGAAATACTTTTTCTTTTTTTTCCTTTTTAGCGCATCAAGATCATTCTGGTTGAAAACCCACATACCTCTCTAACAGTAAAAGTTCTGTTCAGATGTCTTGAGCTTCTGCCATCCCCTCCAGATTTTCTGCATGGCTTGAGTGGTGGGCTGTATATTCAAACCATGTACAACAGTATTTCTTACAGATGTCAAACATATGCAGTAGGGAAATGAATTGTATGGCAGGCTTAGTGACTGTGTAAAAGTGACTTTTATGTTAAAAGAATTCCCCTTTTACAGGGAATAGAAAGGCCAGTAAAGGACTTGGAGTTATAGAAAAAAGCACTGTTCCTTGCTGTCACATTTCTGCTGTGTTCAGGGATTGGGACTGTCTGTGCACCATCTCTGAAAAGAATCATAAGAGCATCAAAGAAGCCCATGGTTCCATCAGCAATTTCTTATTGCAACAAAATACTCTTGTGAGACTGACTTTTGGTTAACCTCTCAGGTCAAGTGCACAAGTAACTTTTTTTTTAAGTCTTGTCTTATTAGATGCCAAAATGTGTTACTCAATTGCTCCCTTTGACCACAAGTATGGGCTTCTTTGTTTCCTTCCTTTAGTGATAAACAGGAGCTATTATATTTCTTTGCATTCTGGCGAGATGGGAGTAAGACTAAAAGCGGTTCCCTGGGGAGGCAGACCATGGTTTTACCTCTGACAACTGTGAAGTTCATGGCTTCACATCCTTCTCCAGACATGGGTACAGTGACTTTGGCCAGGTGCTTCCCTGAAGTCTCATGATGGTTGGAACTCCACAGAAAAGGACTACCAGCACCATACAGGATTTTGAGAGTGAATGCAGCAACTTTTAACCAAAACTTGTGGTTTAACAGGTGGAGGAGGGCAAATTAGCGTGGGTGTTTCCACAAGTAGATAAAGGTAGTGCTAATGTTTCTTTTCCATAGATTGTTAGTTAAGGTAGCTCAGTCTTTCTGTCTTTGAACTTTGTGTGTGGTCCAGCTTCTGCTGGTCAGTCAGGCTAATCCTCAGTTTTACACACACACCTTAGAATGTATTATGAATTATGTGCCCCCCCCATATAAGGGTCTCTTACTCTCGCTCTGATTTTAGCCCTTCATCACTTTGTAATTATAATAGGGTCTGTATTACACCATGCAATTGAATTTCCTTGCAAATACCTGGCCCATTAATTCTTTAAAAAAATAAGCAAAGAGAGACAGGAACATAATTTTTGAAACATAATATAATTTGTATGCACACATGTATTGCTTGACCCTACTGCATGTCTTTTGTGTGCTAATGTGCACAGTGTAGCTCAGTCGTGGTCTTATTCTTACAGGAGAGCAAGTGGAGTATTGAGTGCTACATATTTGTGGGTTTCTCGAATGAGTGATTTCCTACAGTATATTACTGGCACCTTTTTCATTCATGCTGAGTCATGATTATATCCCACTGCCTGTTTATACTGAACTCTTGTCTGATGATGATTAATTTTAGAAGATTCCACCTGAAAATGTGGTGTTTGCTGTGACAGAGTGGGCAGAAAGGCAGTGTTGGTGGCATTCACGCTTCTGCCCTCAGTTCTCATTCAGCCAAGGACCAGAAACAAAACCTTAATTGCAAGACCCTACACGATCACACCTAATCAAGATGACACAACTCCCAAGCACAGATTATGGAATACTCACAGAGAACTCTCCAGTCACTTCATAGCAATTACATGAGTTATGCAAATACAGAGGAAAACGATACATTTATCAACATGTTTGAAAAAAATGAAACGGTTCTCATGAGTGCAATGAAAAGGCCAGATCAAAGCAGCAGCCCATGAGTCAGAGCTGGCTGCCAAGACTGCGTCAGCTGGCATATTACCTCCCCAAGCACCTCTACATGCCCAAACACTTACTCTGTAAACTTTCAGCCCACCTGTGTCAGAGGAGATCCCTGCTCTGATGGAGCTCCAGAGATCAGCTTACAGTGGTGCCCCAAAGCTGACATTTGGCTCACAGCACCAAAAAGGCTATATCAGCCTAGGCTGGATTTTTATAAATTACTGGCTTACTTTCTGCACCTCTTTGTCACCTACAAATCAAGAATTACTATAATCTTTATAGATTACTTATTAGTAGTGCAACCAGACCCCCTGTTTAGAGACCAAGACTGGCTGTAACAAACACACAACAAAAGACAGTTCCGACTCCAAAAGTTTTCATGTTAAGCATGTTCCCTGGAAACAATCTTCTAACTGAACGAATATCAAAAAGCTGACTTGTCTTTCTCTGTAAATCCTATGCTCCTATGAGAAGAAAAAGGGACTCATAAGTGATCTGTATTTTGCTATTTGTCAGTGGTGGAATTCTACAATCAACACAGCTGACAGCAGTCAGACCTGATGCAAGAGTGTTGTACTTGTGGAAGAACTAGAAAATATTAAAAATGCAAAACCTGGCCAACATTTTTTGCATATTTATGCTCTTCAGATCTTTATTTCTCTGAGGTGGCAAAGGACATATGGTGAATCAACATAAAATTTAGCTCTTTATGTGCAAACCGTTCTTTTTTTATTTCCTTTTGCCAATTTAGTTGGAGCAGCATGTTTTATATAGTCACAGCTGATAGCAAGTGAGTCAGTTTGTTCTGATGCTTGTAAATCTGTCAGAACTGCACTAACAATTATGTATTTTACCACAGCATTATCCTTGGGCTAATCATGGTTAAGCATTTTATTCTTCTCAGTCTCTTTTATCTTTCCTCTGGCCCCATCCGCGCCCTACTAGCTTACAGTCTACAGTGAGCTGCTTTCTCCTCCTGTTCTCCATTGATATCCTGTTCTATTGAGCCTTCTTTCTCAATTCCTCGCTCTTGTGGGGTGTCCTTCTCACTCTCCTCAAAAGTATGAGAGTTGTTACACTGTAACTAAGTTGACAGTGATGTTTTCATAACTTGCTATCAATATGAAATATACCTTTGCTTTTTGGATTCTAATAAGTTAAGGATAAATAAGGTACCTGTATTATTTTGTCTTAGGATTCAGGCTTCTCCAAAGTTCTCATTTCCTAACAATTGTTCTTTCAATACTCTATAAACAGAAAGCTTTTACTCTGAGACTGTGACATTATCTGCCCATCAGTAGATTATATGACTCCAGCACCAAATAATGGAGACTATCCTGGTAGCGTTAAGTTAAAATAAGTTGTAAATAAGACTGCTAGCTTTCAAGTAAATGTCTGGTTTTATATGTTTGTCCTATTGCCCAATGGTTGATAGCATTAAAAAAACCCCAGAGAAATATTCTATACAAATGTATGAATTTGTTTTTGTCCTTCATCTGGATATATTAACACCTCTTATTGCAAACATTTCTCATTCTGCTTTCTCCAGAAATAATGATTAGACCTATGCAAAGGTCTAAAATGTGATTATAGATAAAGTTTTAAATCTCAATGGTTGTTCAAATGGAAAATTATCAACTTTGAATGGAGTTACCTCTGATTCTAAGTAAAAATGTCCTAAGTTTCTATGTTTTAGCTGGAGCTCAGCTGCCTGTCAAGTTCTAACAGTGCAAAATTTTTCCCATAGCCAAATGAAGATCAGTTATTTGTATTCTTTATAGAGTAATTCATGGTTCATATAGTAATTCTATTACCATGACTAGGAAAGTGGTACTGAAAAGCTCCTCAGCCATGGTTCTGGTCATGGAATTGTGTACAGAATAGATGTGCTCCAGGGCATGTCCTCAGGAAGAACTGGCACTGACCTAGCATACCTTCTCCATAGCCTAAGTCAAGGGACTAAAAACTTCTTTCACCCTAACCAGGAAAATAAGCAATATAATCAAGACAGAAAAGATATGTATTTTCTCAATATTAAATTAAAGGCATGTATCTACATTTTCAGTTTCCAACATGCCAATGTATACTGGCAATGGAAAACAGCATCAGAAGTTAACAGGGTGGAAGCTGAAGTTAACTTCTGGACTGGAGGTCATTATCATGATAGAGAGAGCTGATAGGCAGTTATATCTAGTAAGAACTCACGGCTTTAACATGTTGCTAAAATGCACAGGTTCTGAAATAGTTAATGTAAATGCAGCTGTCATAATTAAGTTTCATATTTTCGCATTCTGCTGAAATGAAAGGTTCTTATTTTCATACCATCTGCAGACTCAGGAAGACAACGCAGCAGCTCTGCTGTCTGTTGGTGTTTTGACGGCTTCCCTCCCAAGAGCATGGAGATAACATGCATCTCTCTGTAGCTGCACCACAAGTGACAACAGCATTGTCATGAAGCTTGGTTGAAATCTGTTCAGTGTTCATCAGTGAAAAGCAGCCAGTGAGCAACTATGGCAGGCATTGCACTGGTAGGCAGAGAAAAACACCTGAGAAGTTTGCGGTCATACCACAGGCTCCACTGATTAACACGTCACTGTTATCTGTCAGGCTGCGGCTAGCAGAGGTCCTCAACTCCTTCTTGAAGTTCTACCAGGAATGGATTTAGAGCAGGGAGAAAGGGAGTAATGATTAAGGGAACCTCAATGCCTTTGTGAGCCTCAATTCTCTTATAGTGCTGGGGAGCTGCTTGTCATGCCATAGCAGGAATGAGCCATCTGCAACCATCTCTTTCAAAAAAACCCCACTTTCTCCCCCATGTTCCTGCAGGTGATGATGCTCATAACAGGGCTGAAACCCCACAGCAGAGAGCATGGAGCTGAGGGTCAAAGCTGTGCTCCCTGGAAGGAGAGGGAGTGACATATGCTTGTGCTAGGTAGGTTACAGAGTGCGACGACAGAAATAGTGGTCATGGTATAACTACCCAAATTGAGCAAAGGGGCCTACAAATGACAGGATTTTTTCTTAAATGAGATTTCAGAAGATGAAGCAAAGTTCTGCAGCATGATTGGATTTTGCAGTCAGAGTTTCTGAATATTTAGGAAGTGCTTTAGGCAGTCCCTGCCTAAGGAAAGTCCTGACTGACAGTGAAGATGTCACTTGCCCACCTGTAAAGAAAGATATTTCAATCTTGTACAAAACTTCTCTCAAGCAGAGACACAAATAACATCACTGCATGAGCAGGAGGCAAAGTCCCTTTGCCCTGCCCAGTTGTGCACTGGTGACAGGGCTTGGCACTTGCTCAAATCTTTCTAGCAAGAGGGAGAACAAATCTATGAAACCATAACTTATCCAAATATCTTGCACTGTAATATCAACACATGCATCCTTGCTCACAATCTCTGATTTAAAGGTCCCCTGGCCAGAAGACTCCCTCCAGCCTTAACCTTCTTTTTTCTCTCTTCAAAACCCTTTTTACTCTCTCGATTAGATTCAAGGACCCATCTCTCAGTGTTTGTCATCCTCTTGTATCCCTCTGTGCCTTCAGGGTGTCTTTTTTTTTCTCAGTTCCAATGGCTCCAAGATCATTCACTGCTCCTAAGGGAACCTGGCTTTTTTCTTCAATCCCCAGACATGAGACATCTCTGGACCCCTCTGTCTATTCCTCTCTCTGTCTTCTTTCATGGTTCTCTTTTTCAATTTGTGAAACCTTCACTCTATCAAGTTTTAAGCAACCATATTTCAAGAGAATGGACAGGAAATTCCCATGCCCACAATTAAATTTCACATATAGGGCTGTGCGTGCCTTAGTGCCCACACTGACAAATACTTGTCATAATGAGCCACAGCTAGTACAAATCCAGTGACACAAAACCTGAAATAATTGGAAAGAAAAGAATGTGACTCAAATACGTAGGACCTTTCTTTTAAACACAGAGAGCTTTTCATTGTTAAAAATATGCTTGAATACAGCATTCAAAACCTGAACAAACTGATTAACCAGGGACCAAGTGAGTAAAGGAGCAGTGGCACTCTGCGTTATCATGTGAGAGGCCCCAGTTTGGGAATGACAGAGTCTGATGATAAATGGCTGCATCACGGCCATGATGCCGCAAGTCTCTGTGGAACAATACTGGCTCCACTGCCCTTACTTGACAGTTGCACTCAAATCTCTGCAAACAAAGATTACTCCAGAAGCCCATTTCTTCTGCTGCTGCTGAAAATGTTGCCTGACGAATACACATGGTCACTAGCTATGAGGATACACTGAAGGGATCTCTGGTTCATGCCTTCACTGTATGTCCCTGTCTCCTTCTGCTGGGTTTAAGGACCTCTGTGCCAGGAAGCGGGCACAGAGACATTATATTGCCAGTGGAAAGTGTGTCTGCTGGGTGATTTAGAAAGCAGCCTGTTTGGTTGTGCTGGCAAAGACAATGCATCTACCAATATCTCCCCTGAAGAAAAGGTCACAATGATCAGCTACAGCATTGGAAGTGAAAGGGTAAAATATTAGTAAACCAATGAAATTTTCCATTTTATTCTCTCCTGAGTGATATTTTGTGTGTGAATTCTTTGTGAGCAGAGGCAAGAGGAGACAGCGTAAATGCTTCAAGTCCACAGCCATCCATGTGCCATACCATCCAACTATGGAGTTGACTAGAAACAGTGCTTTGTTTAAAAAATAATTATAAAATTTACAAAAGTTTGCATTTTCAAGTTTTAAGAAATTTTGTCTTTTCCCTCCATAACTTGCCCTTGTTTTAAATAGAAGAAAATGATTTTATAAAGCAAAAGGAATTTTAGATGAGTCCTGGACCCTCCAGTGTCTCAACAGAAGAGTGTTGTGGAACCCTTTACAGGGTTGTTGTTTGCTCCCTTTACAGTTTAACAGATTTGGGACCAGCTCTCTGTCCCAGCATCTGTGTCATCAAATGGCAACTTCAACTACACCTTAATAAGAGCATATTTTCCACTCTTTTTTTCTCCAAGTTGCATCTTAAAAAGTACATGGTGCCCCATATAGGATTAAACTGATGTTTTTAGATACAGCCAGTGATTAAGGTGGGCATTTATGGTCTTTTCACTGGCAGGAGCCAATCTGTGGGAAAGCATGAGCCCTACAGTGAAGGCAAGGTATGCTGTAAAACAAACCTCCTTCTGCTGTTGTGTTATTCAAGGAGCCCCATCAAATTATTACCATTGTTTATACCCTAATAAAATGTAGAGGTCTCATTCAGGTTTCAGGTTCCATGGTGCCTGATTCCCTCCAAACACAATGAAACACAGCTCTAAAGCTGATGGTAAAATGAAAACAGTTGGGACAATTGAACAGAATTCATAATGAATTATTTTCAGGCATATGCTTGTTTTAAATGTTTTCTCATAGCTGGTAGTATAGCAGGGGGAACAGAGAGGAGGGAAGGAATTCCACTGTCTTTAAGTAAAAAACACAGAATAAATCTGATTTGATAATTCTGTATTACAGTGATGTCAGTAGTGCTGGTCCCATCCCAGACTGCCTCTCCCAGCCCCAAGATGGGGACAAGACACTTCCTTCCTCCAACAAAACAGAAGAAGGGATGGGTGTCCCAGCTGTGGTACTGGCTCTGCACGCCCTGAGGTTTTACACATATGGCAATACTTTGTACAGGTGCTCATAAATATGATACAGTTTATTACTGTTTCTCCTTCCCAGATAACCAGAATCAGAACATTCATTTTCAGACAAAATTCCTTTTTTTCCCCTAGCAGCTGCAACACTTAAAAATTTTAGCTGTAAGCTTTTTTCTTCTGATTCCCAGAACTAAAATTATTCCCAAAAGTAAAGACATGCACCACTCTTTCCATACACTTGTGTATCTGGTTATATGTAAGCATCTATTCTGATACCTGGTTTTGCTAAAGAATGTACCAGGAATCTCCGATGCTGAATAGCAGCTTTCTCTTAACAAAGAAGCAAGGACTTCTCCCCAAAAGTCTTACAGACATTGGAGTTAGGTAAGTACTGATAATTAAACAACACAATTTTATAATGTGTACAATCTTGATGAAAATTAAGAAGGAAAATAAATCTTATTTTTAACAATCAAATATCCCCAAAACAGTTAATGCCTTTTTCAGGCATCATAAAAAACCTGAAACAAAATAACAAAACTAGTCCTCACTTTCTTTTCCTTCTCCATGTTATTTTATATGATTAATGCTAAAACTTTATGTACAATCACTGCTCACTTATAGGCAGGTTACAAAATTATATTCAGAGTCTAGCTTGATTTTGGAATGTGAAGAAAATTTTAGGAAAGCATGGGAAAGATATTTCAAAATTCGAGGGAGTAGTTCAGTTGGGACAGATCTCCAACAGTATCCTAAGAGGTCTTGCATCTTTCCATAGTGTGACACAACCTCCATCCACTTCAGAATTTAGTTGAGACACTGTGAACAGGAGGTGAGATACAAGAGAGGTTGCTGAGATTGTTATCAAGAAAGCAGGCCAGCAAACCAAAGAATCACATTTGTATTGTCTGCCCTTATGTTAGGTTTGACAGGCATGTGCAGAGCAGGAACTTAGACAGCAAAGGACCCCAAAGTCCTGGTCCCCAGCCTGGGAACTGCACTCCTCTCTAGGCACTGCTGCCAGGTGTCCCAGCAGCCACAGAAGCCATATCACAGCAGCACAGCCTTTTCTGGCTACTGCAGAAAGAGAGGAGCTGGAGTATATTTTAAAAACTAAACTCTAAGCATTTAAAAGTCTAGACTTCAAATGCTAGAGCTGTTTGGTTCCTTCTCCTATATTGATGTCATACCTATGACTGTACCTTCAGTCCCAGATCCAATAAGTTCTTGTTCACGGATTTGAGACCAGGGCTCCCCATAGCTCAGAGACCAGGCAAAGTCCAAATGAGGCTCAGGCCACCATCATCTATACTTATCTGAAACCAGTCCTGGTACCACTGGCAGGGAATGCAGGCACAGTGCGAAACACCAGTTCCCATTAAAGTCTTGATTTGGATTCACTCACTGAAAGAGCAAAAGAGAAAAGCATGTCCATCTCTGCTTGCAAGTTGCTCTGTGTTGCTGTCAGTAGCTTCTGGCAGACAAGCACCACACAGGGACACTGTTCAGGAGCCAGGCCTGGCTTCCTGTGCAGGACAACCCTGCTTCGCTCTGTTGCATGCTGGATACACACATATCCCAAATTCTGATAACCCTGAACCATCCAAAGAACATTTCTACTCTGTAGTCACTTTGCAGTTGCCTTGCATGAGGGCCTGAGGTTGATCCACAATAAAATTAAAAAAAAAAAAAAAGATTATGCAAGATACTGGTGAATAAAAGATGCCCTGAGTAGGATCTGAATACAGCCATACACCTGGTGACCACTACCACCAGACGCACTTCAGCAACAGGTGACATAATCCCACAGGCAAAATTACCCCAAATACACTAGGAATATGTTTTCTGCTGGTGTGTGAGTGTGATCAGCATGGACGATGTGGGATTCTGCAAGAATAGTATTGCAGACTTTCACCGCCAGTGTATTAATAGTAGAGTTATGTTAAATTAGTTGTCCAGCACTAATCTTTAATATCTTGTCTGGAACATTCCATGATTAAAACAGTATATGAAGAAACCTGTGCCTATTAAAAGATAAAAAACTGGTAAGTAGATTTAATTGTTTCTACAACCTTGTGTACTAGGCATGCTTATCTTAATATAGTCAGGCATGAAACCTACATCAGATGGATTAAAAGGGGACTGTAGAACTGACTGGGAGTGCAGATTGCTATACTAACAGAGATTTTACTGCCTTCTCAGGAATAAAATTTAAGCAATAGGCTCTACAGGTACCTGAGCTGCTATGCCAGCAGATACAGTTTGCGAGCAATAGACCTGCAGGAGAGATCAGCAGAGAAACTGAAGCTTTCTGGTTTTGATGCACAACACTACCCTGACATTCACACTCTCGTCTGCATTTCGCTTGTCCAAGGGAATAACCAGTTCCTTCAACAGCTCTTCAGACCATGTGTTGCCAGTGCAGGGACATTGTCATCATAAATTTATTAAAAGAACCCAGTTTCTCAAGAATATGCCTGGGTAGCAGCTAAGTAAACATACAAAACCATAATACAGTGCTGCCTGAAAATATGCTACAGTTAATGTTTGCACAGGAAAATTCTTACATACAGCAAATACTTCAGGACTTTCTGATTACCTCTGCTTGCTGCAGCAGTTGTAGCTTCCTGTTATAGCATCACCCTGCTGCTGGAATATTACCAACAGTGGTAGCCTGCACTGGAGTTTTATTCCTTTTTTCTGGGCCAGTCCTTTCATCTTTTTTTTTTTCCTCTGAAGGTTATTTATGCAAGTGTGAGATGCAGTTACAGTAAAGTTCCTTGCAATGAATGGAGTGCAGGGCAGTGGCAAATTCCATTCCAAAATCATTTTGAATTCTAAAGGTTCCATTTAAGGGATAATGATGGGAACAAAGGGCATTTCTCCAGGATTAATCACTGGCTGGGTGAGATGATAGCCCAAGGCAAAGCCACAGGCCATTAACCCCTGAGGGTCACCTTATCCCTACAGGAAACGCACTGGGTCAAGTTCACTGTTGCTATTATAAACTCTTATTTGAGAAAGGGGTTACACTTCTATGTTTATATCTGTCTTCCATTCCCATGTTTGTAATGATAGTGGATAGCTTTTGGCAATGCCTCTATATTGTACCATGGAGAGATGTAAAAACAAGTTCTATTGTTATATTTGATGCCAAAGACTCAAGTGGATTTTGAACGTTTACAGTAACATTTAAGATTCTTGGTAAAAGAATGAAGAATGAAATGACAGGAAAACATCACATAGAAAAGGCCCAAGGAAATGACATTAGAAAGAGGGAACCTCTCTTCAGCTGGTGTAAATCATCACATCTCCTCTAAAGCCAAAGGAGCTACACGAATTCACACCAGCTTGAGAACTCAGCCAGAAGTTGAGATTGAAACACATTGAAGAATAAATTTTAGGCTTGGCTCCTATACCATCACATAGGGAACATCACATAAACTAGCAGTTTGACAAAAATACTTCTGAATGGGATTTATGTGCTCATGAAAACAGCATTTTAACAGAGTGCCTGAATCCTCTATTATTTAAATAGCTCCCAATCCCACAAACTTTAGTCAGGTTCAATACTTTCTAGCCAGTGCACCAGGCAAACGTCTTCCAATCAACCCATTGCAAGGGGAAAAGCAATCACTGTAGCTCTATGGGTTGAGGCAGCAGGAATTTTGCTCACTGTGAAGTTTTTCTTTGCTCACATGAATGGTAACCCCAAAGTTCAAACTCAGATCCAGAAAGAGACTGTGTAAAATCTTCAGGATATATACCCTTTAGATCCTCCTGAACAAAAAGAAAGGGACAGCAGACAAGGTCAAACCAGAGGAGGGTTTATGTGCTTTCTGCCTGCTTTCCGAGCCTCTCTTGACATGTATCAAACAATTCCAACTTTCATTAAAGAGCAAATAGTCCTTAGCCCTCTGCTAAAGAAGTGCACTGAGGACATGGGCAGTTCTTCTGTCTCGCTGCTTGTGCCAGCTCCTCACTTCCCTGGGGGCTGCAGTACCTGTATCCTTTTGGGATGCACTGCCTGAAACTCTCCTCTACCTCCAGCGTCTCTTTCCAGAGGTGGAGCAGGGATCACTGGTTTTATGATGCCCCTGCAGTTATCAGCAGTAATCCCTTCTATAAAGTCGTTTCCTGACTGAGGACTTGCACTGGAATAGCAGACTTAGACTCCTTCTCCACAGACTAAAGGGAGTTCAAATGCACTTAGCTCCTATCTACAGGGCAAATCTGCGGGGGGGGGGGGGGACTTAACCCCTTTATTTTGAAGTTGTGCTGAAGTTCAGCAAAGAAACGAAGATCCACTGAGTCACAGAAAGTGGCCAAGAGCACATCTCCATACCTCGCAGTGGGGATGGTGCCTGAGGCAATGGAGCCCTCAAATCCAGCGGCTGCTATTCCAACATTTCCGACATTCATCCAGTTACAATCATATGTACAATGCATAAGCAGCTCTGTAGCAGCCAGGATGTTACACTCTCCCTGAGGTAGATAGAAGTTCCACTGCAGTACAGAACTGTGGAGTTTTCCCCAGCAATATACCTTTCTCTCAGAGACTGTCCTGATGCCTCTCTCCCCTGAGAAAGGAGTGCAGACCAGCACAGCCACTTATTGCAGCCTGTAGGTCCTGCACACACAAGGAAGCTCCTTCCTCACCACAGCCAGGTGCTTCTCTTCTGGAGAGAGCTCACATTTCAGATGGAGCCCTGCCTCTCAAACTCCCAATTTGTGATTGCTGTGGCTTATATGTTTTTTTTAAATTCCATTTGGAGGCATCTGCCTCTCCTCCCGCACTGTAATCATCTAGACAGCTAACACACAGGTCTGGTTTCCCTAAAGAGTTTTAAAGTTGCACAGGAAAACACACTTCTATCATTTACTAGTTTCAGAATACTATACTTTGCAGCTTTCATGTTTTTCTAATGGAGTTTGTATGTGTAATACAAAAATACGAACATTTTCAACGTATGGTAATAAACTGCAAAGTAAATATAATTACAGCAGCTCTCACCAAACTGAAACCTTCTTATTTTACTCTTAATTGACTAAACGGATTTGCAAATGTTGAAACCAAAACTTTGGCATCAACATTTAATAAAATACAGCAATAAGATACTAATCATCTGATGGGATCAAGTAGTTAGTTTTTAGATCATATGATATATTATCAAGCATAGAACTAATGATGCTGACTGCTCTCTAATTAATGCCTAAACCAACCAATGAAAGGTCTGGGTTAGAAAAGCCATTATTGCCATTCACTTTCTTTACACATTATTTTGAAGAAAGACCTGCTATGACAGTAAAAAGCAATTGTTCCTCATGGCCCTGACCCCTGTGAAGATGGAGATAGGTGTAAGGCAGACTTCAAAAGGAAAACTCCAGTAATCTGTCTAGCAGGGCCAGTTAGGAGGAGCAGGGTAAAGCTGCTGGCTACCTGCAAGTCAGCATGGAGATTTTTCCGCCACTTGTCCTTCCACAGGGAATGTATGGTCATTTCGTGGCACCAGTGCCTCCAGAGCAGGTAGAAATGTAACTCAGAAGGAACTGGGGTACCAGACGTGATCTCTTTTTCTTCCCTCACTTGCTTAAAGAGAGCAAGGGAAAATTCTTGCAGAACAGGAATGGAAAATGATCATCGCTGCCAAACCTGGGCTACCTCCAGCGCATGATCCAGCTTAGGAGAGGAAGCAGTGGGAGGATTGGGCAGGTCTCTCACTCCCAGTGCTGCTCACAGATATCAGAGGTACCAGAGCTGGCATCAGGCCCTAGGGATTTTAAAATGCTTCCATGTCCTGTGTCTGTTCAAATCCCCACCCAGCAATTACCAAGCAGTGGTGAAATCTCACCCTTCACAGTTGCACGTACCACTGCAATGTCTTCACTGCTCTGTTGTGCACACCCATCACCTCTCTATATTCTTGTATCTGCCAGCTTTATGGAAGAGATTGTCTTTTTGTTATATAGCTCTTGATTTCCAACCACTAGTGCTTCACTGCCACTGCAGTACATAACAATCATTATAACAACAGAAAACATCATGCTTGGAAGACAAAAAAGAGGCTGAAAAAAATATATAAAAGTTTTAAATATATAAAAGTTAATTTAAAAATTGAGGGAAGCATGATATACTGCATTGCATATTTGGATGGCCAATACTTGGAATGCTCACTCCAATTACTAATCTTCTGCAGTTTTCAACCTACATATATATATATATGTATGTATATGTACATATATGTATATACATACATGCATATATACATATATATATAGCAGCAGTTTTTCATCTAACTGTTGAAAATCTGTAAAGATCATGTTTCATTTTAAATACAAACTCCCACTGAAAAAAGATCTCGTAGGTAATTTTCTTCCACATCGGTGATGGGAGATGTATTACACATTTGAAGTTTGAGCCAGCATATTCTCTTGCTTTTTTTTTTTTTTTACTTAGAAGAGCCAGCAAGAAGGAGTGGTTCATTTCACTTCTCTGCAGTTTTAAAGTAGGAAATGGGTTGAAGCATCATGAAAAGCTGAATAGTTTGATCTGTCTGTGCTTTGGCTAGGTTTTTAGCACGAGGAATTCATATCTCCCCTTAAACAGCACTCTAATGATAGGGCACCACAGCCTAACCCCAGTGGCAGTGGAGCTCTACTTTGGCCCTTACTTACTCTGACATGTTTAGTCCAAGTTATAATTCTTTCAGCAATAAGATCAGAACTGTGCAGGTCTGCATCTCTGCCTCATTGCACCAGCTTTACACTGATTAACTGTGTTAGACTTACATATGTTGCATCACACTACAAGGGTGGGCGTGGTCAGGATCAACACTTCTTTTTTTTGGGTGCCTGATTTTATGTTATATTTGTTTAGCTTGCAAGTTCAGGCCACATCCAGAGGAGCAGTTCATAATATCCATTTAATTTTAGTTTTCTTGATAAAGTATTTTAATTTGCAATGAATACAATAAATAATGTCATCTGTATAATCAAACAGTGAAGGAAAAACTCTGTGAAGAAGTACAATACAATAGCTTTGGACACTTGAGCCAGAAGGAATTTTCTTTCCTCTCTTCTAGGACTTCCACAGCCTTCATTGAAGCATTTGGGCTCCATCCTCCACTCACAGACATTGGTACAACTTCCTGAGTGTCAGTGAAGTCAAGCCAACTTAAACTTGCCCAGAATCTGAAAATAAGAAATGGTTTCTTTTTATACCATGAACAATAGTTGAGGCACAAAAAACTATAGATAAGCATTTACAAAAAATGCAAGAGTAAAAGAAAAGTCTCCTTAAATTAAATACTTGTGTGTTGCTTGTTATATTACTTATTATGTTACCAGATGATGTTCAACTAAAACACCTCCAAATATAGGTGTTTTATAAATATTTTCTGTCCTGATTTTATGATATCTTATTCTCAAACTGTTAATGTGCTTGTTTTAATCAAGGTAGGTAGCATGGTAAAGCTGACACAAAAGAATGTTACAGCACATGGCAAAGGAATTCTGCTGCTCTTCAATGATGTTTCTAGATGATCAGTAGCTTTGTCTTTAGAATGTTCAAGGAAAATGCCAACAGTGATAAAGAATTACATTTACATGTATTTAGGCTTATATTCCTATTCATAAACAATGGGGACGTGGTGTCTTCAAACAGTAACACACTTTATAATGTGAGCCAAATACTTTATCTTGAGTTTCTAGATAAAAATATTATAGATCATCCAACAATATGAGAAAATGTCACCATATTCATTTAAAATAGCTGTCTGTGAAATGTGTGCTACCATATTTTGCTTGGGGCAATATATTTCCATGCTTTATGAAATTATTAATTCTCATTAAATTCTAATGATCCCATCTGAAAAGAGCAGAACTAATTAACTGCTCCATTAAAGTTATTACTTACTCCTGATGAGGCCTGTAAATGTTTCTACCTTGTTAGGCCAGTGAAAGTTTTCTGAACCACAACTCCTAGTGGAGATTGGAAAATTTCCCAATCAGCAGCTTAATCCATAACAGTAAAATTACCCGGTACTAACAACACTTATGTAGCATCTGAGATTGAAGTCTTACACTTCGAAAAAAATATTTTCCTCCTTTTACAAGTACAAGAAAACGGAGCTCAACCTGGTGGGAAGGATTTGCAGAAGCTCCGTCAGTCAGGTGATGTTTGCTCAGGGCCAACACCTCTACGGAAGCTAGTTCTTTTAATCTCTTTGAGGATTTGGACTGCAGTGACTCTGCACCTCTGCTGTCACTTGTAAAACCGAAATAACTTTGCTGCCTCACCAGAAGACTGTGAAAAACTATGACACCTGTGAGGTACTCACATGCTGTGTCTATTGGAGTTTCATCCCTGCCCCACTCGGAGCAGCAGCAGTGCCTGCAGAGCAGCACTGTCCCCGCAGTGTCTGCACACTGCACTGAAGTGTACAGCATAAACTGGGAATTTTAAGAGAATACATGGTCATCTCCATAATCAAGAATGGGATCTGTTTGCAGATCATCGTGGCTGTAAGAGGTGAGGTCCTGACGTGCGCTAACGACAGGTAAAACACCTCTGGCAGCTCTCAGCACTGTCAGGGTCAAGATCACAGAGACCCAATGAGATGTCAACCTATACCAGTGAAAACAGAGAAAAAGCTTTAATCAGAGCTGACAAGAGCTTGCTGACTGAGACAGCAAACCAAATGTGACGGTTGCATTCATAACCACGCAGTGTACAAACATTCATATGTGAGAAAGATTCTAAATATGCACAGGTGAAAATGTCCCATGATAGGGGTGTATGCTCATCTGACCACAGAACAGGAGCAAGAGTTTATTATTGCTACCACAACTCTGACCAAGAGCTACTCCAGAGAAGTATCAAATACTTTAATCCATCAGGTAATAATTAAAACATAGAGATATTAGTTAATGAAATTGAAAACTTTTTTACTTTTGTGAGCTGAGTTATTACATTATTTACATAAAATGAATAAATTATTTTTAAATTATTTGCTCAGCTTCATTATTAAAACATTTTTCAAAGCTTGAATTTGAGTTTTGGGGGAGTTTTTTGTTTTTGTTTTTTTTTCATGGTTTGCTCTCTTCTAGACAAGGGCTGAATTTTTTAGAGAAATTAAATAGTTCTTAATAATGTTCCCCAGATAGTAAACATAATTTTTTTTAAGATTACACTCTTGTAACTCCCCCATAAACACCTTAATTTGCAAAGGCTTCTGCCACAAACCCAGTTTTAATAATGGTCATTAATATGTTGGAAAGGATCAAAAGTTAGATTAGCAACCTAAATTGGCAAACATACACTGCATTTTGACTCATTCTATGCCAATCTCTGCTATTTAAGCACTGAGGCTTAGCTGAGAGTTTTGGATGCTTCTCTACAATAAATAAATATAATCTGAAATACTCACTGCTCTGGAAATACCAACACCTTTTCCTTTGCTATGTCATCCCTTTCAGTCACAATAATAGCAGGAACAATTGTTAAAATTAGCCCCGTATTCCAACCCCTTGTAAAAGGTTTTGCCAAACATCTGCAGCTGCAACATTTGACAGCACAAGATCTCCTCAACCACCTCAACCTTCCCTGCTTTCTCATGGTCTCTACACGCACTGGGTACCCCGAGGAAAGCAGCTGATTCACCATTTGGGACAATCCCACTAGGTTAGTGGTCAACAGCACTTTGTTCCATGATGGTCCACGCTGAGGTCAGTAATGCTTTTTGGGCCCCAGGACAACTGTGCAAGGAAATTGCCTCTAAGCAAAGAAATTCCAAATTATTTGAGTTTTCTCAGCAGCAGAAGCAGCAATAGGACCTAAACCATCCTGCTATCCACCAAGCTGGACTCCTCTGTATGAGCAAGCACTGCACACAGCCCCAGGCTCAGCTGCCTCCTGGGAGAGGCATCATCATTCCTTGGGGGGACCCGGCTCCATCACCCACACCAGTACAGCGTTTCCACCACCCACATACTCCCTGGAGAACTGTGCCACTTGCCAAGAGCTTCCAAAATAGCAACTTCCCAGCCCATAACGTTAGAAGCTTTTGAAAACATTTGCAACCAATTTTACAGTTAATTAAACCCAGATCTGCTCTATTCAGTCATTTGTTCTATAACTTTTAAATCTTTTTTGGTTTAAAGTTTAGGGTTTTTTCTAAGTCATGTGCAAGCTGTAGCTGTAAATAGGTTAACTGCAGCTCTGATCTTCCTCCAGCATCTGACAGTAAAGGCAAACAGTTTTCAAACACCGAGGCCTAACATGGGTCACAACATTTCAAGGTGGGACCAGTCCCGTGGTGCTGCCAGCAGAGAATCCCATGCCAAATCATACAGCTAGTAAATAGTATGGCATCAATTCCTCAAAAATTTCCATAGCAAGAGTTTTAGGAAAAGATCCAAATACTCCATCAGTAAATCTCACAAAGTAGGTGAAACCTTTACAGTTGCCACGTATTAGAAGTAGCCTTTCTCTCACATATGGTTGCAGTCTACAAATTCAAAGTTTACATAAACTAGATATGCCACAAAGTTTGAAGCTCTCCTCTCTACTCTGCTCAAAACACATGTAGGAAAATTGGATGACACAATATTGCTTTTTTTTTTCTCAACAAGACAAGAAATCCTTATTCATGCTTTTCTTTTAAAATCAATAATTCTACCGAGAGAGAAATAAGTTGTAAGAAAAACTGTCTGGCTTGAGTTTCAAGGCAGGCTACTCCTACTTGGAGAACAGTCTTCTCAGCAACATCCATTTCTCTGGCTCCAAAGCAGGATCTCTTACAACTCTCTCCCTGGGCATGCAAATAAGGAATCTCAGTTAAAATTAAGCTCATGCTCACCAGAGAACAGTTATTGATTTTCTTCCTTTCTTTACTCAATGAATAGAAGACGGAATTTTAAAAACATCTGGGAAAAAAAAAATTACCTATTCAAAAGCAGCTACAATGAATTGTGAATATCAACCCCAAAAAGACAGCCATGTCTTGCTTCCATTTCTGGTAAGTGCTATAATTTTGTTGAGAATGGAGTGATCCACAATCACTGAATAAGGTCACAGAAACACCACTGTGCCTTGATGAGTAGCTGGGATCACAGACACCCTCAGCAGCTGTGGGCACCCATACTTAGCCCTAGCCCTGGACAAAGGAATTCATCCTGCAAAACCTGAGGTAACCAAGTGCACAACATGCTGGTATGTCCTAGAGACAGGCAACAAGTGCCACAGGAGCTATAGGCTGTCCTTTGCAGAAAATAATGACTGATTTACTTAAAATGAAAGCTTAAATCCCTGCTATATCAACCTGGGAGGTGTAAACTGATGTCCAGTGAAATGAAGACCTATCACATGAACCGAGGTTAATTATCTGCCTGGTCTTGAAAGCAAACAGTGATTTGTTTATTACTACAACAGATACTAGCAAAGCCCATTTATGCATTAGAATTATCTCAGTGCCTTAAACAAGCTTTCAGAAAAGCTTTCCTGGGTAACAGCCAGTAAAGTGAACTGTTGGAAATTTCATTTCTAACACAAAAACCCCCTTCTAGTCTGTAGTGCCTTCAAAGTGTTATTAGATATTATTACATTTCTTTAAAAAAACCCATTCTGTAATTCCTTGAAAGAACGATCTCAGTATCATTTACCATCATCTGCTGCTGCTGGTAGGAGACCACAGGTAGGAGCACAGATGCTGATGAGTGTCTGGCTCAAAGACCAAAGCACCATCCGGACAATCCTGCCTGCAACAACAACCAGGATGAGATTTCCCAGACCACATCCAAGCACTCAGGATCAGAGATCACTTGCCAGTCATTAGACACATTGGAGAAAATGCCTACTCTGAGAGCACTGCTGCATTCTAGCAGTTTTCTTTCTTCACAACGCACCCTAACAGCCGCTTGCCTTTTCAATAGTTGTCTGTATTCTGCAAAACACACCCTGTCTCTTTTGGGCAAACCTGTATCACACACTAACAGACCAGAAGTATGAGTCAGATACAATCCCATCTCTCTGGGTAAGTATGAGCCACTCCCTTAATAGCTGGACTCAATGATCCTTGGGGGTTCCTCCTAATTCAGAATATTCTGTGTATGTGTGTGTTTGTGCGTGTGTGTGCCTGTGTATGTGTGTGTTTGTGTGTGTGTGTGTATGTGTATGTGTGTTTGTGTGTGTGTTCATGGGTGTGAAGTCTGACCACATATACAGCAGCGTATGTAGAGTGTGCAGGATATACAAAATCCACATCATTCAAAAATATCACCATAATCTTGATATAAATCAAGATCCACAACTCTGTGGATCCAAGACTCCAGTTAAAATAAATTTGAGTCCTATACAAGGATTAGACTCACAAATTCTCCTTCTTCCTGTCATTTGAAGAAGTGTGCAGCGCTAGAGGTGAGTCATATAGAGACATTTAACCTAAAAAAAAAAAAAAAAAAAAAAAGAAAATATGC
>WBMV01004137.1:2483081-2493304 GCA_013396655.1 Campylorhamphus procurvoides
AAAAAAAAAAAAAAAAAAAAAAAAGGAAATCTGCAGATCCTGTATCCAGAATAAATATTATGCCACCCTCATAAACATTCACTTTTTGAACCTGTTCCAAAATTCATCAGAACTCATACTAGTTTTTCCCTTGAGTTGCTTTCTGCATCAGTGGGACTCCTGACCTCACACACAGCCACTTTCCTCTTTGACATTTTGACATCATCATTTAAAGGCTGTTGTTATCGTGGCAGGTTCTTTACAGCTGGAACAAAGAAACAGTATGGTTTTACTTCTGAGGAAGAACATTTACTGAATATCCTGCAACCAGTCAACTCCTAATCTGTGAAAATCAATGTCTTATGTTCTGGAGAAGCCAAAGGATTTGTGGCTAGTTACTGTACAAATCAAGGAGAAGGAAAAAGCATATAGAGCTTGTCGTTGAAACCGACAGTGATTGCAATTAAAGGTGAAAGAAAGCAGTGACACAAATCAAGAATCGCCAAAGAATGGAGTACCAGGTACAAAAAGAGCTAAAATGTGCCTTTTTAAAAAAAGAGCAGTATTCATATTGCCTTCAAGCTGCTGACCAATACGCCCCTGTACAACAGATTATTTTTTACTAAAACCTGTTTTAATTCCTATTTAACTAATAAGAATTCTACCATTCTTCAAGCACAGCTCTCGTGTGTCTATCTCCAATATTATTTTGAACTGGTTTTAACTGATGAAAAAACATAACTAACAGTTTTAATGGGGCTTGCAGCATGAAGTACTGTTTCCTGTTAAATCAGATGGTTTTTTTTTCAGTTCCCTTGCTTTCAAAATGTTAATAATTTCTATCAATCAGAGACATACAAAATTCAAAGTTCCTGAACTAATTTTTAATACTTTATTTTACATCAAGTAAATTTACATTTCTATAAACCTGATTTTCCAGGAAAACATGATAAAAGGAGATTTTCTGCAAAATATCTCCAGAAATAATTCCGGCTCTTTGAGGTCCACTTTTTCTTGTTAATAAGTTTAAGGTATTATGGCCTAATTTCAATTTAACCAAACTAAAATTAATATCTAATTAACATTGCTAAAATTAGCATCAAGAGTTGTGATCAAAACTACAAAATTAATTTTTTAAAAAGCATTGTAGTTTTAAATTTCTAAGTTACATTTAAAAGCACAAGAAATTCAAACTGTAGACAAATGCAAAATAATATTCATTCATTAATGTATTATTTCCAACAAGGACAGGTAATGTAATTCTATAATTGTATTTGAGGTTATCTTTTAGCAGCATTCCTGCTCTTAAGACTGAAACTGTGTCTGGAAAAAAATTATCAGTAATTTATATTGACATTAGTAATTCAAACATTTCATGAAAACGTTGATTTTTGAATTTTGCCATACTGTTTTCAGATGCTCTGATACCCAAAAGAAAAAAAAAAATCTAGACAAGATGACTGCTTAGTCTCTTGTTCTTCGGTGTGTTTAACAACCGCATTTCTGAGCGCTGTCATATAGCCAGACATACAGGAGCTATGAAATGCACTTACAATTTATTGCCTATAATTAATTACACTCACAATCCTTTACAAGGAAAAAATTGTACCAATAAAATGGAGACCTTATAAAAAGAACTGCGTACTACTTTGAAATGACAGGCTTCTCTAGCAGTTCCACCACTGTGTTTTGGCTAAAACGGTTCTTATTCAAATAGTGAATTCTCCGCCTGGGCCCGTCCCAGCTCTCTCCGGAGCCCTGACCGACTCCAGACTGGCAGCAGAGCCTGCATTCTTCGGCAGCAATGTTAGCAACCCCCCATCATTCTCTTGCCAGTCTTGGTATAGCTGTGGTCTTGTTTTTTTTGGTTTTAGGGGTTTTTTTCCTTAAACTTCAGAGCTTGGAATGGACAGATGACACGAAAAATTTAGCTTCCCTTTAACCAAATTAATTTTCAAACTCACTGGAGGAAAAGCTGAAAAATATTTTAGTAAAATTTTAGTTATACAAAAGGCAGATAAAGCCAAGAGATTTCCGAGGCTGGCATGTTGGGTTTGTGTTCTATTTCATATTTTTAATGTTCAAAATTGAAAATATTAATAGTGGGGGTTTATGTCAAATGTTAAACACTGCAGAAGAGCAGCCACCCATCAGAGCCAGAAGAACCTTTACAGGTTAGTAGAGCTGAGTTCCTCCTGCATCCCTATTAATAACGGGCTACAAAATCCATTGCTTATATAAATCACTGTAAAACGAGGAGGGGATTAAGCATAGTGAGGGCTTTGTTTGGGTAAATTTGTTCAGTGGAAAGCAAACTGGTAGTTAGTATCAATCCACTTACTTGAGAAAGTGAACTGGGACAACAGAAATCCCCCAAAGCAGGAAATGTGTTTCCCAAATTATTTTTGCCTTTGTTTTTGGTGGGGATTTTTCCAATTTAAATATAATTTATTTTAAATTATGATTCCTAACTTCCCTGCTGCAAATCCTGTGCAATCTCAAGCCCCTCACTGTTGTCCTCTTGAGTCTGTAAACAGGCAGAATTAAACAACAGCATCGCTAAGTGCAAACTTTCCCCATTCATCTTAATGGACTGTTAATTATGACCACTTAAATGCCCACAGTGTTAACCCTTTCACTGCTGTCTGCATTTCACCCACAGAGGCAGTTTATAGATGTTGATTTATCCACAGGCATGTAGGTGTAAAAGTCACCATCGATGCACTGTAAAACGAACTAAACGATTCAAAATGTTGTTAATGTGTATTATGCAGCCAGTTGAAAAATCTAGTAATCATCTTCAGAAGTTTATTCCTTTCAAGAATCGGAACAAGGTGATGCTTTCAGTGTAGATACTGTTATGTAATTGTCTGAGGGTTGCAGAGATTCAAATGGCATGGTGTCGAGTTTGTAGTGTATTTTCATGTAGCAGAAAGGTGTAGTTAACTGATGGACATTGCACACCCTAATTGATGCAGCAATATGTAATGTCAGGGCATAACAAGGCTAGTTGACTTTTTAAATTCAGAAATATTTCTAGAGCTATATAAGAAATGAAAACATTTATTTTTAAAAGCTAGGGAAATCTTAAAATTATTCTCGTAGATTTTATATATTGCTGTCTATGAGCTGATGTGATTAATGGAAATAACAGGTACGATAAATTGAATCAATTTTTTGTACACAAATATATACACATTTGGAGGGGAACACAAAAATCACAGTAGTTTTGAAGAATTTAACAGAACAGTATTTGGAGTACAGCCATGGCAGGAATTGTATTTTTAATATTGTCCATACTGCACAATAATTACCACAGCCTAAGGTTTCATTGTGTCCCTGGTTTTCTGAATTTCCACTGGCATCCCTGGCTATTAGAGGAAAACCTTAGTGCCAAAGTCTGTTTCTTCTGTCACACCAGAAGTTTTTCAGTCACTCCGTCCCTCAGATCCTATGGTTGCTCTATGCTTGCACAAATCCCAGGAACCAGGGGTATGCAGAAAGCTGGCTGACACCGGGCAAAGCAAGAGCTCATAACATTCACCCGTCGTACATATTTTCTGTCTGTGCTGGCGATTACAGCATCACGGCTGCAGTGCCGCTGGTCACCCATGCAATGCAGATACTCATTTTTCCAGCATAACTGCAGTTTCCAGAGTCCATGAAACAGCCAACATGCCACTCCACAACAATTAGAAAACAACGATTAGAAAATAATGCATCTGCCAAGTAAAGCAACTCTGAACACATAAACCTATAATCCTAAGAACCCCACAACTATTTGTGCTCAAGCGTGGTCTCTGTTCTTTCCACATTTAAGGACTTTAGGGTACCTATTTTTTTTATTATTATTTTTTATTCTTTTTAAGTAAGAAGTAGTTGTAAATGAGCAGTCAGGCCCATGTGGTCAGCACGTAATGCTGGCAAGAACAACAGTACGTGGGCTGATGCATAGGGTCTACCACCACTCTCGAGACCCCCCTGATAGTTACCATAGAGATAGTAGGAGCCACAAAGAGCTTCGATCACATTACTGGCTGGGAGGGGGTCAATTTGTATGCGCGAGCCCTGCTGGGATTGAAAGAATGCAGAGGAGGACAGGAAAGATAATAGAGAGAAAAATAAATGAAGGGAGAATACAAGAAATGAGAAAAAATGAAGGAAAGAAGGAAAAGGGGGCAGGGGAAGATGGGAGAGTAACCAAAGGGAGCGAGGGTCCTCAGAAGAAAAAAATCCAGCCAAGAGACCAAGGGAAAATGAAGAGAGAAGGAGAGAAAACACGAGTGAGAAAATTCATCTTGCACAGGCAGCACTCGTGTTGCTGCCTGACAGGAACTGCTGCTCCAGAGGAGCTAAGCCAGTGGTGCAGCCAGCTGCAGGAGCAGCAGGGACGGACAGACGGATGGAGGAATGGATGGGTGGATGGATGGATGCTTTCAGCACCTGACCCATATGAGAAAAACTGCTCCAAACACACAGTGGAGGAAGGAGAAGGAATCACAGAGAGGAAAGGGGAGGGGTTGCTTTCATATGCCCACATAAGAATATCATCAATCTGCCACTGACTGCACCAGGACCAAAAAAGCAAACTAGCTTCTTTCTTCTTTGTACTCCTCAGCCAAGGGCACTGAGGCCTCAGGGCAGGACACTTTTTGCCTCTGAAAGCTGCGACTACCTGGGCTGGTGGGGCTGGATCTTCAGCAAATGCTCTGGGGCTCTGTGAGCGCAATGGCAGACTTCACAGCCCCATCTGCCACCTGCAGACAATACCTCAGTCCATAGTCCAGAACGTTTGAGAACACTTTGAATCACTAACTAAATCAACAGAGTGTCCCAAATACCAAACCTTGTAAATAACCTCTTAGGGATAACTGTGACTACTGTAATAAGTAGACTGTGTTGTTGCAAAAATCTGTTGTTCCTCTGCAGGTCAGTAATGTCACACCCAAAATCTGCAAGAGGAACTGTAGCGAAGTCAGGGAGAGAGAGGTTCAATACATAACTAATAATAGTTGCAGAAAAGTCTTATTTGATGGCACATTCATCAGCCCTGTACCTCCCAGCAGGTAGGGGAACACAGAGTTTCCTGCTTTGGTGGCCTCATCCATGCCAGAGCATCGCTTCATGCTGCAGCAGCTCACCTTGCAGTTCTTCTCAGGGCTTCACAGCCTCGTGCTGGTACTCAGCGTCAGGGCTGGGATTTCAGTCTGCGGGCAGAGGAATGCCCAGAAGCTGGCAGAGCAGCAGACTGCTGCAGTGTACTGAGCCTCACGGCCGAGTGACAGGAGAATTTCTCCTCAAGAGGATGATGATCTGCTCAGTTTTTCTAAAATACACCTTTTTGTCTTAGAGGCAGCATCACAGTACTCCTCACCTTCAGGGCCCTCCCTCTGAGACCAGGACAACATCCCCTACATATTCTTACAGAGAAGCAGATTTAAATATGTTCAGTGCAAATCAGCATGGATTTCAGAGATAATCCCGTTGTCAATAGCACCCAGTGGCCCAGCTGTAGTACCATGTGCTCAGTATACACAGACTAGCCTAGAACTGAATATGAAGGTGGGTTTTCTTTTAACCAACCAATATTGGTTTTGTATCATTCCACTTTTCAAGCCAACTGTCAAAGTGACCGTAAATTAGATTTCTCCCTTGCATATTACCACCAAAGTCAAGTTACCCCTGAGATCAACAGCTCTGCCTTTGAGTTAAAAGCACACAGATGTCTGAGCAACAGTAAAATTACTGAAGTATGTAAAAGCCTCTAGAAATGCTGTAAAGCAGCTTTTCCCTATATAACGGTGTCACCATTTTAAGTCAAATACATTGTGATTTTAGCTTGAAAAGCCTTCCAAAGCAACACAAATTAATTGGAAACACTTTCAGTTCACAGGAATATACTGTTTACATAAAGCTGTAAATTAAAGAAAATGACATATAAAAAACTGTGAAGTGCCTTTGTAGGAAAACCCAAAGAGTTTTATGCACAAGTTTCCAAACTGTCTTACGCATTAGAGCTACTATATTTTTTAATGCAATTTATAATACAGAACAATTGTTTAAAGAGAGTGTCAGCCCAGCCACAGCTACACTCAAAGATTTCAAAGCCTTTTTTCCAGCCCTTCCCTTATCACCACTACATATGTAGGGAGGGAATCCTCCAGTAACCCAGTCCAGTAGTTTCCATCCAAGCCCAGCCCAGCCCAAACAGCCTCAGGCTGCTGAAGTCATTAAGATTTTTATGGACATCTACTAGCCAGATGAGTCCTCATTTCCAAATCCCTTACAATTTTTTCCACTACAAGAATAGTTTCCAAAAGCTAGGTAATAGGCCCCAAACAGTTCTTTCAGCACTAATGTGAACTGGAAACTAAAATACCATCCAGCAGGTAATTTGTACAAGTCTCTTAAATCTTGAAAAATGAGGCTATTCATTTTCTAATAATAAATCTTTACTGCACATAATCTTATCTTCCTTCCACAATAAACCCCTAATTATTACCTTTCCAGCCAGCATATCTGTGATTTTAAAAGTGTGTGACAGCAGTAAAAGCAAGCGGTGGATCTTAGGACTGAAAAAAGGAGAATAGTTGGGTTAGGCATACAGAAGATCCTTGGGTTTTAAGCTCTGAACAACATGATATAACGGAACAAGTTACAGTCTGTGAGCAAACTATTCAATGAGAGAAGTCAAGGACAGCCACGGCTGCCGGCTCTGGGGAAGCTCCACCTTCTGTTTGACCAGACCTGCGCTACTCAAAGGAAAACGAAAGAGAAGCCTTTTTTTTTTAGTCCTTTCCTCATTTTAAGTTAGACCCGGTCAAACCCAGAATCCATTTACTAAATACTAAAGTCAAACGAATAAAACATTTTTGCAAATATTTGTCTAAACTCAGAACTTTGCACATCATTAATTACGAGTTTTATCTCTCATTTATACTGGAAGTACCTCAGGGCTGGCAACCCTGTGAGGCCCAACAGTACCAAGCGCAGTCTGTGTCATGGCACAGACCTTTTCTGAATCACTTCCATGCTGCTCAGGCTAAGCAAATTATTGAGAGTATCTGTAAAGCTAGTTTTTGAGTTCCAGAATATTTATGTCACCCAAGGAAAAAAAAGGTCAAAGTATGTCCTCACATAAAACTGAAGATCTAAATTTTGAATAGCAGCCCCTTGTCACTGCCTATTCTCAATCGAACTACAGGAGTAGTATTTAGAGAAGCAATCTGAAGAACACGTCTGTCTGAGAAAACCAGAAATGTTTGCAGAGAACCAGTAAAGTGAAAAGGAGACCAAAAATGACAAACTCTACTTCTGCCATTTTACTGCAGAGCTTTACAATCATTTTTTAAACAGTAAAAGGGATTTAGCTGCATTGACTTTTAAGCAGGTGTATTTACAAACAGCACTCAGCTTGTTAAACCAATTATTCCTTACAAATATATGCACTACCCTAGCAAGCACTTAAGTTATGTGCAGAACCTGATTTGCCAGTGACCCAATAAGAAAATAAAATAACGAGAATTTCCTGTCCATTGAGACTAAATTGTAAAATCACCAGTCTCTTGACCTCAGTTATTTGGAAATGCCCAGATACTCCATGCCCTTCTGGAAGGTGTAGATACAAATATTTCCACACTTTTCCTCACCTGTTTAACTATGAATTTAACTCTCAGGTTTTGGCACCAAAGCTATGGTGATGGCAAAGGAATATAATACTTACAGATAGTCTGAGTCCATCTCATGTAACAATGCTTTAAGTACATTGGGACACATGAAGTCTATGAATCAGAGCTTTATTCTTTACGAGAAAAATATTATACTGTTATTTCTCTTCCTGTTAATACATTTCCTTTGGGCAAAATAAATATTTTGAGTCACCACTAAAAATAATTTTATTTAATTTATAATCTATTTATTTATAATTGATTGATTAATTTCTTCTATTTATTTCTACAAAATCTCTTCACATCTGAGGAACAAAATACAGTGTTATAATTCCTTGGTCCTTTTTCACACCCTGTTTCCTCCCCGAAACTCTACATACCTTTCCCACATAGATCAGATTTTCATGACATTTAAATGCAGTTCCCTTCAGCAAATGTGACACAGCTTTCCTCTCTGGGCCCTACAGCAGCCCCCAGCATTTTTCAATCTAGTTGAAATCTTCCTGTTTCTTAGATAACACTAACAGTTTGAGCTGAGTGTTGCTTTCATTTCTAGAACAAGACCTGGCCTTTTAGCAGCCAGTGCATGCTTTTCTAGGTTATTGTTTCTAGTCTATGCATTTTTTTTCTCACAAATACAAGTTTGTAGTTTTAGCCTTTGATGGAACTAGTCATTTGCATTTTAGTAATTTTGCTCATCCTGCTTTCCACAAATTTTTTGGAGATTCCTGTGTGCTCCAATTGTAAAAAAATAACCAGGAAGCTGCTTGATTTTATAGTGCCTTTTGATCCAAATAGTCTCGTGAAATGCTGTACAAACATCAGGATGCCTATGGAACAGATGCTAAATATATTTTCATGTATCAATCCACAGGGGAAACTATGGCACTGAGAAATTAAAGCAAAAATGTTCAGATACAGAAAGTAAAGCTGTAGCAAGGTGATGAAATAATGATGAACTGCATATGCAGTATCTCAATATTTCCTTGACGAATTATGAACTTTAATAAGAACAATAGAGTTCTCAAGAGAAACCTTATCCTTAACAATTAGGATTAGAACTGCTGCCCAAATTGGCATTTAAGAAATCAGTTAAGTGAATAAAATCAAGCAGTTCTGCCTTGAAATCCGACTCTTTAATCTTCACACAATTCTCTCCAGCCATCCCCAAATTATATTTTTTTTCAGCTGTCTTTGTTTTTTTTAAAGTGTGTTGTTTCTGCTGAGCTTATCTGCGAAGGAATAGGTCCAAAGTAAGCAAACAGCAACGAGGAAAAATATAAATAAATAATCCCGGGGAAGGAGCCTTTCTGAGCCTGTGTAGCTGAACCACTGACTTATTGTCTCTGCTCTCACCACATCCCTCACTTTAGTCGGTTGTTCCTTTGTAAAAATAAATAAATTTTAAAAAANGTTATATGAAAACAAAAAGCATCTGAAATCGGCATGTTGTATTTGTTTTCACCATCAGTTTGAATGAGGGGGGGGCAGGAAAGGAAAAATAAAGACAGCTGTTAACCCATTTTAGTAGAAGTGGGAAAAATCCTGGGGACTTTCTAAGCCTAATTTCAGCCTAGAGTGATTTTTATGGCCAAACAATGAATCCTTAGAATAATTGGTTCATATCATGAATACACAACAAACTCTGAACCCAGGGCCTGATTCAATTTCCAGAGTAATCGGCAGGAATATCTCCTTTGACTTTGGTGATGGTAACAACGTACAGTATCATTAAAAAGAAAAAATCTTTACCAATGTGTTCTGGGTGAACATAAACCAATTGTTTCTTTATGTTGCATGAGCTCTAAGAGTGTTTTTGCAGCAATACATGTGACTTATGTCGATACAAACAAATCGATATAAATCGTGGGTAAAAAAAGCACCATCACTTAGAGAGGTACTAAATTTCCAGACCACAGTATTCAGATTATGATTATTTATTGCCATTGTAGGCAGATGAAAGGCTGTGGCGTTCCTTCCAGTCTCACTGCTTCGTGCCAGCTGAATTCTGCGAGAGGGATGGTGTTAGAAATGGAAGGCTACAGTAATGTTAACTATGCTGTTTCCCTCCAACATCCATTTTGTTCCAAAGAAACACTTGCCAGAGATTAAAATATTCAAGATGGCTGTTTTCTGCACCCTTTCTGCGAGCTCTAGTTTTTCATCTTTCCAGTACTCCGGGTCCCCGTCTTTCCTGAGACCATGAATATTTTATTCCCCATCTCATCTGCCTCCCAAGTCATTAAATATTGGCCAAAGTTCAAAGGGGGTTGCTTCGCAGCCGCCTCGCTCGCAGCCCGAACACCGCGCAGCTCTCCGGACGCCGCCGCCGCCGGACGCCGCTCCCGCACCGCGCTCGGGGCCGGGCACGGCGGGCCCGCACCCGCAACCGCACCCGCACCCGCATCCCCACGGCGGGACACACACCCACGGCGGGACAAACACCCCCCACACCACGGCGGGACACCCACCCCGCGGCGGGACACCCCACGGCAGGACAAACACCCCACGGCGGGACATCCCACCCCACGGCGGGACATCCCACCCCACGGCAGGACAAACACCCCACGGCGGGAC
>WBMV01004137.1:2493534-2525820 GCA_013396655.1 Campylorhamphus procurvoides
GGGGCGGGACCGGGGCCGGGGGTGCGGGGGGATTCCCGCCCGCCGGCAGGAGGCAGCGGGCAGCCCCGGCGAGGGGCGGGGGCGGCGCGGACCCGCCCGGCCCCCACGCACAGCCCACCTCTCCCCTGGGGCTCCCCGTGGCGGGGGCAGAGTGTTCCTTTGTCCCCGTGTGTGTGAGTGTCCCGAGCCGCGGCGGGGCCGGCAGTGCGGGCGGCCGGGCCCTCCCCATCCCCCAGGGCTGCCCCTCCGCGGGGTGCGGAGCCCCCGGCACTGCCGCGGCCGCGGAGAGCGGCACAGCCGTGCCCTCCGTGCCCAGCCCCGCGTCCTCGTCCCAGCCCTGCGCGAACAAAGAGCCGCGGAGCGCTGCGGGCTGCTGGGGCTGATCCAGGCGCTGGTCTTGCCACGCTGAGACAGCCGGCGGTCCGCTGGTCCTGGGTTCTCTGGAACATCTCGACGGAGAGTCTTCCCCAGATGCCTTAGAAATTGGTTGGAATATCGGTTGAAAATATTTACTCCGGAACGTACCTCGGCGCTTGTTAAGAGGTCACTTTGAATATGCCAAGTGTTTTTCCTAAAAGCATCAGATAATGCAAGTCCCCCATTACACTTTGAACAGCGTTCATCCTAGACTGCATATAGATAAATGGATTAAGGCAGGAACCGGCTGGTTTGTCTGGGTACATTAGACAGCTACAAGAAGCTTTTTTCATGGCTGAGAACTGAAAGCTTCCCTGACCTCTACAAAAATTTTACTTCATACAAAGAAAGCTTGGATTCCCTATCTAGACCCAAAAAGGTAACAGGTTTCCCGTTCTCCACAACCTTAATTGTAATTAGCTAGTAAGTAGATGGGATGAGGCACTTCCCATGCACGAGCTTTCCACTTCTACAAAATGAGTTTATCAAGCAGTCTAAACGTCGCTTTGTATTACGCTGATGATGTGCCTTAGGAAGAGCCTCCTCTTGCACACGTGTCGCAGGAACGCGCTGAGGATGCTCACACTCCGCACCTATTTTAACAGGTTTGACGGTGCACTTTTAACAGGGACGCGCACCAACTGGAAGGAGCATTAACAAACCTCCTGGTCAGCAATAACCACCCCCATAAAACGCATCTGTGACTTGCTAAGGAGAGCAAGACTTGCTTTATGGCAGCAGAACCGCGTGTCCTTCCTCATGAACTATCAGTTGGATAAATTTTAGTTCCTAAATTGTTACCGCTTTTCCAGCCATTGCTGCTTCACACTGACATGATCCATTTTTTGTTGTTGGATCCTGTAAACTCTTGATCTGCCTGGTAGCGTGGATGTTCAAGCTCAGACAACTGCAGATTTTTAGATTTCATCTCCTGTGAGGCTTTGCTGGCTGCAGTGGATGCAGTGCCACCGGGCTGAATTCATCCTTCACTGCAAACACGGAAAATAGAGAGAAGAGGGATTTAACCGAATCACTTCAGCTAAAATAAAATTCTCCCGTTCACCAAGAAATATTTACGGGTTAAGTGTGACTAAGGGTGATAGGTGGGTCCTGCAGCGAGCTACACCTCCCCCGGTGCTCAGCACACGGCTGCCAGTTTTTCAAAATGTTTTACCGGAATGAAAAAGATGCGGATGGCAGAAAAAAATATGCCATCACACCAACGATTTAGGGTTTACTACTTTCAAAAGATTCTTCGGTGTTTCTAAATACATGTCTTTCCTCCGGTATCTTGGCTAGCGAGGGCCGTATCTTGTCATCGATGGTAAATCAATGGCGCAGCCTGACCTTTAGGAGGGCTGTATCCCTTATTCAAACCAGGCGGGTTGAACAGAAAGATCTGTGAAATACAGCTTCGCTGGGGAAGGGACATTTTTAATACGGATCCTGGTTTCTATAAACTGTAAATAGATCCTCGCAGAGTTGGCAGAGGTCGGGCTGGAAGGCAGCCGGATTTCACGCGACCGGAGCGCTCGCTGGAATCGGCTCTCGGGCTCGGATACGGCGAAGGTGCCAACTTCTAATTGACACGTTTAGGCGAAGCTCCCAGCGTAATTGCTTTTAACATTCATTTATGCAAAGCGGCCTCGTGCGGGCAGGGCGAGCCCGGCGCGGCCGCGCCTCCTGCCAGCAGGGCAGGGGCCTGGAGCACGTCCCGCCCCGGGCGGAGAGGGACCCTTGGGGCACGGCCGTGTCCCTGTCCCTGTCCCGTTCCCGGGGACACGGCTCTGCCGCCCGCTCCTCCCCGGCCGCCCCGCTGCCCCACACACCGCGCAGCGCCGGCGGTAGCGGCGCCCGTCGCTCTCGGCAGTAATCGTAATAATCCTCCTCGCGGGCGGCGTTTGCCCCCGAATCTCGCCTCGCCTCCCCTCCCACCGACGCCGTCTGTCCGCCGGCGAACGCCTCCCGGGGCGAGCCCCCTTCGCTCGACAGCATCGCTAATTATCCCCGTGCGGCTCCGAGACGGGGTTTTCCTGCGCACGTCCCGGCGCGGGGGCAGGGAGCGCACACAGCGCCGGGCACCGGGGACCCGCTCACGGCGGGGCTCGGGGGTCCCGCACCCCTCGGGGCCGTGCGGGCCGCGCTCCCCGCCGGGGGCCCCCGCGCCCAGGGAACATCCTCCTCCCGGCGCCCATCGCACATCCTGCTCCCGGCTCCCCGCGGCAGGGGCACATCCTTCTCGTCCTGCTCCCGGCGTACACGCACAAAAGGATGGCCCAAGACGGTGGTTCCGCCGCCAAAAAGGGGACTCCGTCCCTGGGTGGGCTCGAACCACCAACCTTTCGGTTAACAGCCGAACGCGCTAACCGATTGCGCCACAGAGACTCCCGCGACACCCGTCGCCGCCCGGCCGCTCTTGTGCTGCAGGAGCCACCAGCACAGCGGGGCCGGCGGGCTGCAGGAGGGCTGAGAAAACAGCCGGAACGGAGGCTTCTCCTCGCCTGCCGGGAGGAAGGACTAACTCCCAAAATCATTGTTCGCAGCAGCGCTGCTTTTCCCTTTAGGAATAAATTCGCGAGTCGGAGTTAAAACTGCTGCTTCTTGGCTGCTGCTCATTCGTGCATTACACAGGCACGCCAAAATGTAATTTCCAAATACCATGGCAAAATCGCCCCACTAATATATTTAAAAGGTAATTTTAGGCAACTACAGGGAACGGTTAGACTGTCTAGAAGAGGCAGCAGCTCTCTGCGTGTGTGTGGGTAAAATATACTTACCGTTGTAAGCGACAGAAAACAGACGTGAAGAAAAGCTAACGTTCCTATTATCATTTTATCAAAATGTGCTTCCCACATTAACTTACAGTAAATCTGTACCTACAGCTCCGCAAGTACAAAGCTTCACATTGGAACCTGAGCAAATGTTTCCCCTTTTGCATACTGGTACTGTTCGAATCGCTTTGAAGTCTCACCATATCTGTTGTCTCATGTTGTCCCCGTGTCTCCCCGAAGCTGTGCCTGGTGGCCCTCCTGCCCGCTGAGCGCCTTTAGAGTCGAGCAGACACATGGCACCCATGACAAAAGGACAGGTGCTAACTCCCAGCTCACTCCCAAAACCAGGGAGTCTCACTCATGTCTTGTACAATACTTTGCTCCTCAGCACTCTGATGTCATTCTTCAGTCCACCGATTAACTTTAGGCTGACCATTTGCTGATCACAGCTTAGCCTTTCTAATTTTTCCAGTAGTTTGAAAAGACCTGCATAAATGCCAGAATTATCTCAGTACTGCTCTATTTTCTTTTATTGTCTATTGTTGGTATCTTACTGACCAAAATATTTTAAAACATGGAGGAAAAAGACAAGACAAGCAAGCCTTCAAGAGTAATTAAAATAATTATTTTAAAGATTGATTTTTGTGGCATCATGCCCACTGCTGCATATTTTTCTACCTAGACCTCTGCTGTTCTCAGGGTCTGAAGAATCAGTTCACGGGCTGGACCACTTCTGTTTAATCTGTGTGAGGACAAGCAAACAGTACCATGCTTTTTTGCATGAGCACGTTAGTATTTAGTGGAACTAGCAAGATTGCAGTCTGACCAGGGGCCTAACCCATACACCAGTAGTCTGAGTGTGGATTTTGGGCCCTGAATTGTTTTGCTTTATACACATGAATATTCACATGAATTTTAAGGAATGTGGACTATTTACAAACTTTGTGCCTAGAGGCCAGATCTGCAAAGGGTCTTTGCTGTGCTGATACTGAGCACAAACTAACTCTGAGGTGTCTGAGAGGAACACAGGACCTGGCATTAGACATCCAAGGCTGCCTACTCAATGCACCGGGACAATGAGAGAAGTGCTGCAGGTGAGGCGACAGTCACTTGGCACCTTTCTTCTCAGCGATGTTCCCCACTGAATCCTGGAGTCTTTCATTTAAAATCTTACAAGGTAAAAAATAAAATAAAAAGAACATACACATCAGTGAATGTTATCCTTTCAAGCCTGAAACCCACAGATCAGCAACAGATCTAAACATGGAGGCTTTGGCTGACTGTTGAAGCACTAACCAGCGAGCCATTGTACCAGAGGGCAACATTATCTATCACTGCTCTGTGAATGGAAAAGATCCACTATCTACCCTTAGGAGAAGGTTTCTGACTGTATCTTTGGTAGAAAGGAAGAGGCCAGGTTGTGTTCAAGGCATTCAGAAATAGGAAAGGGCTGCTATTTCGTATTAATCATCCTCCTTATCAGTGTATTGTTCTTTATTTCTGGACAGCTCTGTTCCTTGATATGCTGTTTCTTGTGGGTCATATCTACAGTTGATTAATTTTTTGCACTCTCTAGTATATATAATTTAAATATCATTATTAAATTCACTAATTATGGATTAGAATTTGTTTTATGTTTTAATTAAAAATGAAAGTATAATAATATGTCACATTCATATATGAAAATATTATACTGTGTAATTTGAACTATTTTGTGCTTTATAATATTTAATATCTTATAATATTATTTTATTGCAATTTTTAGATCTGTTAACTTACATGTTTATTGCTATGACATCTGTGACTTTCTTCAGATAGAGGCTTTTTTTCTTGAATGTCAGAGAAAGCTACTACAGGACGGAGGGTGAACCTGGTGTTGTTTATGAGATTTATAAACATACCATATATTTATCTGCTGTTCAGAAAAATAAATCTAGTTATTCACCCAGAACTGTTCCTAAAATCAATTCAATAGGACATAGCAGAAACAAAAGAATCTTTCCACTTATATCACAGAATTGCTCATTAATGACTGTATTTCTACAATTTCACACAGAAAAGGACCATTTTTCCCCAACAAGCACATGTGCCAACTTTATTATCCTGTATAATTTTTGGTCAACTGTTTGTCAGTTCTCAAGTTACAACTCAGCCCAAACTACAAAAGTTCATAGTCACAAAAAATTTGGGATCAGCTACTCAGTTTCTGCTCAAATATACTTCTGATTGCTTACTTTGTAACAGAAGTCTCTAAATGCACAGCTTACAATCTGAAGATTTCTTGTGTTTTCCTTCGAAACATATGATTCTAGTCCTTACAAGAACCAGGACATTAAGATAAACGGACAGCTAATACAATTCAACATTGCTATTAGAATTATTATGGGCAGAGAATAAGATTTCCATGACAAAAGATTTTCTTTATGGAGCTGCAAGCATGAAACCATGGAAAGCATTAGTCCTGAAGAAGGATTCAAAATGTTGGAAGAAGGAGGTATTGACAGTTTTTTCTTGGCCAGTTGCAAGATTTCTGTTCTTTTATTCTTCAGATTTGGTGGGTTTTTTTTTCAATTGTTTATATACAGATTTGCTGCTTTTCAGATACAAAGGTAGCTTTACTATATTTTTCTAAAGACTTTTTAAACTAAATTCTATTCTTGAGTCTATTAGTAAAATTGAGAAAGTGTTATCACTGAAAGGATCTCCTTCCAAATAGGATCCACTTACTTAAAAGTAAAGAACAAGACCATACAACAGTATTTTACTGAGCTATTTAGCTCGCTTAGCTCTGGCTTCCCTTGGCTAGATGAGGAAATCCAGAAGTCTTGGGGTATTGCTAATTTCAGACTGTTGGGTAAAAGTCAGCCATACTCCCAACCTCCATAACCCTGTTTACCAAAAGGAAATGGCATAGGATGCCTGGCTCCAGAGGGACAAAAATTCATTTCAGTGTGACTTATGACAAAATTAGAGGACAGCCATTGCTAGAATCAGTAATTTGAAATACAGTCTGCAACTGTGGGAAAAAAAACCTCTAAAACTAAAACCCAAACCAAACAGGAGAGGATACATTCAGAATTAATCTTCAGATCTCACCTGACATACTGTAAGGGGAATTTTGAATTGCCATTCCCTGAAAACTCTCCACTCTGTGTGACTGCTGAAAGAAGTGCAGTC
Source organism: Campylorhamphus procurvoides (assembly GCA_013396655.1). Taxonomy (NCBI): domain Eukaryota; kingdom Metazoa; phylum Chordata; class Aves; order Passeriformes; family Dendrocolaptidae; genus Campylorhamphus; species Campylorhamphus procurvoides. The sequence goes on from WBMV01004137.1 coordinate 2,499,900, forward strand.
ATTAAGGCAGCCAGTTCAATAGTTTCCCCACAGACACATCAAAAAAAACCCCGTAAAACACTAAAAAGAAAACCAACTGACCAAGAACCACACAATCTTCAGTAAAAAGAAGAAAATTTTATTGGTGCAAGAAATGAGCATGCAACACCAAGAAGAGTAATAATGATGCTTCTCACATATCACTTATTTTTCTCAAGCACTTCTTATTACTACAGTAAGAAAGGGAGAGACTTCCTGTCTTTGCAGGTTTTTTGAACTGCTCATACTAAGAATGCTTAAGAGTTCTTAATAGTGAATATTATGAAAATAAGAATGACTCTTATGCAACTGAACTTTATTATTGTCTCTACATAACACACAGGAAAGCACAGGAATTTCTATGCTGTGTTTTGGGGAGTAGCAGCCTATTTTAGCATTTTCGGAAGTCCAGGATTGAGATTTAAGTTTTGAACATAGGCCTCAGTTCAGGAAAGTGGCTGTATTAAGATCAATATGAAAGCATGTGTTAAGTACAATCATATTACTAGTATGGTATACAAGTGTTTTCTTAAATAGGTCAAATTCCAGGAAAAAAAGGACAATTTTTAGAGTAGACTCAAACCCACTGTTAAAAAATGAGAACAGCACAAATTTTGTATCCTTGCCATGCTGAAGAAAGCACATCTCCTTGAAAGTCTCACCAGAAAACATCTACCTCATTTATTTTGCAGGTGATCACACTAGTCAGGTTTACATCTGTCTAAGTGCTAAAATTCATCCAGAACATGAATGTTTAAAGGAAAGGCAGTGAGAAAGGAAAACGCAAGTAAGCTTTGGGATCCAGTCCAGGTATTTCCAAACAGGAATCTGACATGTTTGTCCAGGCAGCAATCTGAGGAAACCTGTACTGACAGGTTGTATTGGCAACACCACTTCCAGAAGCCTTTTCTTAGTCAGACTGTTTCAAATAATAAAATAAAATAATAAATAAAATTCAGGTGTCGGTGCTCTTTTTAGGATGCATTTACAAGCTCAAAATATTCTTGTATTGACTTCTAGAAGAGCTCTGTATGACAGGTGCCACTGGGGCTCCAAAGAAACACGGAGAAGCCATTACATTTTAGTTTCTCCAGCTATATGTATTGCCAGCTAGCAAAATATTAGCAGAGGTTTCTAATGCTATAATTATTGTCAAAAGTGGGGGAGGTTCTGATATCCCAGCATGAAAACAAGCTTGAATTCCTACCTTTATGGTTACCTTCAGCAGAATTCTAACTCTCTCAAACACTTCTGGTACAAGGAACCTTCTTGCATTGCTGTTCCCTGGCTGTTCCTTGCAATACAAGCAGAATCCTGCAGGACCCCAGGATACCAAACATGCTGGTGGTCTGAACCTGCAATAAAAAACTCCTTCATGGAGTTATAAAAGGAATGGTATACAAAAGATTCGTCTTGTTCCTTATAAATGTTACCTAAGAGGTATTCAGAATATTCTTAGTAATACACAGTGCAGAGGATCTTTCTCTCTTATAATCAATCCCTTTTCTTCAAATGGTCTAGACACGGACAGATGTCACAGTAATGGCGTCTAGATCAAAAACTAAAACAAACCTAAAAGTAGATATTGCTGCCCTACGGTTCAGTGGGAGAGAGAAAAACAGAGGAGGTTTATACTTACTTTGATTGAAATAAGGGATGATGTACTTCTACTGTTCTATGATACTTTATGATCATTTAGCACAGACAGGAAGTCATGGGGGTGCTGGAATATTTAAAGAATAATTTAAAAAAAAAAACAACAACCCTCAAATTAAATACATCTATCCTAATCCCAAGTCATGCAAAGTATGAGTTAGAGGAGGATTAGAATACAGAGAGTAGAGAAAAAAGAGGCAGACTAGGGAGAAAAAATGGAGAACAAAGAGGAGTGGGAGGGAAATGAAAGGATAAAAAATCAGAAAAGTAAAAGGAAGTCTGAATTAACTCATTTTTGAGACAGGCCGTATTCCTGCTTCTTTCGAGAGACTTTACAGTGGACAGGAACCAATATATTTTTGCAGTTTCAACAGTTTGCCGTCAGGAAGATTGAAGGCAAAAGGAGAACACAGAGGGAACTGACCTCTCTCCTGTTGCTCCTGTCCTAATGGATGGTATAATCTCCACTACAGCAAAGGAACAGAGAAGGCACTTAGAGTTACTCACAACTCCCTGGTCCCCTCCTCCTCCTCTTGGCCCCCAGTTTCTCAGATCTTTCTATTAAACTTTAATAGTGGGGACCCCCTCACTCAGGGCAGCACTGCAGTCATTCATTAGTGTCCACCTAGGGAACAAATAACTCTTTAGCTGCACTGTAGGTGTCCAGCTTGCTTTGTGCCTGGAGGGGGATTTGTAATCGAAACAGGGAAGTGCAGGAGCAAAGAGGAAAAATAGGCAGTAATAACCCGTGAACTCGCCTTTCATTCAGGTAACACACAAGACACATGTTAATGATTTCAGCTTAAGTACCAGGCAGAGAACTAACTGTACACTAACCAGGCAGAAACCACCTGCATGTACCAGCATCCCTATTAAGAAAGGACTTCCTGGAGAAGGGACAGCGAGAAGCAACTTGCTGAATTGTCAGGGAATTGTTTTCTTGTGTTATTTACCATTCTGCATTTGCAAAGTCCCTTTTCAGCCATCACCTGAATGGATCAACAAGCTAAGATTTCTGTCAGGTTGTGTATTTTAGCCTGTCCGTGTTCCTGTAACTGGAGAACCCATGAGTATTGAGACAGAATGCACTGGGATTTCAGTGGCTATGTTGTCTGATGAGACTAGAATATCAGCCAGTTATGTGGTATCTCAGCCAGGGAAGCCGGGCTGCTTCAGACCTCATGGTCTGGATCGTTAAGATAATTTTTAAATAAAAATTAATGGAAACATAGGCAAACAGGAAATGAGTTTTGCTTCATACAATTTCTGTCAAAATGCGTGTGTGTGCAAAAGCAATCAAGCAATCTTCATGAAAGCATTCTCCTCCGTTTGCCTCATCCAAGTTGTTGATGACTGCTGGCCCCAGCAGGGTGAGGCAGCTGTTTGCCCATCTTTCCAGCCTGCAGTATACACTAGGTAGGAGACAGCCAGAGAAATACAGGGGAAGAAAGGCCTCTAATGGAGAGAAGACTGCAAATACCTTTGAGGGCAGTGTTTCCATTTTCATCCCTAAATATTTGCAATCAATACAGCTTCAGTATTTCGCAAGCTAATCAATAATGCAGTGACAGTGAAAGAGATGTGAGGGTCTTGTTGGCGGCTGCAAACTGGCAATGATGCTTTGATGGCTTCTACCAAGGATTCATCATTTGTTGGATAATCTCCTGCAGAACACTGTGGGGTCTGAGAGTATAATACACAATATGGCTATAACAAGGAAACTGGACAGATGACTGCACTTTATCTTAATTCCCTATAGCATCATCTGCCAAGGAAATGAAAGGTAAAATAAAAGCATGATACATGTCTCAAAGTATAAATACAATATACAAAGACTGCTGTTTGGACGTTCAATATAGCTAAGCTCATCCATGAAAGGTAAGAGAGAAAAAGGTTGTTATGAGGTGCCACAATCCTCTTTTACCATTGTCCTTGCTATGAGTGACTTCAGAAGGACCTTATTATTACTATTATTAGACTATATTGCCAATTCTTTCAGAGGCATACACAAGCTAAACCTCTCTTCTTTTCCACATCTATGCAATTCACTAACCATAAAGAAGATGGAAATTTGCCCCTCAATAAAGAATCACATACAGTACTTAACAAAAAGGAACAGAAGAGCTCACATCTGCAAAGTTTAATAAATTTTGGTCAAAATGGTCCTGGCTCAAGAGACTCAAACATTTACTGAGATGTGCCACCCCTGAGGGAAGCGATCTTCCATTCAGACATCTCTACTGGTACGCAGAACACTGCCATTCACACACAGCATAATCCTCCCAGGAAAAGGAAATACAGGCTGTGCACAACCCTAACCCTTCTCCTTGAAGCCTTGATATAGGACCCTAATAATAATATAGCCAACATGTAAAATCTCATAATTTCACCTGTCTAGGAACCCTCTAGGCCTGAAAGGTCTAAAACTATTCTTTTTTCCTTCTCTTTTCTCATTTTTCTTTCATTGCATAAAAGCCTTTCTAGATTTCTTCAAGTTTGTGTTGCAATTATTTGCTACCTCCAAATAATTTTTATAAATACATAAAATTCTACTTCAAGAAAAAATGGTATGATAATAAACACACAGTGCAACACATACTGGCTGCTACTGAAGAGACTCCTAAACATTCAGCATTGCAACTTATTACAACTATGTATTCTCTGAAAGAACACAATCCATCATGTTCAGTTTTCCATACAGCCAAGCTGTAATTGTGGTACCATTAGATCTTTCTGTATTTCCACACTATATGTTAATACCCTGTACATCAGCTCAGTTTCCACTACTAAGTGTAAGTATAAAATATAAAAAAATACAATCATGTACAGCATATTTTTAAGTCTTAAAGCTCTTCCTAATCTTGTCATTACAACATTAACTCTCTTTAAAAATTCTGCTAGCACTTGGAGCACTTTAAAAATTGCTTTCCTTATGTATTCATGTTATTGATATTTCCAGATTCTAAGAGGTTTAACTTTTTCCATCTTTGCAGTTTATTTAAAAAAACACCCAACAACACTCACCTACCCCCCCAAACAAGCAAACAATCAAACACAAAAAAAAACAACAAACCCAAACAAACAAACAAAAAAAATCAAACCATGGGTGTGCATGAATCAGTCAATACACCTGGAAACTTTTTTTTTTTAAATTAAAATAATCAACACAATTGTAATGTTAAAGTCAGTGATTCTCAAATTTTCAACTAAACTTAAAATAGACAATTTTCTGAAATATTTTCATTTGTTTTCAATTTAGTATTTCTTGAAGCTTGTTAAAATATTATGCCCCAACCATCAAGCTAAAACACGACAAAAAGAATGATGATATTAATGACAAAAATTATATATATGCTCTTTTACAAATTGCAGTATTCAGTTCAATGACACACAAGCAGATTTATAACAAAACTAATCTCACAAGACTACAGAAGCCTTTAAAAGTAGCATTTCTGCCATCTTGAACAGGCTTTTGCAGCTTAGTAGGTACATAATTTGTATTTCATCAGCCAGTGGTCATTAAAGACCCCCCACCCCCATATTTCTCTTCAATTGCATAAATTAGAAAATTGTTCATTTCCTCTTCCTCCAGCTCTGTTTTCATGTATGATGAATTTAGGGATGTTTTGCTGAAAATGGGCAAGGGATTATGGTACATAGAGATATGCCTGCTGAAAACAATTCAATGAATTAAAAATAACCATGGACTGCAACTGACCTTTCATATAAACCAAACATCTCTGTATGTTTGTCATGCCTTAATGATTATTAGAGTTTGGCTCCATGAAAGCAACTGAAGAGTACAGTATTTAGCATTTGTTTTATATTATTTATAATTTCAGTGTTCCATTTACAGATGTTTACAATCCCCATCCTGGAAATCTTACTCAGATGATCAATCCAATCTCTTGTAACTATTCTGAATGAAAGATGCCAGAGTGACTCTTTAATTCTGATATAAACACAAGATAAACAGGCAGACAAGCCATATAGCTCAGCTTAGGTGGGGGATGCTCCTTGCAGGAGACAATGTGTCTGCTGTATGGGGCTTATAGGCAGATGAGCACAGTAATGTTGAATCCTGACATGCTCCAAGAGCTCTGCAGCACTTCTGATGGAAATCTATTACAATCAGCTCTATGTTGCATGTACTCTCCTCCCTCAAGACAAAAAATTCACTATTTCCAGCACCACCCTGGGCATAAACACATTTTTCAATATTATGCTTCTAATGTTACTTCTAGTCAATAAGAGGATCATGGTCTAGGATTTATTAAATATGGGTTTACTTCCATGAGGAAAACAGATATTTATAACATAATTTCCACCCTAATTCCAGTTTCTAACTAAAATTATCATGGAAATGTATGTTTTGATCATTTTAACATTAAATAAATGGAGAATCACAACTGTGAAAAATAATTCTATGCCCAGTGGCTTACTTAGCATTGAAAATATTGTAAATATATATCAAGATATTCTTCATAAGTATTTTTAATTAACACATGGAATAAGTACATGTGTAAAAATGTGATAGAGGTTACGCTCATTTGTAGTTCAGAGCAGATGCAACTATTGCCAACATCTTCCTTACTGATACATTTTGTTTTCAGTTCAAAGGTTTGCACACAGGGTCCATGCACGCGCATTTTCTGACATTTTCAGGATCCAGCCTTACCAACAGTCAGGTAAGTTTCTCCAGAAGTACAGTTCAGCTCTGCTCCAAAGCTTCTCATCTTAGCCAATCTTACACATTTGCAGAATTAAGCCCCCAGTACAGACACAGATACACATGGCTAAATGAGATTCGGCTGCCAATTTCGCAATGTGGTATTCTGAATCATACAAAGCAACAAAGGAAAGGTGACTTGTTCCCCTGTGTGAGCTGAAAATATCAACCATCACACCACTTAATAGGTTTATTTTATTAATAGCATATATTTAAAGACTTCAATGCAAGTTTCTTTTGAACGACAAAAAGCTGGCAAATTCTTAAAAGATAATAATCAGCAGTGCAGTGGTTCTTTGATGGTCTGTAATTACCCAACTGTCCACTATTTGAATGACAGCAGCAAACTACCACTCACCGTTAGTTTATTTTTATTTATAACTTGTACTTTAGGTAAGAATCCATTAATTACAAGCAAAACAAATTGCTTACTTGAAACACTTCCCACAGAGGCTTGTTTTTTCACATGCATTAATCTAGCTGAGATACACATGACATTTTAAATGGAGGTTAAACTGATGTAAATAAATGCAATTATTTGAAAGCAAACAGGATTCAGTCACATTTATTTCTGTGTGGGATTACCATACGTTTTCCCCTTGCGCTGAACCACAGGAATTCCAGAAGGCTGGGGATTTTAAAACTTCCTACCGACATGAAATTTGATGATATGCCACTGTACTATTTCTTTTCATTTTATATGATTTGCCTGAGGTGGCATCTTGTGTAATTGTTTTTCAAACAATTTCCCATAGAACCACTAAGCTGGAGGGATGGTAGAAGGTTTGGATTTCACAGACTTCTGTGCTTTGCTAATAAAAAAGGTACAGATGAGCCCCCTGCACAGACAAGCCCTGCGCATGGAGCTGTTGATCCCTCCTGGGAGCACACCCTGATAGTCAACCATCATGGGATTCCCCTGGGGGAACAGCCTGCAGTGCCCACCAGCGCCTGCCCCACCAGGCCCTGTCCACCTTCCTGGGGACCTTCCTCCAGCCCCAGAGCTGAACACGGCCCTCAGCTGCCTCCACGGCTGCCACAGCAGCAGGGCTGCTTCCCACTGTTCTCCACAGGCACCACCGGCGCTGCCCATCCTGCCTGGGCATTGCTGAGGAACACAAAGCAAAGTTCCCCTGGTGTAAGGCCTGGGTCACTTCAAAGGCAGTTACCAACCCAAAAGATGTGCCAAAATTGCTAGCTGCAAGCTCGCAACCTTTTATAAGGGATTTAGATTTCAAAAGCGAATTTGTACAGTTTTGGTGTGCTGTTCTCATGCTCTGCGCTGTGTTAGTTTTACTGCTGTGGAGCAGTCCTCCATGCAGCCCTTTGAGACAAAGAAGAGTGAAAAATCAGCGTGCATCCAGAGCGACCCTGAGGAGCCACCCAATTTCTGTGCTGCAGGCATTGGGGAGCCCAATCTTCATTTTGTCAAGACAACATTAAAAGGGATTTTGCCACCAGTGTCACTGGCAATGAGATCAAGCAGCAGCAGCAGCAAGGTTCTGAAAACCAGCTAGGTCATATCATAAAGACTCCTGGACACAGTGATCTTGTTGTACTCACTGGGGACAAAAACCCCCACTCAATTTAATGTACCAAACCATTCCAGCCACTGGCATTGCCTTTTGCTGTGGCAGAGGTCTTCTGAAAATTATTTAAAATAATATGTAATGATGAGTTCCATAATGTAAATTTTACGTCCTGCCAATTTCAGCTAGTGTTGTATGTGAGGAATAAAGGAAAACATCATAAAATCCAATCAATAATATCAAAACTCGCAGCTGAACACTCAGCCTTCCATGAGCTGACCAGCAGTCTAGATGATGGTTATTTCAAAAAATACAAGTCAGGGGTAATCGCAAAAGGATCAATCTTTCCATAATCAGACCAATGTACGGACAATGTTGGCTTGTAACACCCTTAGGAAGGCACTGGCAGTTCTTTCTACTTCTCTGTCACTGTGGAGACATTAGCATGGCCCTGCCTCATTCCTGCTCCGCTGGAGAGGTTCCCCAGAGGGTCAGGGTGCTGGGCTCCCAGAAGCAGCTTCCTGTGACACCAGATCTCACGTGCATTTTCAGCAGTGTTGCTGTGTAAGGACTAGTCACAGATACAGTCTGGCCCATATAATCCATTAACCCAACCAGAGATCAGTTCCTGGGAGAAGTCTATCCCAGTTTTTGTCACCAGCATTGTAAATCTAGCAATAAACTGTTGTGAAATTCTATCCTCTCTCACATTTAAAGAGCTTTGCGGCGAGTGGATTCTTGGGGGATAGGGAGACACAGGGATATTTTCCTCCAGATATTTTAAGGAGTAGCTTTTCTACCTGGGACTAAAACCATTTTTGTATTTTTGTATATTTATGCAACTAGTACATTTTTAAAATGTTTTTTCTACCATTATTTTGATTATCCATAGTTTTGTATGGTCACTTCCAAAAAATACAGGCAGGAGCATCTTTGTCAGAGTTCAATATTATCTGCAGACATGCATATTTATAACTCTCCTTTTCCTAGAACGCTACACATAAATAGATGCTCAGTCCTTGTCATGTTACATGTCTTGCAGGTAGTAAGAACAAAAGAAAAACAACAAAGAAACAATACCAAAAATAATTTTTAAAAATCTAAGCTGAAAACATAAAAGATAAATGCTCATTCACTGGTAACAACCACACATTTGAAGGCTGCGAGACTGAGCTATGTTTTGCTTTGCTCATGCGTGGGAATACATCATGTGAACAGACATCATGTGAATGGGGAAAATTATTTAAATCTAATCTTATTCTCTATGTAAGTATATTTTATATTGATAGACTAATTAAAAAACCAGTCACCTTTACCTTCATAATAAAGGTGGATTGTGCAGGAGCTCCAGTGACAGACTAACCTTAATTTCTTCTCTTCAGTCACATGAACCTGGTCAGGGTCATGACCAGTTACATATACCCTGTCATATGGCACAAGGGTCAGTATCTACTAATTCCAGTGGCTACTGTTACAATATTCAACCACCAAAACTTTCAGATCAGAAGTTGAAACTTTGAGACATTTATGAGTGAGAACAGAGGCTCCTAATTTAAAACGTGTGTGACCTTAATATAGCATTTGGGGGTTCAGAATGTTCTTGTGTACTTTGTGTAAAACTGCAGTTTTACAATACTCCCTCGCTTCCAGTCATAAAACCTTATCTGTAAATTTTGAATAGATGCCTGAGAAAAGCAAATTTACGTGACTATGGGAACAGTAACAGGCAAAATAGTTTTCCTTAATGCAAAGGCAGAATAAAAAGGAGCTGCATCTAACCCTTAATTCCAGATGTAAGTTGGCATTTTTCACAGATGTGTACATTTTTCAGAAAATACTATAAATCAGAATGATTCTGTACTTGTCAATGATAACTCTGTTAATGTAAAATAATCTTATAATGGGACACCAGAGTAATCTATCTTAATCAGAGACAGATTTATATCCATATAGTCCAGTTATTCACAGACTGTAACAAAACATAAAAATGTAGATCTGACATCACTGTAAGTCTTGCATACACAATTGCCTTCTTCATGTGTGATATAACAATGAAAAACTATCACCTACTCCTGCTCCCACTGAAATCAGGAACATATTCCCATTTACATCACTGGCAACTAGATGAGAAATCAAACTAGTGTCTACCTTTTCAAAATTCCTTAAAATTAAGTATTATGTGTATTTGAATAACTCTGATTGTTCCAGAACTTACTGAAAATATAAAGTTTTTCTTCATAATTAGCCCAAAGAATTAAAATAAAATTCAGAAAAGGATGAACTCTACCCATGCATTTTTTCATAATTACAGCTTAGACTGTAAGAAACCAACTCAAAAACCAGGCACGTCTAACCATTTTCATGAGGAAATTACTTAATAAATGGCAGTATGAAATAGAAATGGAAGATCTGTACACTGTGACATATCTCATTTTCTCTGGTGGGAATTAGTATGTTATGGATGAACAACATTTGGAGCAAAATCTTTCTTTATTTAATCATGTGTACTCTTTCTAAAGCCAGCAGTCAGTGCATCTATAACAATAGAACTACAAAAACTGTCATCAAATATGACCAAACCTACAGTCCTCATACAGCCAAAATATCCATTATATATAGGAAGACTTTTTCTATGGTTCTTAGTCACGATGTTTCAGCAGCTTTTTTGACAAAAGCAATGTTAATAACTGAACTGACAATGGAATCATTACAGAAACAAACTAATATATTTTTAATAGTATGCAAAAGTTTAACATGGATAAATTAATCGCCCGGTCATGTTTCTATATCAATGTCAATGAAATTTCAGAATAGGTAGGTAAAGTTAGGAGCAACCTGCATTCTTTATATGAATTCTGGTTCAGATAAAAACAGTTACATTTTATTCAAAGTAAAAAAAAATAAATAAAGCTTTAGTGAGACAGAACAGTGCAATAACTCAAGAAAATTAATGCCACGAGCAATTTTTCCTGTTTTTTTTTACTGCAATGGTCAACAAAATAAATGAAGAACAACAAGGGAGAATCAATGCAAAGGCCTAGAGAGTAACTCCAATTTTTTTAACTATTCATTTTGTGCTTGGTGTCAGAAGCAATGACAGTAAGCGCTGAATAAATACAAAACTTCTTTGGGATTGCTATTTTTTTCAAGATGAAAAATGTACTGGCTTGGAATGTTTATTTGAACCAGCTGTATGGTATTACTATAGAGAGTCAGGAAGTTAGTATATTCTTTGGAAGTCCAGCATCATAACAAGTTATTCTAGCAGGCAGAGTGAATGAACAGTGGACATGCAATGTAACTTGGCAGCCCAAGCACAGACACTCCAGACGCTCCTATATTCAAGCTAAACAGCAGCCATAAGTTACCAGCACCATGTCTTACTCCTAATTGGAAAAGTGACTGGTAAAAAGAGGGCATAATCAGAAATAACATCAACATTTCCCAGCAGATGTGATGGACTGATCCTCTCTGAAATGTACAGAATGAAATTTCTGACTGAGATCTCTCACATAACAGGATCAGGCTCGTAACATACTGCGCTTTTTTTTCATTCATTATAGTACATTATTCTAGGCATTTGTCTCCTGTGGTTTATGCAACCATGTCCTCATTGTTATAGTGCTGGAAATACAGCAACGTGTTGTGATAAGAAGTGCTGGAAAGTCACAGAAATCTCCATTGTGACAAAATTTCCATGGGAAGTTGAGGGTTGTAGAGAAGGAAGGGTATGTATTCAGATATTCCAGTCAAGAACAGTCATGAAATCTGTTTATATTCTGAATTCCTCCCATAAAAGTATTAATGGTGAAATCCCTCATACCACTACAATCAATCTCTCTGTAACTGTTTAATAGCTATGCTGAGGCAAATCAAATTATTCTCATAATCAGGCAAAAAATGCAACACATTTTGCAATCTATCAAGTAGAAGATCACCTACTTGTACTATTAGTGTCTAAAAACTGTGATGGGTTGACCCTGGCTGGATGCCAAGTGCCCACCCACTCTATCACTCCCCTCCTCAGCTGAACAGGGGAGGAAAAATATAACAAAAGGCTCATGGGTTGAGATAAGGACAGGGAAAGATCATTCACCAGTTACTGCCATGGGCAAAACAGACTCAACTTGGGGAAATTAGTTTAATTTATTACCAAGCAAGTCAGAGTAGGGTAATGAGAAAATAAAAACTAAATCTTAAAACACCTTCCTCCCACCCCTCCCTTCTTCCCAGGCTCAACTTCACTCCCCATTTTCTCTACCTCCTCTCCCTCAGAATGGGGACATAGGGAATGGGGGCTGCAATCAATTCATCATGTTTACTTTGCTGCTCCTTTCCTCTCAGGGAGAGGACTTCTCACACTCTTCCCCTGCTTCAGCATGGGGTCTCTTCCATGCAAGACAGTCCTCCACCAGCTTCTCCAAAACGAGTCCTTCCCATGGGCTGCAGCTCTTCACAAGCATCTAGAGTGTGGGTCCCTTCCAGAAGGTGCAGTCCTTCACGCACAGGATGCTTCAGTGTAGATCCCCTGTGGGGTCACAAGTCCTGACAGCAAACCTGCTCTGGTGTGCATTTCTCTCACCCAGGGCCACAGGTCCTGCCAGGAGCCTGCTCCAGCATGGGGGTCCTATGTGATCACAGCCTCCTTTAGGCACTCATCTGCTCCTCCACGGGCTGCAGGCGGAACTCTGCTCCACCATGAACCACCATGTCTTCACCATGGACTCCAAGGGAATCTCTGCTCCACCAGCTGAAGCTTCTCCTTCTTCACTGACGTTGGTGTCTGCAGAGCTTTTTCTCTCACATATTCTCACTTGTCTCTTGAGCTGAAGTTGCCCAGGATTTCTTTTCCTCCCTTCTAAAGTATGTGATCCCAAAGGTGCTGCCAGCATTACTGATAGGCTTGGTCTTGACCAGTGGCAGGTACACCTTATAACCAGCTGGTATGGGCAGTGTTGGACATGGAAGAAGCTTCTGGCATCTTCTCAAAGGAACCCCCTGTGCCCCCCTCACTACCTTGCCATGCAAACCCAATACAAAGATGAACTACTGTGTTCCAGAATATTAGTTATATGATACTAAGTTTAAAGCAAATTAATGTAAAGTTAGTGCTGAATTTCAAAGCTAGAGGTATATTTTTATGGCAACAGTGCAGGAGTCTAAGTTTTGACATTGCAACAACTAGGAGTAATAGGGTAAGTTAAAGTTACTATAACTACCATAACAGATGTTTTGATTTTAAGTCTGCAATCCCTTACTCTAGCTAATGTTGTCACAATCTTCTGCTTGCCTAAATATGGATTATTGCTATCAGCCATATCCCATCAATCCTTAGGCAACTTTCCCAAAAAGGGAAAGGGGAATTTTCTTTGAATGACAGATGCAGAATAGTGACAGATGCAGAATTCACCATTTTTTATCCACTATCTACCATGTAAAATACAATGTGGAACAGTTCTGGAACACCTCTTCTTTGTAGTCAAGGACAAGAGCCACTTCCACAAAATGCCAATTTTACCTAACATTTTTGTCTTCATAGAGCAATACAGACATTAAAAATTAGCTGAAATTTTAGAACATGTAAAGAATCTGTCTGAATTTATTTATGTTTAAAAATGGTTTATGCTCTGACTATATCTTCACTTTATTTAAATTACAGAAACAATTTATTTTTCAAAATATGAACACAGGCATATAATAGTTTAGTTACTTAAAGTAGTCTATCCAATAAATACAGAGAAATACAAAACTGTTATTTGCTGATGTAATTGGTACACCTATGTAGATCCCAACCAGCTTGTGCTAGAAGATACTTTATCCCGTAACATTAGTCTAATACAGTCCTGTACATAATAGAATAAGTGAACAAGTGCTCTGGTATGTGCTTACATTTTAAAACACATATTATCTACCTGATGTAAGAACCTCTTTTAAGTTAATCAGGCATTTTACTGTACTCACAGAATATTTTAAAAATGGACTAGGTAAGAGTCCTTTGCATCCAGTACAGGATATTCTAAATTCTGCCTTTTTTTTTTCTTTTTTTCAGGGGACTATAATGTCATGACAATATCTCAAATAATTAAATTATATTACTGTCATAAAACGCATGCTTGAGTCTATTTCTATACCCAAAATCCTTATGGCATTTTTCCAGTACAATGTAGCACAGTAATCCTAGTGATGAGTGGATAGTGGGAAGCACCTCCAAACCTGAGCAGCATGACTTCCCCAGCTTAATCAGCTCCATAACTTCATGGCATGAACAGCGTTCAGCATTGAGAAGTTCCAACATTAGCAAAACTATCCTCAGCATTCATTCTGGTTTAGTCATTCAACCCCAGCATTCTTCCCTTCTCTGACTCTCATTCTTCATAGTCACATTCAACTAATCTTGGACTTTCTACCAAATAATGGTCTCCAATTTTTCTCTGTCTCAAGAGATACAGGGGAAATCAGACCAACCCTAATATTTATTGGGGGGGGGGAGGGGGGGGGGTTGAACTTAGAGTCAGGCCAGTGGCTGGGAAATGAAGTTCACAGTGAAAGAGGACAGAGGGAAAAGGTCTCTGACACTTTTCCCTGAAACTGGGAGAACTCCATAGATGAATGCACTCTTTTCAGTCTCATCATACAGCATGAGAGAGAAAATCCTACCATAGAACCTCCCAGGGTTTCCAGTCTCTCAGATAGGCTTTGCCTCAGAGAGGATGCCTTGACAGGAACAGATGTGATAACAAATGACCTTTAGAATTGCACCCTGAGAGCTGTTGACCGTTTCATGAAAGCTGTTCATCCTCCCGAGCTCCTGGCTTTAGTTAGGAAACCTTGAGGTCCTGGCATATAACTAAAAAGGGTCAACAACGAGAAATAGAAAAATAAAGTGTAAGTCTTGGAACCAAAAGAAAGAGGGGACAAAACCAGAGTACAAACATATTTAAAGACTTTTGCTTTTAAAGACAAAAATCAGAAATCTAAATGCAATGCCAAAACTCAGCATCATCTTCATCCCCAAATCAAAGCAAAAATTCTGAGCTGAACAAAAGACTATTGAATACAATAAAAATTGAGTTCAAAGCTTTTTAACTTTTATTCCAATCCAAATTAAACCAAATGCATAATACTAGATAACATAGTATTTGTATATTCCTGAGAGTGTGCTTAGACCTGCTCTGCAGCACACAAAACCGTCGTTCCCAAGGAGAGCTTACGGGGTAAGTGGAGCACACAGAGAGCAGTGCACCTCGGGAACTCCAGAGGAGAGGCTGCGGATGCAGATGTACGTCCACAGGCATGAGAGAGGAAGATGGGAGATAGTTTATTCGTTCCCCTTTGCCAGGGAACTGAAAAATTTCTCAGTACTGACATCTTGTAAAGCTCCTTGAAATCAAGACTGTGACCATATCCTATGACTGGCATGGAGCAAAAGTGCCATTTGACTCATACACTCGCTTGGGTTTGTGCTGATGACTTCAGGCTGGCTGCACTAAGTCTCGGCGTTGGGAGGGTGGGGGGCGGGCGGGGCGGAAAGGCTGAAAGAATAACAACATGCTCAATGGCATTCCGTTTTTAAGGCAAGTTTGGGAAAAACCCTGCTAGTCCTGCTAGTACAATTATATGCTACAACTCATTCATTGCCTGTGAAAGGCAGAGAAGAGAAAAAGGGGAGGGGTAAGCAGGATACGGAGCGAGACAGAAAGCAGAAGCAGAAACAAAGATGCAGCATCGGAAGACAAAATGAGAGGAGAGATGACATTGGGGAACGTGCACAAGATGCCTCTTCTTACATTTGTTAAAACTAAAGACACATACAAACTATAAAGCTGAAATGAAAAGCACAGGCAAGCTTATTTGGTTTAATCCTTTCGAGCAGTGAAATGATTTTCTCTATGATTTTTTTCCCTGTCAGTTCCTGTCATTTCCTTGCAATGCCTTCTCCTTTCTCACTTGTCTTTTCTCCTTTTTCTTTTCAATGCCATTTTGCTTTGTTCCTTTTTCTTTGCTCCTGTCTGCTTCTTTTTACCTCTTCCTTTCTTCTCCTGCTCTCCCTTGTCTTTTTTTGTCTTGCTCTTGCTCTCCCACGTGTTCTCTGAGCACATGAAGAACATGAGCACAAATAGTTGAAAAGCATTTTTTTTCCGGATGCTCCTTTTCTATCCCCATGTGGTTTTGACTATTGTAGCTCTGTTAGGTTTTAAATACACATGGCGAACCCACTTGTACTCCCATGTGTTTTAGAATTATCTACAGTAGCACGCTGCAGGAAAAACATGTGGGAAGGGAATGTGTCAGAAAAGTTTCTTGTACTCCCTCCAACACGTGGGCCACATTTAACAAGGTCAAGGGACAAGTGTGGCTCACAGGCATTAGTTTGACCGGTACTATAAAAAGGATCATGCATTCTGCTTGCTTTTACCTACACATACTCTGCAGTTAATCACTCACCCGAATACAGCTTGCAGAGTTCCAGTTGATCTACTTTTATTTTTAGGCTAGCTTAACATATTTTAGGAACAGATTATTATATCTTTTTTTCCTGATTTGACAATTCCAAAATAATGAAGGATATAAATGTAACAGAAGGAAACCTTTTTTTTTTTCCCTTTGTCTTTCCTCCTTCATGAGAGCATCATGCACGCTGTGATCAAGCAGACAAGGGTATGCCTGTTAAGCTGGCTGGCTGTTCCTAAGGCAGATACTTTCTGCTGAGGGTTCCTTCCGAACTTTCCTGCTGCAACACCAAATTCACACAAAATGTCTGTGAACTGTTGGTTCATGTTATGCACATTTTGACACCTTTCAGCTGCCTTTCACAGATTTTCAAAGCACCTGTTCCAAGACAACCTGTCTTTTTGGCAGCAACCAGCACCAGTAAACCCCTGATTTTCTTTCCTCCTTTGCTCAACCATTCCTAACAACGTACCTGTCATAAAATATAACAAAGTGAAAGGAAGAAAATGCTGTCCAGCTCTCCTAGATACCGGACCACACTTCCTGAAAAAAAAAACATGTTCACATTGTTGCACAGACTAACTAAACTGCTCTTCCCTGTCACTCATTTCTTAGGGGAAAGGTCCAGCTCACTTGCAAGTGGGCTGCTTGCCATGTGAGCAGATGGGCACAGGGTTTGACAGCCAAGAAATGATAGATCAAATTTTGAAATTTGTTGCTCAGTCTTCACTCTAGTAATTCCTAATTGGCCTCAATGGTACTTTATAGCTGTAAAAATGGTATAATGGCAACAACATTTGACTGAACCAATACACATCACATGTAGGTGCTGCAAACTGGCTTCCTGTCTGACAAAATTGGAATGATGCCGTCAGTGAATATCTGTTACGAGCTGATGTAGCTCTGTAAGGTTAATGTGTTCCTGTGTGAGCATACAGTGGAGTTGAAAGGGGTATCTAATGCTTATTTTGAAAGGTGGTCTAAGATACAATCTTTTGTCTGAAAATATCCTTTAAATAAATATAACCATATAAAAAGCATGGGTTCATTTACATCTTATAATAAGCATACAGCAGAGGGTTTTTTAATGATGCACTGTTCATAATACATTATTTAAAATTGTTATAATCTGTATAACAAGTATTATTCAGGATTTTACCTAGTCAATTGACCAAAATTAAATTGTATTTGATTGTCACTAAGAGATGAAGAAAACAAATTTGCTTTTGGAAGAACACTGTTTCCCAGCTTTCTAAGAGCTCCTTTGGTAGTATACATTCACTCCAAACTCCCGTGTAGTCAGTGAAAACATGGGATCTTTGATCTCATTTACACACTTCTACAGTTCTGGGTTTGCACCTTCAGCAGTTTGAATTAGTACTGATGAAAGGTTCACTTACCTATGAAATAGAGGCTTCTTACATTTCTTCATATTGGTTGTACATGGCTTTGTAATTTTAACTCTGTCTTTTTATTATCATTTTGACTGTATCAATATTGCATTAGCTAATATCAGCGGTTGCAAGATGGGATCTTTACATTTTGTTTATACTTTAATTGGAATTTCTCGTCTTGTGTCTCTTTCTTCTCTACATTTTGGCAGGTTAGTGATGCATTTGCAAAAACAGTTGAAGAATTCTAAGACTGTGCCAGTATGAAGTGATTATGATTACAATTAGTGTTACCTTTAGAAATTATATTGTATTTCTAATAAAATTGCAGACACAGTAAAACAGGATAAAATATTTTTATAAGCATCTACAACACATTTCATTAATTTTTTCAAGGAAAAGAAAGCAATTTCCCAGGGTCTCTTCCAATTTTTCTCAACCACCTTAGGCCCACTGCTATTTGGTATGGACAGATTAGGGTAGCTGATGATTCCTATTGATTTAAATGTCGTGCTAGGAAGCCTAAATCCCCAAGAGCAATAGAATCTCCCCTATCACTATCCTACTGCTTATTGACCTAATTCACTAACCAACCATCAGGGTTTTCTCTCACAACAAATAAATCTTGCATGAAACAGACAGTATATAGACACTTGTAGTTTTCAGTGGTGTTGCCAGTATAATAAATTTAGGGTCACCAAAGCTTCCTCTTTGTTTTCTCAGATTAAGCATAATGTCATTTGCTGTTTAAAATAGCAGAAACCACAGCTGTATTTTTAATATCAAAACTATTTCTACAGTCCAAAATAAACTTAATGTTATAAAAATTATGTAGACAGCATATAAAATTCCATGTATTGCAATGTTTCAATTTGCCTGCTATTGCTGAAGCAGCTGCTGAACAGGTTTAATAGTTGCAGCATTATAACCGCTAATTAAGTTATTACTTAGACCCAGTGCTTACTGCTCAAAATTCTGATAATTAGTAAAGGTTCTCTTTCATTAATTGAGCCAAATAAATGAAGAATGAACCAGGGGTTTGTTGTGTTACTCTGGGTCTCACAGGGTAGTTATTTTAACCAAAACTTTTAACTTGGACTCTGCAGATGCCTGCATCTGAATTCACTCTTGGTGATTTTACTGTGTTGAATAACACGTTTGTTAATATGTAAAAGCCAGGGGTCTAAACGTAGTGGTTTTGTAAAATGTGGTTGTCACTAGTTACACAATATATGCAACAAAGGAGAACACGAAAAAGACACTATATAAATATCTTTAAAAAAAAAAAAGAAATAAAAAAATCCCAAACCACTTCATATTACTTTGGTAGGCAGATCTGTTTCACAGGAGAGGCCTAATTCTGCCCCCAGTAAAGTTAATTAGAGCAACAGCAAGGTCCTAAATTACTAGTTCCCTCATCAATATCAAGTTAAGCTTTTATCAATGTAATTTGAAGCAGCATTAAAAGCAATAAATGTTAATTTATAATTGTTGATATTATCAAAGCAAGATCCTTTGCAACCACACATAACTGTGCCAGATTTTTATCACATTATAAAGGTTAACATAAGTGTTACAAGAAACATCAATGAGCTACGTACACTACGTTTGCTTTTGGTTAGATAAGTATGCTTTGTAGTAGTTGATATTCCCTCTAGATAATGGATATGGGCCAAATTCTCTGCTGACACAAAGCAATATAAGTAATTTGAAGGCAGATATGCTGATTTACACTAGCTGCAGATCCAGCCCTAGTATCTTTAGATGCAATAAACCATCTTAAGTAAGTCCGTTTCCTAACTATTACTCAGCCATTTCTCACTGTTGCCAAAAGGGAACTGTGAATGCCAAGGTCTGCAGGATTTTATTTATCAAAGCTTCTTTTAAGACATCTATCATTTTGGCAGGCAAGCCTTGCTTTATGACCAGACTCAAACATTTTCATGAAACAGCAGGACTAATTCTAGCAAAGAATGCCACGTCGTGCTCGTTCTTGCAGTGGTAATACAACATCTGCTTCAACAATTTTTTTTTTATGAAAACTGTTTATTACATTAGCAGAATTATATACTTTTGCTGCTTGGTACCGCCAAACTGTATAAAGAGAATTAAAAATGTTATACCATATATCTCTAAATACTGGATTACTCATTACTCATTTTCTGTATTTCTTCTTTTATACAATTTGAGAGGAATCTAACCAGGTGCAGAGCTAAGAAAATCACATTTCTATTTGTTATATAAATACAAAATTATTTTACATAGCAAAATTAGGTGCTATGCTAAATAACATTTTAGTGTCGTGGCATTAAACATCTGGAGACAAATACCTAAGCCATACAGCTTAATTTTCCTTTGAGGTTTATCTATTTTTACTTATATTTACTGGATGTCAGCTTATAATAATTACTCTTCTACACACATCTCTAGCACTAATGTGACAGACTGTGAATTCCTCTTGACAATAGAGCATAATATCCTCCTTACAGGTTTCCACCAGCAAGGCTACAATCTTGCCATCACGTATATAAATATGTAAAAAGCCTTACTTAAAACACTGACAAATTTCAATTGCATTTGGGTTACTGTTTTAAATCACGTACAGATAGACTTTTCTCAATAAATCTAAAAAATAAAGCTAGATGTAAAATCTCTGACTGCAACATGTCACATCTGCATCTGAAAGCTGCCTGAACTTTGAAGTATCTGTAAATTGTGTCAGATAATTTGAAAAGTAACAAAAATTTCCATTTAAGAACTGCTTCCAATAAGTGTTGCTTACAAAGACAGAATACCAATATAATACCTAAAAAGCATTTCCTAGCATTTTTGTGAGTATGACAAACTATGTTCATCTGTGACACAGGACTAGACATGGAATTACAGTAGTAATTCCAGTAAATCAGTAGGAATGTTTGTATTTCTCCATCTGGCATTAAAAGCAGCAAGTTTTATGTAGGCCTCATTTATAAACGTCCATGAATTTAGTCAAAGACATGAGAGTTTTATCTTAAGAAGGAGCAAACACATAATGAAATGCACAGCTTTATTTCTCTGTGAGAGGAAAAGAAAGAGCATGACTGAAAAGTCAGTAAATACAGGACTTTCACTTAATTGGAAGAATTTCAAAATAAGTTAAAACACATAAAATGACAAAGCTGTTATCCTGGAAGATGGACTATCTAACACATCACAGTGATGCTAGCTCACATTCCCAAATCCTTACATCCTTTTATTATTCAGTTTTTTGTGTGATCTCAGACATAAAATATGCAAATTTTCCCTGTGATTTCTTGTTATTTTAATTATAAGAAATTATAAAATATAAATTCAAATGAATTTTTAGAGTTTGTATCTCATATATATTTTTGTAAAATAAGGGGGTAATGGAACTTCTATAAAATACAAAATTTTCCTGAATTGTTAGAAATCAGAGGTGATGTTTTAAACAGTGGTATTTCTCTGATTGCCTCTATTCCTGAGTACTTAAATTAGGACCAAAATATTAATGGCTTAAAAGTGTATAATTAAAATGTGAAAACTGTAAATTTTCGCATTTTTTAACAGTTTAAGATATGTTTTTTTCATATATGAAGGGAAAATCAGAAGACTTTAAGTTTTGACAAATAGAAGCTAAAAGCAAGTTGAATAAAGCTAGGTAAACAAAATAAATCAGAAGGTAAATAGATAAATCTGATTTCTTTTTTAGTAAATTAATATCACATTACTTCAAAAATACTACCTAGTAGTAAAAATGGTTTTCAGGTTAAACAGAGCAAAAAATATTAAATACCTGGTAAAAATGTATTCAGCTACTACAGGTTTTACCTTACTGAAATAAAATAAGTGCTTTCACATATTTAAATAAAAAGGTAATTTTCTGAACTGTTAATCAGAACTGTTTATAAGCAAACAGAGCATGTGTCATTTAATAGTCCTTGTCACTATCCAAACAATGCATTGATTGAAATTAATACATACCTAAAAATTCTGAATGTAAATATTATTTTTTAATATAAGTACGGTGCTTTCAGCAGATATGAGGACTGTCTACAGTAATCATACCAATTAAATAATCCACATAAAACCTGGTTCAAGGCAGTATTTTATTTATTGTATTGCACTTCTTTGTCTGTGATTATGAGAGAAATTTTCCTGGGCTTTCTGGGTATGCAGACTCCTTTTCTTTGATTCTATGATCATGTCAGTGACTGATATATGAATATCATGTTTTCTCTTAAGAAACGAATCCAGGAAGAATTAAATTTTGTAGAAAATAGTTATTAATTTTTTACTGTTCTTATCTGGTTAAAACATTTTATTCAGTAAAATTTATTTTGTAATAAAGAAGACTCGATACTGAATTAAAAGAAAAGTTCTGGGAGCATTCCATTAATGTGTGGAGGAAACTCTAGGAATTCAGTACTGATTTTGTAAAAAATTGATGTTTGAATATCATCTTATATTACTGTCTCTTAACTCGGTGAAGGAGCAGTATACAGATGAAAAAACACTAATCTGAGACTTTTCAGAAATACTTTTACCAGCACTTAAATTTTATGGCTTAGTCTTCTGAACATGCTAAGTGGTTTCCCTTCATTTTGAACAGTTGCATTATTTTGCTTTGACTAACAAAGTGAAAGCTGTAAAAATTACTAGCTTGCATGGGCTGAGTAATTTGTTTCCCTGATTAATTAATATATAAGAATTAATGCATTTCCTTAATATCTTCTTTATTCAATATACACGTTAGATTTCTCTTGGAAATTTTTAATGAACAGGGCTTTAAAAATTATATATCCTGCACAAGTAGTAAAATCTGATAGCAGTCTGACACTCTGAATCCACTTCACGTCCCTTTTGAAAAGAAAAAGAGAGAAGAAAAAAACGGCTGAGAGGATGGGTAGAGGAATAGATAATATAAATTTTGTGATGAAACTTTCATGTACTACATAATTTTGCAATGAATCTTTACTCGTTGTTTTGCCTTTAAATCTAGATGTTAATTTATAGATTTCAATATGCTACGAACGATAAGGGGATGCCAAGGAAGAAATTTCTGTTATGCAAGATTATACCCTATGTGTATACTTCTAACGCTTTTTGGATGACTATCCTTTTTTATAGCCTTGATCTCTTTATCTTTGTAATTCTACAGCTCAGAGCTCTGAACTCTCCTCCAGGTTATGGTTTTTCTGCTCCATTTTATGCTGCCTTTTCTTAGGTATTGTGTCTACATTTGACAACCGTAACAAAAAAGAGGGAAAGCCTTATTTTGGCAGCCCACCTGCCTGTCACCATCCCTTTCTTGTTTCTGGCAAAATAAAACTGACCAGGACTTCTGTCAGCCAGAACTCTGCAGCTTGGAGTTCGTCAATTCAGTGGTATTAATTTTTATGCCAAAGTATCAGGGCAGTGGCAGTATTTCAGATCACACTCCAGAACACTCGGAGTTCGTTCTCCACAGTGTCCTGAGGTCTAAAATTGTACATGAGGAGTCAGAATTGAGGGCCTGATCCTGCAGCCAGTACGACTTTCCTTTTCACCTTAACTTGGGCACAATTAAGATCTAGGTATAAAAGCACATGCTTGTAAAAGCACATTTACCAGACAACCCACAGTGCCAGAAATCTGCAGGCAGAATCACTTGATAGCCATGCTCTGTGAAGTGGGTAGCTGAGTTTGCATAAAAGATTAATTAATACCACAAAAATATTAATATCAAAAAAAGTGAAAAAGAAGAAAAAGTCAAATGATGATGTCCAATATAGCATGATTCATATAAATACAAAATGTGATGTGTTAAGACATGATATAGTCTATTCTTACTGCTCTTACTGCAACAAAGCTTGAACTGGGCCTCCAAAGCCCGACTGAGCTCTTAGATGACGGATTGTAATCAGTGAGAGTGATGATACAAAATTCCAAACAGCTTTTTTATTAAATCAGCTATCAGTCAATTACTGTGAATAGTTCAGATGAAATGTGTTTGTTCTTTTTGACATTATATAGACATTATTTTGAAATAAGGAATCTAGGTTTTATTCATATTTTTTTAGGCTGAGCAGCTTTCAACATTGGATTTCACTTTAAGAAATGTTCAGCAGAAATATTTGTTCAATAAAGAAGGCCAGGTAATACAGTAACATTCTTGTCCATTCAGAATAGACACGTACAAGGAAAAAAGTGAGATCTAAAACATTTTGCATACCTGAACTCCAAAGGTTGTATACATCATGATTCATGTGACATAGTAAGGTCTTTATTTGTTTTATTACCTCAGTCCTAATTTGGTCCTTAGCTGAGATATAACCACACACCATTTCATTGTTTACTTGTAAATTGTTAACTTTAGGATTTTTGAGGACTATGGCAATATTGTAGTATGTAAAAAATAAAATGGTAACACAAGAGGTTAATGCCTCACATGAGGAATATTTTAGATTTTCATGGAGATGTTTTCAGATAGCAGTTGTATGCTTTTACTAAATCACCACTAAAGGCTGTATTGTCTATCTGTCACAGGTCTTTGTATGTCAAAACATCCAAAGCCTTTACCAAAATCTGACAACAATCTTTGTTAGGAAATTGATTTTATTGTAAGTTGCCATTTCAGCTGTCCATAGGCATAGGTAAAAAACGTGGTTTGATACGCAGATCTATAACCATGGGGCAGGGGGAAAATGTCTGGTGATACACACAGGTATTTCAGAAGCAAAATAACATTCTTCACTGAAAGAGTGTTTAAGCATAGGAACGGGCTCCCTGGGAAAGTGATGGAGCCACCATGCCTGGAAATGTCAAAAAACTGAGCAGATTGTGGCACTTCGCGATGTGGTTGAGTGGGCATGGTGGTCTTCAGTCAAAGGTTGGACTTGATGATCTTAGAGGCCTTTTCCAACCTCAATAATTCCATGATTTCATACAGTGAAAGAGTTAAGACTCTGTCCCTGACATTTTGAGTTTGCAGGCAGCACGCATTGAATTCGTGGACCGTGAACTTTCACACCAACAGAGGTGTATTTAGATATATGGGATTAGGGATAGTAGGGATTTGATGGGGTAGGAGCACATTTAAGATTCATTTAAGAGCTAGTGACACCCCAAACCGCACTCGTCCAGTGAACTTTCCACGCAACAGCATCACCTCCCACTCCAAACACCGTAGGAGCACTGAGGGATGCATTCCATGGGCTCGGGCAGCACCGCAGAGGGGTCTGTGCCCACAGAGAGGTTTCTGCCCAGGGGCAGATCTGTGCCCACGGGGAGTCTGTGCCCACGGGGGGATCCCTNCCTGCCCACGAGGGAGTGTCTGTGCCCGAGGGGGGGGTCTGTGCCCACGGGGGATCCCTGCCCACGAGGGAGTGTCTGTGCCCGAGGGGGGGGTCTGTGCCCACGGGGGATCCCTGCCCACGAGGGAGTGTCTGTGCCCGAGGGGGGGGTCTGTGCCCACGGGGGATCCCTGCCCACGAGGGAGTGTCTGTGCCCGAGGGGGGGGTCTGTGCCCACGGGGGATCCCTGCCCACGAGGGAGTGTCTGTGCCCGAGGGGGGGGTCTGTGCCCACGGGGGATCCCTGCCCACGAGGGAGTGTCTGTGCCCGAGGGGGGGGTCTGTGCCCACGGGGGATCCCTGCCCACGAGGGAGTGTCTGTGCCCGAGGGGGGGGTCTGTGCCCACGGGGGATCCCTGCCCACGAGGGAGTGTCTGTGCCCGAGGGGGGGGTCTGTGCCCACGGGGGATCCCTGCCCACGAGGGAGTGTCTGTGCCCGAGGGGGGGGTCTGTGCCCACGGGGGATCCCTGCCCACGAGGGAGTGTCTGTGCCCGAGGGGGGGGTCTGTGCCCACGGGGGATCCCTGCCCACGAGGGAGTGTCTGTGCCCGGGGGGGGGGTCTGTGCCCACGGGGGATCCCTGCCCACGAGGGGGTGTCTGTGCCCAAGAAGGGGTCTGTCCCCACTTGGGGTCTGTGCCCAGGGGCAGGTCTGTGCACGGGGAGCGGGTTCTGTGTCTGTGCTCTTGGAGGGATCCCTGCCCACGGGGGGGGCGTGTCTGTGCCCAAGAAGGGGTCTGTCCTCCCGTGTGGGGTCTGTCCCCCCGTGTGTCTGTCTGTCCCCCCAGAGCTCTCTCTGTCCCCCCTTGTGTCTGTCT
>WBMV01004137.1:2535832-2550298 GCA_013396655.1 Campylorhamphus procurvoides
GCCCGCCGCCCGGCCCTGCGCGCCCCCCGCGCCGCGGGATGCGGTGCGGTGCGCGGGGGAAGGGGACGCGCCGCACCGCGGCACCTGGGACGGCGCCGCGCTCGTCCCCGCTGACCGCTCCTCCGTGTGTGTGTGTCTTTCAGAGCCGCTCGTCGCCACGCCAAAATGCATCGAACAACCAGAATCAAAATAACCGAGCTAAACCCCCATCTCATGTGCGTGCTCTGCGGCGGGTACTTCATTGATGCAACAACCATCATAGAGTGCCTCCACTCCTGTAAGTACGATCGGCCGCTCCGCGTTGTTCCCCCGCCGCTTCCCTCCTTTCCCGGCATCCCGGGAACACAAAAAAAACCCCAATCCTCCCAAACCCCCCGAGGGGCTCGGGACCGCCGCCCTCCACCTCCCCGACGGGTGGGGAAGTAGGTGTTCCGGCCGCGGTGCACATTTTCTGAGGACAGCCCTACGGTCTTTGTTAAAGTAATAATATATGTACTATAAGCGTCTCCTTTTCATGGTAATTGCAGCTTATTTGGGTATTTGTTTAGCTTAAGCAGAGCGCTGCTGACAATGGACGATTTGCTCTAGCTTGCATAGTTTAGAAAATCGCACCTTTATCTATGCATATCTGAGTGACACCCTCGAACAGCACTGAAAGTCTGTCGTGTTTGACTTACAGTCTGTAAGACCTGTATCGTGCGTTACTTGGAGACCAGCAAGTATTGTCCTATCTGTGATGTCCAAGTTCACAAAACTCGACCGCTTTTGAATATAAGGTAGGAGAAAGTTGCAAAGTGCACCCTGAATCTCTTATTTTGCTTTATATGGGGAGACCAGCAGTAGTCTGTGTCAATGTTATCTCTTTGTCTGCGATTTAAATCTGAAAGGGCTTGTCAATTTACAAGCTAACTGGTGTGTATGCCCTCTCTTTGGAGTTTCGTCATTGATTGAAACCGAAGATTTCTCTGGAGGGAGACAGAAAGTTTTTGTTGGTCTTTCTTAGCATAGGCCAGTCATTGATGTAATGTCTCTTCCCTCTCCCCCATTCTCACGTGTACAACGCTGTACATCCGACAGTTCTTGCCTCTGCTCTCTGTATCTCCCATACATGCATCACTCCTACCACAATTCCTGGTCTTGAAAACTCTTGCTGCAACTTTCCAAGCTAAGAGGCAAAAGCTTTAACGCATCATTTGCCTTTCAAAAACATTTTTCTTATCAGCATTGCATTTTGCTCTCTTGACTTTCTAGGGAGGACATGGAGATTTTAGGGTCTTCCTTCAGTTTGAAAGAATTGTTTTTCAATTGAGGTACCACAGATGAGTTTTAGTTCAGAGTGGTATTTTAGCACAGGGTTAGTTTGATTGCAAGGTCCTGTAAATTACACTTTTTGTGACTGGCCTCCCAGTTTGTAGAAGATGCCTTGTTGCGAAAGATTATAAGTGAGGATTAAAATATTACTTCACCTGCTTAGTTTTATGTTTTGGCATTGTTCTTTCTTTCAGGTCAGATAAGACTCTCCAAGATATTGTATACAAGCTAGTACCAGGACTTTTCAAAAGTAAGTAGCTAAATCAGGCATTTTCTTCAGAAAAAACCAAACAGAGCTGCTATCCTATATCAATACCAAGAGTTAGAGAGTAAATACTAAAAGAAAAATATTATGCTTTTCCATCTAGATGAAATGAAAAGAAGAAGGGATTTTTATGCTGCTCATCCGTCGGCTGATGGTAAAACCTTCTCGTTCGCAACTTTAATAAATGTAGCATTGACCTAGATGTTTTACTGTTTCCTTTTTAACTTACGAGTGATGTATTACTGTCACAGAATTTCAAGAAGTAAAGTCAGCATAATAAAAGTTTATTGTTTTAACAGTCAGGTAGCTTTCATTCATTATCTTACTGTGAAGATTTTTTTTCTTGTTACTGAGAATTGCCATTCTTCCTGATTTGAATTTCAAAATGTAAATTATTGTGGAAATTTCTGCGCAGCTGCCAATGGCTCTAATGAAGACAGGGGAGAAGTGGCTGATGAAGACAAAAGAATTATAACAGACGACGAGATAATAAGCTTATCCATTGAATTCTTTGACCAGAATAGGCAAGTTCCAGAATGGCAATATTTTATGTTTACCTGATTGATTGCAGCTGTATCTATTATTTGTTGTAATTGTGTGATTTCTTCTCACAGACTGGAACGAAAAGGAAATAAGGAGAAAGAAAAATCAAAGGAAGAGGTAAACAACTTTCATTTACTCCTGAGGAAACATATCACACACGCACACACAACTTTGGTGCAGATGTGTAGGTGAGAAAAATACGTAGGTATGTGTATCTAGAACAAAGGAAGCACACCTCCTATTATGGCATGAGGTACAGGAGAGGTAAAACATTTTCATACAGCTATATATGTAAGCAACCTTTTAAAATTAAAAATACCTGCAGTATTACTTTTAAATCAGAATCTGATATTTTATAGAATTTTGGGGAAAATATGTAATAATTTATTATTATAATCTAAAAGCAGATTTAATATTATACAAATATTTATGTATGCATTTACTTACATTTTTTAATTACTTTTTCTAGAACTGTAATTTACCGCTTATTTCTGATGTGCCTTCTAAGGCAGAAGACGTCATATTATAGTTTATAATTTAATAAGGTGCCTTTTTTGAAACATAAAACATTAGAATACAACATTGGTGGGAGTAATTGCTCATTCTCAGTAGACTGATTTTCTTTACTATGCTATCAGGTGAATGACAAAAGATACTTGCGCTGCCCAGCAGCAATGACAGTGATGCATCTAAGAAAGTTCCTGCGGAGTAAAATGGATATACCTAACACTTTCCAGGTACCTATGGGGAAAGAGCGGTTTTTCCTTTTTTTTTTTTTTTTTTAAAGGGTTTTTTTACGACTCATTTTCTCATTACAGCCTGTTCCAGCAAGTGCTAACTGTCAAGTATTTCTGGTGTGTGCAATACATTGCTGGGTTTATTTTTAAAATATCTGTCTGTAGAGTTTGGTGACACAGTAATTTCTTTTTAATGCTGTAAATACCAAAGTATTAAGAAATTGCTCCTTGATGCATTAAAAATATATCCAATAGATATGAAAGTTCCCTACTGCCTACTGGTTTTGGTATATGGCTTTCTGTTTTGGTTTAAATTTTGTGATATACATATCACAGACAGCAGGGCTACTTTCACCTCAGAGCAATCATCTGCTAGGTGGTGAATGCCTGGATGCTCCTAATGCAGGGATTCATATCTTGAACAGATCGATGTGATGTATGAAGAGGAGCCTCTGAAGGACTACTACACCCTAATGGATATTGCCTACATCTATACCTGGAGGCGGGTGAGTACCCTCAGTATGTTTCCTCCTGAGGGGGTGCAGGTCGTGGCCTGGGGAGGGCACTTACCAGGGTCTCCCTTTTGCTTTGCAGAATGGGCCTCTGCCCCTGAAGTACCGGGTCCGACCTACTTGCAAGAGGATGAAGATCAGTCACCAGAGGGAAGGCTTGAATAATAGTGGGGAGCTGGAAAGTGACTCTGGGAGCGACAAGGCGAGCAGCCCAGCAGGAGGCATCCCCTCCACCTCCTCCTGTTTGCCCAGCCCCAGCACACCGGTCCAGTCTCCTCACCCCCAGTTCCCCCACATCTCCAGCACCATGAATGGCACCAGCAGCAGCCCCAGCAGTAACCACCAGTCCTCCTTTACCAACAGAGCTCGGAAAACATCAATAAATGGCTCCTCAGCCACTTCATCTGGTTGATGTGTCAACCAGGCTACCACCCTCGTCCCTCTTTATATAGATCTCTCCATGCCATTACAGCTTTATAGATGCTAATCCATGTGACTATCATCCAAATTGCTTTCTTTTGTAGTAACACTGAACTTGGCTATAAAAGGCGGACTAGGTGACATTCAGGATGGACGTTAATGGAAACGCAAGATTGAAATGTAAATTGTTTTCAGAGGACTGGGAAGCAAACAAAAGTTACATCTTCACCTGTTCTGAGTGATGTGGAGTTGTTTCTGTCCCCATCATCTGGAGTCAGGAGTCTCCAGAAGTCAATACAAATCCCGGGAAGTAGTTTGTTAATCCAGACTAACTCCTCCATTGCGTTCTCTTCGATTGTTATTGTTCTTATGCTGTTTTGTGAACCTGTAGAAAGCAAGTGCTTTTTCATCTTGAAATCCAACAAAATTGAAAGAATATGCATAGAAAAATGCATATATGTAGCCATGTCACTGTGAATAACGATTTTTGCGTATTAGCCATTTTGATTCTTATGTTGCATCTTTTACTTCTCTGTTGCTGCGCAGAACCGATCAAAAGAAAAGTAAACTTCAGTTTTACAATCTGTATGCCTAAAAGCGGGTATTACCGTTTTATTTACTGACTTGTTTAAATGATTCGCTTTTGTAAGAATCAGATGGCATTATGCTTATTGTACAATGCCATATTGGTATATGACATAACAGGAAACAGTATTGTATGATATATTTATAAATACTATAAAGAAAATATTGTGTTTCATGCACTCATGATATGGTTGTTAAATTTCTAAACTGGTTCGACCCTTGCAGATGCCACCTGTTTGAGCTTTGCTCATACTGCAAGAAACACTTTGTGTGTGAGAGCTACAGTATTGGGAAAGCACATTCAAGTCTCTGATAACCCGGAGGCAATTGGCAATCTTAAAAGGATTTAACTGGCTTTGTCTTTTTTTTTCCAAGTGAAATATTTTTACTTTACCAAATGTTGAAGTGATACAATGGAAAAAATAATCAAGGGACGTGGAAGTCTTTGACCTGTTTGATAACCTTTTTATTATTTGGTGTGGTGGGACTGTGTTTTTAAAAGCACATGGAATCATTACAGAAGCCATAAACTATTTGGTATAAACTTTAAGGAACCAGCAAGTGGCTGGATGAAGGCATTTTATCTAAATTCGTTTTAATATATATGTATATGGTACAGTACTAACTTCATTAAAATTTAACAGGTACTTTAATATTTCCAATAAATTGTGGAGAATGCCTTCTCTTTAATGGCCTGCAAGTAGGTGCATTTTATTAGAGGCTTCTAAGAGTGGATTTTTTTTCAGTAGAAGGAATTTTTCCACCATAAAATATGGACAGTCCAGACACTTTTCAGTTTTGTGCTTTGCTTTGGTCGAACTTTGTGTGTGTTCATCACCCATCAGTTATACATTTGTGAGGGTGTTTATTCTATATGGATATTGTTTCATGTTTGTACGGAAAAATTGTAGTTAAACATTTCATTGTCTCCAGTCTGCAAAAGAAGCACAATTCTTATTGCTTTGTCTTGCTTATAGTCATTAAATCATTACTTTTGCATATAAATTGCTGTTATTTGTCCTGCTTGTTTTTATAGACCAGGTGATTGCAAATCCTCCACAAGGTTATCGCTTATTGATGTATATGTCTTGTTAAACAAGAGTTGATATTTTTTTCCTGTAGTAAACATGTACAGTTCAATTTCAACAGTAAAAACTTCAGTTTTATATACACGAATAACTTTCATTTATAGCTGATCAAAGAAATAAACAAATAAAAGGGATAATTCAATGAAAAGTAGCAAATGACCTCTGTTGATAATGTGGTGTTAAGGGACAAACATCTTTGTCTCATGGGCAGTGTTTCTGGGTGTACCAAAGATTTTAGTGAACAGAACAGTATAGTGTACTAAAATAACAAAGAAAAAAAAAGCCTAGAAATTGCAGTGATTTGTTTTGGTTGCCTGCCTTGAAAACATTTGCTGTTCTTCATTTGACCCCGATTTATTCTTGAAAATAAGCAAATGGTGCATTCTCACATCCCTGTCAGCCACAGGTTTTACCTCCTATCTGTTCAAACTTAGCCCCTGTTAAACTGCATTGCCTGGGAAGGGAAGAACTTGGTTTTTGTGATGTTGAGTGCCATGTTCTGCCTGTGCTGCCCTGGATTATTTTTTAAAGCCTCTGTGGAACTAAATACATTCTCACATAAAGATATTTCTCAATACGACTGTCTATCTTGGCACTATTCTTCAACTACATGAGTAAATCACACTGTACTGGTTGAATTATTTCACCAAAACCCCAGCACTGAACCTGCAGCAGAGGCTTGTACTTTAGCACGCTGGTTAAATTGTTCTTATTTCTACTGCAAGTAGCAGTTAATCACAACTTCTAGCATCGATATGGAGCTATTAGTCTTGGTGGAGTGTTCGGGAAGCATTCGGCAGTGAAGTAGGAGCTGGATATTTCCTTTCAAGGTTTACTAAGCTCTTACAGCATTTTTGACATCTCCCGTCTGAACAAGAGCAAACGCTCTCAGTAGCTCTCTTGGTGAGCTGCAGAAGCCGCCGAAGATGTTTGTGCTGCCTTGTGAAACTTTTGTTTTACTGCTGGCCCTGCGCAGATGGCACTGCGAATGCGTATATACTGCTAAGCACAACTGGGAGGACGATCAAAGATAGCATCTCGGTGTTCTACTTGCGAAGCTGTTATGTCAACCTTCCCGGTTTCACAACACTTTTCTTTGCAGATACATAGCGACTGGGTTTCCTTACAAATGTGCCTAAATTCTTCCTCTTTGGAAAGAAATCTCCGCCCGGTACACATAAGGAGAATCTTTTCGTTATCCGACGTTGCGTTTATAGAGATGAAAGGATAAAGCCGAAGTCTGCTGCGTTTTCCTGATCTTGTTCAACAATCAAATTGATCAAGGTTAGAGGCAGGGGTGGTCTGTCCCCGCTGGAAAATGATGTTTTTCTGCCTTCGTCCGACCAAATTTTCCGCCTTGGTTCAGCTGCCTGAAGCTCCAAGCAGCGTTTTTGTGCCTGGCCGGAATAGGGATCCAGCCCCGGGAAAAACAACGGAGAGGGAGCATGAAGAGCTCTATAGGATTCTGGAGAAGACAGCAGAATCAGGGAGAAGGAACGCAGAAATATGCGAGGAAAGAAAGAGAAGGAGCATGACGAGCGTGCTGAGCCGAGATGTTTGTCCCCCAGCATCGAGCATTCCTCTCAATAACCTGCGCCGCTGCCTTCCAGCAGACCGATGAGGGCATCGCCGGCAAATTCCTGACACCGGCAGCATCCCGTGGGCAGGAGAGGACGGCGGCGGGCGGCACCGCCGCGGCGCCGGGAGCTCGGGCAGCACCGAGGGAGCCCCAGGAAACGCCGCGCAAAGACGACGATCGCCGATTTTGGGATGCGGCACAGAAACCCGACGGCGGAGGCAGCGGCAGGCGCCCTGCCCGGCGAGGCGGTGCCTTTGGTCCTGTCCCCGGACGCACCGCCGTCACCTCCGCCGCCGCACCGCTGCCCCACGAGTCGCTCCTTTCGCTGGGGATTTTCAAAGCGCGGCCAAAGCAAGTTTTCCCGGGGCCGGTACCGAGGCGAACCCTCCTTCCTGCCGCTTTCGCCAGCCTTGCGCCTCTTTTCTTCATCTCCGCGACCCCGGACCGGTGGTCCCTTCGCCCCGGCGGCAGAGAGCTGTGCTCCTGCCTTCCAAACATCACTCCTGGACTGTTCATCTCTCACCACTCAGGAACTCCTGCAGTTCCGATCTTTGCCACCAAAACGGCCGACGGGGATCGGGTGTTCTCGCCGTGCCGGGCTCGGTTTCTGCCCCGGCGCGGGCCGGGCGGCCCCGCCGCAGATACGGCAGCGGGACGCGGGTGGCGGCGGCCCCGCAGGGCACCTCGCATCCTCCCAATTTTAATACGGTGAAATTCTGAGACAATGTTTACTCAGATAAGTGTTTCCTGTTTCCGCTGTTAATTTTTAACGTTCTTGCTCCTACTCTGGGTACTTGAAACGGATTTCCTTTATTTTACTATAAACAGTTTCTTTTTCATCTTTTCTGTCCGTCCCCTACCCGGAGGACGCCTGGAGAAGAACCTGCGCTCCCGTCCCAAGGTCTGCGGATCTCTGCTTTCCGCAGCTCAAAGTCGTTGTCCCGCTCCGGGAGCTCCGACCCATGGCTGATTTGTGTTTTATTAACTCAAGAATGGCAAGGATTCTGGCAGCGAAGATTTTTTTCCAGCTTTGGCTTCCTCACTCCTTTTCCCTACGACGAACAGAGGAGTCCCGCCAGGGCAACAGAAAAACTTGTAAAGCCCGGTGTGGACCCATGGAACTCTCGGTCTCGCCGTCTTCGGGGATGGGATATTTGTATTTATTTAACAGTGATGATGTGGGCTAAAGAAAAAATAATAAAAAAACCCAAACCAACAGTGTCGGTGACGGGGAGAGCACGAAGGGCACGTAACCCCCGCGGCAAAGGGAGGATTTCCCCGCCGGGACCGGGCCGGGAGCCGCGACAGGCCGGGCAGCGGCAGCGGCACAAGGGCCGGGAGCGGCGGGGCCGGGGCGGACGCTGCGCGGGGGTGTGCGGGGCCCGCTCCGCCGGGCGGGNGGTGCCCCCGCAGCGCCCCGAGACTCCCCCCGGCCTCCCCGGCCGTGCCCTCGGGGGGTTTGGGGATACCTGCACCGGGACGGCCGCACCCCGGGCTCCCCAGCCGCCGCCCTGCCCCAGGCACACGGCCTCCCTGCCTCCCGGCCGCACCCGCGGTGCCCAGGGCACGGCGGGGCCCGGGGCGCCCCGGCCTCCCCCGGAGCAGGAAGGGGGCCGCGGGGGCCATTTGGTTCATCTATTTTCGTGGCCCGCAGCTGAATATCGCACCTCGTCTAGAGAAATAAGGGGCAGTATGTTCACATCACCGGGGATAGGCTGGTGCCTTCCCCGCACCGATGCGCTCAGCGGTGTGGCGGGGGTCTATTTTCGGGGGAGCGGCCTGGTGAGATCTTCCCAGTGGCAGGGAGGCACTTTCCGACAGCAGAGGCAGCCGGCAGCCCTCCCCCTCCGCGGGGATGCCGCCGGTACCTCTCGCCCGCCGCAGCCCCGCTGGAGGAGGCCGAGGCCGGGAGGCGCCGCCCCGCATCCTGCGGCCTCCGCTGAGCGCAGAGCTCCCAAGCACTGCTGCCAGCCGTGGCATTTCTTACTCCTCCCTCCCCATGTGCTGGGGATGCTCGAGAGTTGCCTCCTCGACGAGGCACTTTCTGATCGGTGTGACAACATCGAGCCAAAGATCCTGCAGCTGGTGGAGGCCTCTGAAATGGGCTGACTCTGCTAAAAAAAAACCCAAACCAAAAGAAACTCACTAAAACTAGCCAACTAACAAAAACCCAACCAAACAAACAAAAACTACCAAAAAAATTCCCAATAAAATAACAAAAAAACCCCCACACTCCACCAAAGAACCCCAAAACAGCCCGCTTTCACAGTCCAAAAATTTCAAAGGGAAAATGACGGGGAAAAAAATCCAACAAAACAAACAACAAAATAAAACCCAAAAGAAAGCCCAAACAACCAAACCCAAGAAACCCAGAAAGCTACGCTCACAGGGTGCTGAAGGGAAGGTGTTGGCATGCCCAAGGTACAGGAGTGCCGAGAGAGTGATGCCGTGCGAGGCAGCTCTCACTGCGCGGGGTGCGGAGCCTGTGCGCACCCTCTGCGGGTTCCCTGCGCCGGCAGCTCCGCCCTGCCGACGGGGGCTCCGGTGTAGCTGGCCGGGACGTGCCCTGTCAGCAGATATGGCACTTCGATTTCTAGGTTGGGGTAGGATGGCTGCGAAGGGCGAAGGGCTGCGGCTGTAGCCCCGGGGGACACCGTGCTGTTGCTCTCCGAGCCGGGGCTCCGCTGCCGGGCAGACGGGAGCGCAGGGAGAGCCCCTGGGCACGGAGGAGCTGGCAGCAGGCGGTACCGGCAGAGGCGAGACAGGCGCTCAGCGCCGGGAGGGATGCCTACAAGCCATGAGCTGCCATTTTGTCTCTTTTAAGAGGGTTGCCTTTCCCCTCTCCTGCAGCGCAGTGCGTGGCGGTGGCAGCATCGTCTCTCCTCGCCCTGCCCCTCCTCGGCCGTCCTCCAGGGAGGCAGCTTGGGGCTGCACGGGAGGTCCCCTCGGGAAAGCGCCCACCGGCTCCAGCCTTCCCAGCCCTGGCGCTCTCCCTGCCACCTCCGCCCTAGGTGCTCGGGGTTTGCAGGCTGTTCAGCTGATTTGTTGCTAATAGCAACCACACGACAGCGATTTGCAGCCTTTGCTGCTGCCAGCGCCTCTCGTTACACCTTCTTCTGCAAACCGGGATATCGTCGTCTGGCTGCTGCCTGTCCCCACCCCTCTAACCGCAGCAGCCGGGGACAATGATGGTGCAGGAGGACGGGACGGCCGCGGGGCGAGCTGCGGGCTCCGCTGGGCACCGCGCTGATTTGGTCCTTCCTGATCTAGAACTAAATAGTGGCCAGCATTCAGCCGGAGCCGCGCAGGCTCCGCGCATTTCGCTTTGTGTGGCAGCATTGTTGAGAGCTGCCAGCGCCCGCAATCCGACCGGCGCGGGGCGGGGGGGGAGAAGCGCTGCTGGGTTTACATATGTAGATGCGGGCAGCGTTCAGCGCCAAGCCGACACACACCCTCCCCCGGAGCATCAGACACAAAGGAAGACCTCGTTCCTTTCAAGTCCCAAGAATATATTAAGCTTCGGCTTTCAGTTTTGGAACGTCCCAAAAATATTTTCTCTCTCTTTTTTTTTTTTTAATGGCACTGCACAAGCGCTGACGGTTCCGCAGGAAACCAGAGGTATAACCATACGCACGTGGTAAAAAGGATTCAGCCCTACCAGCTAATATTTCCTGGTCCCATCCTGCAAGTCAACCTGAACACGTTTTGCCCTTTTCCGGTTTATTTATCCCTTAAAATTTTTATTCAATCTTTGCCTAGTGTAATGGCTACACACCAATCTCCACTAGCCAAATATGTACCGTTTACATGTTTGCAGTTACCAATACCTGCTCAAGTACCAGCGTCGTCCTCTTAGGTGAAGAAAAAAGAGAAGTCCTCTTTCTAGAGCGTCTGAAGTGCCTCAACCTTCGCCTCACAGAACTAATTTACTCTGTAGGAAGGTCTCACAAACTCAACTCACCACCGAAAATCCGGAGAGGGAACCTCTGAAAGGCGTGAGTCCCTCGAGCCCAGAGACAGAGCTCAGGGGGAAAAAAAAGAGGCACCTCTCCACTGCTAAGGTCTCTCTGATAGAGTTTTTGTTAGAATCAAGTAATGACAAAGCCCAACTTAAATTTGAAAATTAAATTATTCAAGGATTCAAATTTATTTTAGTAGAGGCTAAACGTGGAC
Organism: Campylorhamphus procurvoides; assembly: GCA_013396655.1. NCBI lineage: Eukaryota > Metazoa > Chordata > Aves > Passeriformes > Dendrocolaptidae > Campylorhamphus > Campylorhamphus procurvoides. The sequence goes on from WBMV01004137.1 coordinate 2,547,046, forward strand.
TTGGAGGTTCTTCACTCAGTGTACTCTCCTCGAGAGAGCACTTCAGTTTCCTACATCCCATTCACTCTCACTAACCTTTCCACGTGCAGCCTCCTGTCTTTCAAAAGCCCAGCGTTCCAACTCGGATCCGCGGGAGCGAGTGGAAGAGTTTGCGCGTTGCTCTTCCCACCGAAGGAGCTCCGTCGTGCAAACACGGGATTAAGCCCCTTAATTTCTGTAACCCTGTAAATACCTCCTCAATACCTTGAACAATTTGCCAGGCGTGTGGCAAGCAGAGGAGACCCTCCAGAGGTAGGTGGGACGACTCAGCGCTCTGCCGACGGCGCGGGGGGCGGCCGGGGGCAGCTCCGGCTCCAGTTCAGTTGACCCACAGCCCTGGCAGGCTGTCCCGGGGACGTCTCGAAGCCGGGAAGCCGCCGCATGAAGGGCACCTTTTAATGGGCATCGTGCGGTTTTAAGCTGTAATGTAGCATCCACGGTTTGACCAGTCGAGGTACCGCGGGGTATGAGCCGTCGAGGAGAAGCAAACCCTGCCCTGGACCTGCCACCCAGTGCCCTTCCAGCCGGGGGTTCCTGCGGAGCACCTGGCTGCTCCCGTGCGGAGGCTGAGTCACCTGTTGCCTCGCACCCGCGGGGACGAGACCACGCCGAAAAAACCCACCCTCGGGCACGCCTCACCCCCTAAAAAACTCCAGGAGTAACTTCGCCCTTCCCAGTCTTGAGGAAAACGATGCTTCCCCGCCCCACTTCGGGCGTATTTCCGAGTGAATCAAAGCGTGAGATTAAAGAACACCCACCAGAAAGCGAAGGGACATTGTTAATTTGGATAACTGTTGCCTATTCCCCTGGCCTCCGGTTTACTTTTTAAGGTGACGTGTGCAGTACCACAGTCATGACTAACACCTCCCGCTTAAGGATACAGGTTTCCAGCTAATGAGCACCCCAGCAGCAGGCAATGAAGTCTCACAACTACGTCATTTCCATTAATGATTTTCCGTCTTCAGTAATTTTGCGAGACCTGGTGACATTTCCGTAGACCGCATTTGCATGGTGTTTATTCCTCATTATTATTATTAACCCTGTGAATAGACTCACAGTATCAAGCAACGAAGTGTAACAGCAAGTCTTGGTGGTACCCAGGGTGCGTTTTGTTGTTCCTTATCCAAACATTAGACTTAATTAGACAGATAAATCAATTTATCTGTAATCGACACATCTGCTTTTTTTTTTTAAACCTCTGGAAGTAATTCATCACCATTTGTTTATTTTTTTATTTAACTTAAGAACAGAAATACGTATAAAGAAATGTGTTTAACAGCTGTTCCCTTCACAAGTACACATGGTGATAATTTCCCAAAATATTTTCTGTGTCAAACGACCTTCTCACCAATCTGATTATATTTGCCTCCTTTATTTGTAAAGGATAGCACATTGTCTGTCTAATCTGTTTGCTTAAAGAGATTTTTTTTCGCACTAAATACTCCTGAAAACACATAGTTCATTTTAGACCATGATATTGTGTAAGTTAGCCTCTCTCTTTTCAGCTGAGCAAACATATAGATGATTCCTTTTTAAAAATTTAGACGTCTTTTTTACACTTTTCCAAACTTTTAAAATGCGGCTGAAGTAACTTCAGCATTCCAACTTTGAGGTATGGAACAAAACTTTATACTACCTATCAAGTAACATGCTTGTATAGTCGTCTGATTTTGTACATGTAGAGCTTCGCGGGACAAATTACCAGCCTATGAAATCCCGAAGCCACTGTGCGATAGAGACTACAGAAAAAGACATATTTTATTGAATATTAACTCTGATTTTCAGTTGTGGATCACAATTTCACTTGAAGCAGGCTGATCGATAGCCGAGCTAACTGTTACCTTCGTTCACAAGTATCTCGCGCCTTGGGAATCGCTCTCAAGAGACTGGAGGTGATGTAGAGTTTATTTCTATTCAAACCCTGATAACACTGATTTCATTTTCCAGTCCCACCGTTTGCATTAGTTGCTGTACAGACCTCCAAGGTTGTGTTTACCCATAGATGCAACCATGTCTTTGCCAACCGGTTATGAAGACAACTATTCCTAATTAGTCCTTATGGCCGTACACCAAGAGGGGAAAAGTTGAAGGCAGTGCCCAGCCTATCTACCAGAATCACACACTGCTGGAAAAAAAAAATTAAAAAATACTGTGATGGTGCACAGGAATAACTAGCACCTGCACTTGGCAGAGTCAGACGTCTGTTGCCGGACCATCCCTCCCCGCCGTGCCTCTTCCCGCGCTGCTCCCCCAGCATGGAGAGAGCGGATGCTGCCCACGGCCACCCGCGGCTGAGCGCGGAGGGAGCCGCCGCTGCGCGGATCTGCTGCGCGGATCTCCTGCGCGGGTGGGTGCGCTCGGGCTGATCTTTAACTTAGCCGTGTACAGACCGAGACAAGCCTTCCCTTCCAGCGGGGGACGGCGCTTCTTCCGCCGTACTTCCCCCGCGGCTCCCGGGGGAGGCGGTGTCCACGGCCGCGGGTGGACGAGGCTGCGCGGCCCTGCGCGGGACAAGTTCATTCCCCGTGCGGCACGAAAAGCCCCTGCGTGGGCCGGCGCGGGGGCGTCGGGCAAGAGCGGAGATCCCCGAGGAGGAATCACATCGGTGGTGAGAAAGGAAAGAAGAAACTAAAATCAAAGGACCCCTCTCCCCGAAGAATAAAGGCGCGGCGGGGCGAGCAGCTCCGGGCTGCCCTTCTTTTTCTTTTCCTTTCTCCCCCACCCAGGGAGCGGAGCGGGAGCTGCCGGGCGATGCGCGGGACTCCGCCGGGGCGGCGGGGCTCTCCCTCCCTCCCTGCCCGCCGGGCCCTCCGCAAGGTGCGGAGCGGGACAGGGATGCGCCCCCGGCGGAGCAGCGCGGCCCACCGGTGCCGCTCCCCAATGTCAGCGGGGGCGGGCGGGCCCCGGCCCGGCCATCCCACACCCACGGCCAGCCCCGGCCCCCTCGGGACTCGGGGCCCCGCGCCGAGCCCGCGCTGTCCCTGCCGCCCTCGTCCTTCCCGGCGCTGAGAGGGGAGCGCCCGCGGCCGCCGCACGCGTGTTCGTGTCACGTCGTGTTCACACCCGCCGCGGGCGCTGTGTGTGCGCGGCACGGTGCGGTGCCCGCTCCGCGGGGCTGCCGGTCCGCACGGCCCCGCACCTCCCCGTGACCCGCACCCGCACCGGCACACCCGTGCGACCAGCGGCCAGCCGGGCACAGCCCGCAGCAAGGCTG
>WBMV01004137.1:2550337-2747505 GCA_013396655.1 Campylorhamphus procurvoides
GCGGGAGCGGCAGCGGGATTGGGATCGGGATCTGGGGATCTGGACCGGGATAGGGATCGCGACTGGCATCGGGAGCGGGAGCGGAATCCGGAGGGGGGGCGCGATGGCGTCACGGGCGAGGCCCCGCCCCCCGGGCGCCGCTTCCGCCCGGTTGCCGTGGAGACGCGTCCCCAGCGCGGAAATCCCCGCGGGCGCGCAGCCCGCCCGGCGCCGCCATGAGCCAGCGGCAGGTCCTGCAGGGTAGGCCGGGGCCGGGGCCGGGATCGGGGCCGGGATCGGGATCGGGGCCGGGATGGGGGTCGGGGCCGCGGGGTCGGGGCCGGGTCCGGGTCGGCGGTGGGTGCCGCCCGCTTGCCGGCCGCTGACCCGGCGCTGCCGCCCGCCCGCCCGCAGTGTTCGAGCAGTACCAGCGCGCCCGGACGCAGTTCGTGCAGGCGGTGGCCGACCTCGCCGCCCGCCCGCAGACCATCGAGACCCTGCAGAGCGCAGGTACGCGGGGTCGGGCTGGGCGGGGTCCCGCGGGGTCGGGGGCCCTCTCCCCGCTCTTCTTCTTTCCCTCCCCTCCCTCCCCCGTTGGCCGCTCAGTCTCCGATCATTTTTTTTCCCCAGGATTTTCCTTTTGCCGAGCCCCCCGCGGCGCGGTGGGAAAGTTACTCGGGCTGCTTAGCGAGGAGATGGATGTCTGGGACCGTGATCTCGTGTTTATTTCAAGGAAAATTTTTCAGTATAACCCATTTCTTAATTTCCTTCCTCTAGCTCCCAATATAGCTTTATGCAAAGTGCAGAAATCGTAATTCCCGGTGAAACCAGCGCTGAGTTGCCAAGGAAATCCTACTTTAGAATAAACTATTTAGAAAAAACGACTTTTATGCTGGCTTTTCAAGTTGTTCCTAAATTCTTCGGTGCTTTCTGCCAGCAGATTTGCTCAGTTTGGGAGGGATTCGCTTTTGTTATATTGCTGTCATGGGCTGTCGTGAAACAAATTGAACGTTTTTAGAAAGAGGAGCTGCAGGAGCACTTCTACCAGCTGTTGTGCTCTTGGCATCTGGCAGACCCACTCTGCTCGACCAAAGTTCCTGAGCTTAAATGAGGAAAAAGAAGTGCTTGGTAATCGATTACCTGAATGACAGTCTGAAAATGTGGTATAGATCAATAGTTGGTTTACTATGTGGTATTCATGAATTGATTATGTTTTGGTTCGTCTGGATTTTGTTATTAATACCTCTTTCCCAGAGCTAGTAAAGCTGTCAGTCTTTTCTCAAATACAGTGGTATTGAACAGGCAAACAAAAAGGAAAGTCACTGGTGTAAATATTTACAACTTTCTGTTACTGTGTTTACAACTGTTTATTAAAATTGTTTTATTGAAAATNGGCCGCGGGGTCGGGGCCGCGGGGTCGGGGCCGGGTCCGGGTCGGCGGTGGGTGCCGCCCGCTTGCCGGCCGCTGACCCGGCGCTGCCGCCCGCCCGCCCGCAGTGTTCGAGCAGTACCAGCGCGCCCGGACGCAGTTCGTGCAGGCGGTGGCCGACCTCGCCGCCCGCCCGCAGACCATCGAGACCCTGCAGAGCGCAGGTACGCGGGGTCGGGCTGGGCGGGGTCCCGCGGGGTCGGGGGCCCTCTCCCCGCTCTTCTTCTTTCCCTCCCCTCCCTCCCCCGTTGGCCGCTCAGTCTCCGATCATTTTTTTTCCCCAGGATTTTCCTTTTGCCGAGCCCCCCGCGGCGCGGTGGGAAAGTTACTCGGGCTGCTTAGCGAGGAGATGGATGTCTGGGACCGTGATCTCGTGTTTATTTCAAGGAAAATTTTTCAGTATAACCCATTTCTTAATTTCCTTCCTCTAGCTCCCAATATAGCTTTATGCAAAGTGCAGAAATCGTAATTCCCGGTGAAACCAGCGCTGAGTTGCCAAGGAAATCCTACTTTAGAATAAACTATTTAGAAAAAACGACTTTTATGCTGGCTTTTCAAGTTGTTCCTAAATTCTTCGGTGCTTTCTGCCAGCAGATTTGCTCAGTTTGGGAGGGATTCGCTTTTGTTATATTGCTGTCATGGGCTGTCGTGAAACAAATTGAACGTTTTTAGAAAGAGGAGCTGCAGGAGCACTTCTACCAGCTGTTGTGCTCTTGGCATCTGGCAGACCCACTCTGCTCGACCAAAGTTCCTGAGCTTAAATGAGGAAAAAGAAGTGCTTGGTAATCGATTACCTGAATGACAGTCTGAAAATGTGGTATAGATCAATAGTTGGTTTACTATGTGGTATTCATGAATTGATTATGTTTTGGTTCGTCTGGATTTTGTTATTAATACCTCTTTCCCAGAGCTAGTAAAGCTGTCAGTCTTTTCTCAAATACAGTGGTATTGAACAGGCAAACAAAAAGGAAAGTCACTGGTGTAAATATTTACAACTTTCTGTTACTGTGTTTACAACTGTTTATTAAAATTGTTTTATTGAAAATCTATCACTTTAATTCTTGCAAAAGAAACATTTGCTTTGATATGGGAGTGACATGTTGACACCAAGCCTTTTGTATTACCTGGTTGTGGCTCTTGATTTTTTTTAAATTTTGTTTTGGTTTTCATCGTTCCGTGAGTTAATGCCACTGTTGTAGTTTACACGAATGATCTCTGTTTGCCAAAGGGACATCTTGGCTATAGGAATAATTTATGTCTTATTTGTACGAAAAGGTCCCTCTGTGTCCCTTTACAGTTCTGGTTTTAGCAGCTCACAGAGACAGATCCCATTTAGGCAGGCTTCTTACAGCTCAGTGTATTTAAAAATACAAAATGTTTCTATTTTAAGAAAACAATCAAAGTGTCAAGCTAACTTTCATTGTACTGCATTTCTTCTTAAAATGATTATTTGACTTAATCTGATTGGTAACTACCTCAGAACTAATTTTTTATTTGTGCAGAGCAAATAATCAGTTCAGAGGCCTGAAACTTTCTTATGCACATAGCCAGTGTTGGTCTGAAGGTTAAGTTTACAAAGATCAGGCTCTGGTTAGTAATGTGGAAATGTGCATTTATGTAGATTATCCTCCTTGGCTTTTTCTGGTACTGAGCTGCTTCTCAATAGGGTATTTAGTTTCTCAGGTGCTGGAAAAGAGGGGAATGTCTGCAAATATAGTGCTTCCTATTACAATTTATTTGAATGGCCCACAAATATTTTTTCATCTTTAACACCTGTGCCTTTAAAAATACTTTGTAGTTACAGAATTGGAAATATAGCTGTTAGTTTTGACCTTTTCTGGATGTGCTAGATACAGGTTTTAAAACCTACTCATAAATCAAACGTGGTTAAGTGGTTTTTTTAAACCTTCCACTAAATAAAATGAAATTTGGCCCTTTTATTAAAACACTTATACAAAAATTTTGAGACATAGCTATCTGGCAGATTACACATGTACCTTTTATGGTGTTAATCTGGTGAGCGCTGGAGCCATAATTTAAGAAAGATGTCTGTCTATACATATATCTCTGTATAAATCCATACAGAAAAAGATGGGAGGGTTGTTTCTTATTTTGGAGATCACTGTTTTAAGATGAGGAAAGACTTTGCCTGCTGTCATTTTATATTATCTATAGGAGTTGGGGACACTTTGCAGGGTTCTTTTCTTGGATCTCAGAAGTTGTCAGGGCTTAGTCTTTTGCTAGCTGGCGCAAAAGGCAAGATTATAGTGACTTGACTTGTAACAAAATTGTCCCCTTAAAATGTACTGTGGCATACTTTTATATTAATCGCCTCAGTTTATACTCCTAGAATATCCAGAAATCACACTGGCAGCAGTGAAATACCAGTGCTCAAGGAATAAAGCATCTGACCCCATTTTAGAAGTCCTTCTGAGAAACACTTAATGTCTTATAAGGAAAGTGAATACTAGTTTGAGACTTTATGGACACACCATGTTGGCATCATGAAAGATGGAAGTGTATTGAAAAAGTAATTCTCTGCTACACTATAAGCCCTGCTTCTGTGGTATTAGACCAAGTACAAAGTAGTGGTATTGTTGCAAATTCGGAGACTGCGGACTGGAGTGGGGCAGGCAGCCAGGATCAGAGGGAGGAGTTCCTTATGCTGGCTTGGCTGTGGAGAAACCTCAAGATACCATTATTGTGGAGACTCCTATGTATGATCTGTCAGGAAAACTGGTGGGAAGCTAGAGAGGGTCAGAGAAGGCCAACACGAAATGCACCTTTTCTCAGGACATCTCTCTTCTGAGGCTTCTGTATCTCATCAAGTTCTGGAGCTGCTTTTCCCACTATGCAGAAATCCTCAAAGTTGTTGTAACCAGGGAACTGGAATCTGTCCCTGGACTTTGACACATTTACATGGCACTGGCTCTGTCCTGGTCAGGAATGTCCTGGAGGGTTAGTGCCTGGGAGCTTAACAGCTTTCTGGTGGCAGGGAAGTGCAAGGAATGATCGGAGAAATTCCTTTGTTGGAACTCATTCCTGTGTGTTTTCCAGCTCTCCGGTTTGCTTTGAGAAAGTTGTTTCTTATGATTAATACTACCGTGAATAATAATTACAGGATTTGTCATTTGAATGTTTAATTAGTGGAAAATTTGAAAAAAAATCTCCCCTAAAACTTCTAAAACTTTTCCCTGTAGTAAATATACATGTGAAGCAATGACCGACACTTTATCCAGTCTTGTTTCTGGATGCCTGCTGACTAATGGGAAAAGCCACTTTGATAGTAGCAGTTTTAAATATACTCCTTAAAAATAAACCTATTCATTTGGCAGCTACTGCTCATGAAGTTTGGTACTAGAATGCATTATTCGGTTTCACACCCCCTCATTCTTTCAAAATTTAAAATCCTAGAAACAGACTATTTTCAACTATAATGACAGAACTTGAGAAAACTTGAGTTCTCTTTCCTGCACTGAGATTTAGGCAGCTGTCTGTCTTTTAAAAGATGTAGGAGAAAGTGTGAACTGGTTCTGGTATGTTTCTTAGAGTGGTAGTCTCTGAGAGTCTAATTCTTCTTTGACTTGTGAAGTGCAGTGCTCTGTAAATAAATAATTCCTTTGAAACAGCATTTTGGTTTTTGGGTTTTTGTTTGTTTTTTTTTTAAGAGGCATTTACAATTCAGAAGTAATACTTTTATCAGAATAAGACTTGAATTACTTTTGGGTATTCATTTTTGAATGATCTGACAGTATTATTATTTGTTTATTTAGCATTAGAATATACAGTGATGAGAATGTTGCTTTTAATCTGTAAGTTATTTAAGACTATCATTGTGATTAAGAAACAGTTAAGTCTTGCAATTTAGCCTTCGACTTTAAAGATATTACAAGATCAGTTCTTTAACCCCATTCTTGAGGCTAATCACATTATTTAACATACTTGCTATGGAAGTCATAGGGAAAGCTGAGTATGGAACATGGTAATAGAACTCTGAAGCTGTGTGGTACAGCAGCCTGTGTGCTGGGGCCCTGCACACTTGGGTTCCCTTCTCTTTGCTGCTGGGGTATTTTTATCATCTAGGGCAGGTAATTTCAACTGCTGTTCCTCTGCCTTACCTACTTAATGGCCAGGCTGCAGGGTTCCAGGAAAGTTCCAAAATGTCAGTGTAAAGGAAGATCCTTTCCCAGTGAATCTCTTCCAACTGTCCACTCACTCCATCAGCCCACAGCCCTGAGCCCAGGTCTCCTCTCCATTATGCCCGGTATCAAGCTGCTTCTGAAGCCTCATACTCCAGGATTGAGCCCTCTCCTCTTTTACCTCTGGGCGTTTTCTCCTGTATCTTCTCTTCACAATCCATGTTGGCAAGAGGGTGTAGCTTGGAGACAGGGTTTATCTGAGTCAGACTAGGGCTCCACCACAAACCCTTGTGGCAGGGCAGATTTTCCCCTATTTTGTGGTCTTTTTGTGTATGAAAGGGTGATTGTCGTCAGTGAGATCTAAGTCTCTCCAGGCGGCAGATCTAACTGGTGACAGGTTTTAGAAGCTATATATCCACATCTTTGGAGTGGGTTTAGGAGCTGTTGAGAAAAGGCTGTTCAAATTTATTTCCGTCCTCCAGCTGAGTCTTTTCGCCCATGCATTTTTCGACTTTTCTTTTTAGTGTATGTATTTTAAATGTGACTGATGGACACTTAGCCCTGTGTACCTAGGATCAGACTCTGGGAGCAATTTTAGGATATAGTTCCACATTTTGCATAATATTAAAGACTGTGCTTTGATAGCACAGTGCTTTATAGAAAGCTTGGTGTGAGCATTTAGACCTTGCAAATGGATATGCATGGACAGACTCCAGTGCCTCAGTGTAGCTGCTTTCAACATTGGGGTTTATGTGCCCTTTCTTGTGAAGAGTGAATACACATTTTTTTTTTTTAATTTTTTTACTTCGAGTTAAAAGTTTCACTGAGCTTTAGTGGCAGGAGAAGTGGGAGAGGAGTCTGCAATGTGGCATGAAAGACAAAAGCTTGTCTTTGGAGTTGTAGTAGATAAGTGTGGAGAGTGGCTTTCCCCACTGGTACCTGATGAAGAGAAGGAGCCTCTGTATTAAAGAAAGTAGGAGAGAGATGAAAAGAGAAAGTAAGTGCAGCTGAAGCTGGAGGACTGACTTCTGTAACTCAATCAAATGGAAGCTCAACTGCTCCAGGATTCCTCCTCTTCTCAGCCTCCTGTCCTGTTCAGAGATTTGCAAGTAAAATCTTGAAACCAGAATTTGTTAGAAACTTCATTCTCATCTTAACAAGTAGCCATTAAAAAGAAACAGGTCCTGTGACCACGTTGTTTTTGGTGTGTCTGCGTAGGATTGTGTGGTGGCCACTAATAGGCCCTTGAGAGGTAATTTCAGTAATTTGTCCTCTTGGAACAGGGTTAGTTGTGCTCCAGTAATGCAGAAACAGGGTCTGGCATCTAAGGAGGAGAAACTTACTGCTCCTCGATCCTTCAGAACTCTCCAGTCATACTGTCGAATTCAATCTGCATTATGTCCTACACCATCTGGTAATTGCTGTATGAGTTACCTGATTACCCAGAGTCTCTGTTACCAAACTGTATTTATGTTCCCTTTGATCTCCGAAGGATTGGAGTTGTGCTGTGCATGGAACTCTCTCAGTGAGGAGTCCTTTCTCATGGTGAGTCACACTTGAAGAGTGTGTATTTGAGACATGCATACTGTGTTGTTTCTGGAAGAGGCCATATCAAGACGAGTGTGAAAATTCTCTCTCACTGCTCCTTTGTTTTAAGGAAGAGACTTAAAACTCACTGCTATGCTGCTTCTAGCGAAAAGTAATTGAATATAGGGAGTTGGGGTGAGGCAGAAATAAATTTCCATTTTATTTCCTTGTTGAATCAGCTGAATTTGACATGAGGAGCTCTGAAAAATGAAGCTGATATGATGAATGTTTGACTGCCAGTGTTAGCTCAGTGAATGTTCTTAATGTAGAAGGTAGCACACAAAACTGAGATGATGTTACATTTGATCCAAAGCATAAATTAGAATGACAATATTGTCAAGACAAGAGGGTGTCCAGAAACAGCAGTGATGCAGAATGACTTTTTTCCACATTTTAAAACAGAAATAAATTTTCCTTTAAGGAAGGGGAATAGGGTAGAAGTGGTCATCTTCAGGTGCAGAAATGGAAAGTATTTCCAATATAGTGATGTTTCTCTGATTTGTGAGTAGTCAGGTTTGTCAAGGATTTGATGAGGATGGGAGGAGGATAGAAGTATTCCACATAAATTCCAGGTGGTTTTCCCCAAGAAATCAAAATGACCAAGCAAAGATTGCTCTCTCCAGAATAGCGACTATCAATTTGGCTGCAGAAACTTAGAATTAAAGAAACTTGGAACCTGCTGCTGCCCTGAGTGATTTTTTTCCCAAATAGGCAGCAGCCAGCACTTGCTTGCTAAAAGAAAGTACATCAGGCCTGTACGTAACAGCTCCACTTGAAAAGTGTGTGTTAAGAATGATTCAGCTTCCAAAGCATGTCACTTTTTAAAACAAATTTAAGTGGGAAACTGAGGATAGAAAGGGGAATCATTCCTTGCCCGAGGTCAGTCAAGGTTCTGTGGTGCAAGAGAGAATATTTGGCAGTAATTCTATGTTACTCAGTTTCTGAGTGCTAGTGGGAACTCTTCCAAAACAAATCTAGTCCAGTAGTCTAAATGCCTTATTTTGTAGTTTACTTTGTGTGCAGTTGCCTTTGGAGTTAATGAATTTCCTACTTCTATCACAACAGACTTTTTTAGAAGAAGACCTTAAGAGTTCTAAAGTTTTCAGCAGCAAGGCACTGCAACTCCTTGATCTGTATGGCCATGTTCACTTGAGTGAGTGGTAAAGTAAACAAAAGTTGTTGGAAGATTCTTGCCTATTTTCCTGCCTCCCGACTCCCAGCTCCTTCAGGGCCATGTACAGAAGGTTCCTGCCTATTTTCCTGCCCTAAGGTAATGTTAGATGCATTTCAATTTAATTTAAAATGTTGATAGGATTCCTGGCTTGGACCTGTTTGGAGAAAAGGGGTAGACTTTGCTGTAGGCAGGATAGTTGAAAGGAAGAGATCCAATAGAGTAGCTCACCAAATACAGCTGTCTCTGGGATAAAGAGGTGGGTTGTGCCAAGTGCAGGAAAGCCTCCTCCTGTTTCGGGCACATCTGCCCTTTTCAGCACTATCTTCAATAGTCATAGAAGGGAAGGTGGATGTCTTGGCTTTCCTATAGGTGTTTTAGTCGAGACTCTGTGTAGCTGTTTTCAGAGTCTTAGAATTAATTCTTTTTTTCTAAGTGCAATAAAGAAAGCAATACCAGGCTTGCTGAAGATGTAAAAGTTATGACAATGGTGGAAACTGCTCAAGCATTTGGTCTCACAGAGTAGTTGGAGGTGATAGATAGCATCTCAATGCAGAGAAAGAAAGTGGTTTTAAGAGAGGATTGAAAATAAAGGTAAAAGCTTTTAATTTTGTTCAATGCACAGGCATAATCTAGGCCTATATATTTCTCTCAATTCGCAGTTATTTTGATGTCAATATAAGGCTTATACAGCAACAGGAATTGATTTTTCTTTGTCTTGTTCCTTGAAAACTCTTGCCAAGATAATTCTTTGTCCACTGTCTCTTCTCATATTCAGACATCACTTTAAGAAAATATAGTCTCCTTGAGGATCAGCACAGTTGCTGTTATTTCTAAACCTGTTTTTTTCCTAACCCTGTTGTAGCATCTTGTGCCCTTTCTTCAAACAGAAATTTCCATTCCACTTTTTATCTCTTTTCTCACTTTAGGTTGCACCATCTGAAATAATCTGCAGTAGAACGTTTTGTGCGGATGTTTAAATGTCATCACCGACTTTACAGAGTTTATACTGTCATTAAATGAATGGTATTGGTCACAGGGAGGTGGTCTGCTTGGAAGCATTTTCAGACTCATGGCTTTTCAGCCTGTTCTAGAAATGAAATCTGTGTCAGCTAATCTTGAAAATACAAATTATACAAATATCACATTTGGGACAACTCAAAGCATACGTGTATGTAAACTTTCTTAAATGTAGTCCTACATTTTACAGTGTGTAGGTATGTCATTAAGACCAGAAACAGGTCACATGATCTGGATGTAGCTCCTAGGTAAAGTGATTCTAGTCTGTTTAAATTTCACTGGATTTTGGGACCATCCCAGAACTGACATCCACCAGTTGGGCACATGCTGGTTCAATGTCCCAGCCATCAGGCCTTTGGCTTTTTTAGGGTCAGGACCCTGCACACTGAAGTGTTCCTTTCCCTCTCTCTCAACCACTTCTAACAGTCTCTTTTGTATCAGTAAAACTAATTTTTTTCTCCATTTTTATTTATTTATTAAATAATCGTGTTTTCATATTAAGTCAAGGACTCAAATGTAACATGTGTACACTAAATGCAAGTGAGCTACTTCTGTTTCTGCTCTACTGAAATACCTTCAGTGTAGATAGAGTCAGAACAGTATGACGTCCCCTTAGGAATTTTAACAGCAGTTTGACCGTGCAACGGATGTTAGAGGGAAGGACAAGAAATGCTGTCCCACAGAGGGTGCAGATGACTTGCTAGAAGATAATAGATGATATACAGTGTTGGTCCCAACTCTTAATGTTTAATTTTGCTTTTAATTTGTCATATGAACTACCCAGTCCATTTCTGATATGACGCATAACTTGCTAATGAGACCATACCTGCTATTTGGGAGAGTTTGTGAGAAGACGACAGTAAGATGACCACATTCTGAAGTAGTGACTTCTGCAAAGTGCTGAATGAATTCACATTGATCTTACAATACTGGAGGGTCTATCTTTTGTTCGTTGTACACAGGAGGCCTCTTTCAGCTCCCAGTCATTTTGACAGAAGTATGAGCAGACCCCAGCTATATTACAAACCTGTTCCGTAGGTCCTACATGTACATGTTCAGTTATTGCATACTGCAGAGCCATTTTTTGTGCTTCTGTAGTGCTATTAGACATCACAATTTGATTTTACTTTTCTCCTTTTATTGTGTGCTCTCCTCAGACCTGTTTCATTTCGGCTTGTGAACATGCTGGGAGGCTGTACCTCTCATGACAATGCAGCTTTTGTCCGGAGTATTGACCTTCCCACAAATTCATTAGTGGGCACCATGGCCTCCATGGTTAGTTTTTCTGCATCTCCACTCCCATCTCCTTCAGAGACATGTACAGATTATTAGGTTGTTTTTCTTATTGCTTGGAGCAGTTGGTTTTGATGTAAAATAAAGGTGAGAATTATATTGCTGCTCAACTTACTTCTTTTTTTTTTTCAGTGTTCTTCTATACAGAAGTATTCTATGGACGCAATTTGTTATAGCCTCCATCCCTTTGGACTATTCCTTGCTCTGAGGTCCTCAGCTTTTCCTTGTCATGATGTACCTGTTGAACATGTGGGTGTTACTTGCCATTAGGCAGTGATCTGTTCTGGGACTGTCACACAAAAAGGCCTTTCTTCAGTGCTAATAACCACATGGGCCCTTGAGAAGGGAAGTCTTGCCTTCTTCCGCAGCTACCCAACTAAATCTTTCTCTTTGTTACAAGAAAAAAAAGTTAGTGGAAAGGACTGAGAGAACTGATATGCAGATATATATCTGTATCTCTGAGTGTTCAGTGTTCTGTTGTAGCACATCTGCATTTTCAGAGAGCTCTGCTTTCTGGCTGAGGTATAAAGCTCCAAAGTGGTGTTAATTCATGCAACTGGCTGGTAGAGGGATAGCACATTTGAAGAATCACAATACCAGTAATTTTCCCTTCCCAGACCTTACAAATCACATTTTTTATGTAACCATGTGAATCTCATTTCTATCCCTATTGAAGAGTCTTAGTTTTAGAAAGAGCTTCTGGATACAGATTGGTCATCTTGGATCATCCTTGTTGCCTTTTGCGTAACCTTTTTCAATTCTACTCTAGTGGAAGTATTAAATGTAGGATAGTGATGGTCTCTGCTTTGTCCTTTATACCTTTCCAAATAATCCTTAGCACCCTGTATGCTTCTGTGGGTAAAGTTTTTTCTCTGCTACTGAGCAAGAGCTGATACCTCCATGGATCTGTCTGTTCTAACATAAAGATTTTTCTCCTGCTGGTAGTAATCTGTTTGGGGTACATCACTGCGTATGAAAGGTTGGGGTTGGGTTCCCTGTGTGGGCTCCCATTCACTTGCCCTTTTGTTACTCAGTCATTCAGTCTCTAGTTCCTTATAGTTTCCCTTGCTGATACTTTCATATTCTTTATGCTTAACTGATACACTGTGAACTCATCAGTGAAAACATATCATAAATAATAACAGAATAAGAAAATCTTCAACTCTACTATCTGGAGTGTAATATAGTGTGGATATTGGTCTCCAAATCAGTCATTGCTTATAACAGATGAAATATAATTTGATGTAATTCAATATAGAGGTTCTGCTGGCATGATAAATGAGTGACATGCCAATGTCTTCTCACCAGGACTTCTGGATGGAGTTTCCCCTGAGTATGTTAACACATGCTTTTTATATATGTTTGAATATACCTTATTTTCATGTGTAAACTTTAAGACATAGATTTTACAGACATTTGACTACAGCTTAATTCTACATATGAGTTTTTTATATTTCAGAATTGTTTTGTACCTATGAAAAATGGGCAGAAACAGTCAGCAGTGCACTCCAAGTGCCAGCTTCATTTCAGCGGAACACCTGGATTTCCTACATGTTCTTATTACCTGGAAGAGTAATTTTATAGGTTTTTGTGAATAAAGGCAAATGTTTAGAAAAATTTCTGCTTACCAAATGGGTTTTTCTCTTCCTGCTGTAACTCAGGTGTAGTGTCTTTGCTGAGACTTCTTTTGCTGGATGTTGTCCCAAGTGTTCGACAGACTGCTGCCTTGGGTCTCGGGAGGCTTGCTGATTATAGCATGGACCTGGCAGAGGCAGTTGTGAAGGCAGGCATTCTTCCACAGCTCGTGTGTTCATTGCCTGAGGAGAATGTAAGGCATGATTGTTTTCTTAAGTAATATTTTTTCTAACTATTGGATGGGGAGAAGGGAAATCTTTCTGTATCAGCACCTGCTGTTATTCTAATATGACATTAAATGTACTGGAGTCAGAGCAGCATGTATGTATTTGAACCTCTGCGAGATCACTGTGTACTGTATGCCTAAGTTTGACTTCAAATAAGCTTGACTTTAAAATATCATATTACCGTTTAATGCACTACAGAAAATACATTCATTGCACTGTAATGTGTTTAAAATGTTGAGGCACGCTTTGTAAAAGGTCCCTCTTTATAAATGAGACAATTTGAAAGCTGGGATGGTAACTGACCGGGACTTGTCAATAATACCAGACAATTGTAAACTAGATATAAAAGACTGAACTTCTGTAATGAAATGTTTAATATCTCTGAACATAGACTTTTGGAAATCTGTAGCATGAGAAGTATCAAACCACTGGCACAGGAAAATACACTGAAAGGCTTTCATCTTCATATTTATCAAAACCAAGCAAAGTATTGTCACAATTGCAATGCAAATAAATCTGATGGTCTCTTTTACTCCCCTCTTCACGTTTTTCTTCAAGCTTTGTGTCTCTTCCAGCTTTGCTTTTCCAGTGATGCTAACCTAGATTAACAGAAATACTTTCTAGTAAGGTTCCTAACAACTGAAGAGAGACAGCTGAGAGTTAAGTGTACTGATATCACAGCCATACTTAGGTTGCAGTTTGGATTTAGGAGAAATAGGTTTTCAATGGAAATATAATTTGGAAAACTATATATTTTAATTTTCAACTTTTTGAGGAAAACAGAGATATAAGTACTTTTGCATATTTTTGTGCATATAGAATCATTGTCAGTTAATCTTGGAGGGGAAAAAAAAGCTAAAGAAAAACTTTGATGGCAAGATACTGGTGTAGTATTGAAATAAAGTTAAGGTTTTAATTAGACAAGTTTATAAGCGTTTTGGTTAACTTATTTCTATTTTTAAGGGCAGAAGTGGAACAAAATTCTACCCTCTGTGTTGGTTTGGAAACCATCCTACTGCTACAAGTCGAAACCCTCACTAAATTAGCTGGAGTACCCTGATTTATCTCTTCTGTGTTACTTCCCATTCTGTTGTTACGTTGAGGTAGTTGTAATTCAGAATCACTCAGGACAGCAGCAAGCCTAGTGTGAGGTCATGGAAAGCCGACTATGCTTTGGTGACCAAGAGCACGTGAAGGAAACTTTATCCAGGTCATGTGCAGTTTAGCAACGGATACACTTTTTTACTTCCCGTAGGCAAAAAAAAAAGATTTCCATTCCACTCACTCTTAGTTTATCAAGATCTATATTTAAGGATCAGATTCTCTGAGCACACAATGAATACTATTTCTACTAATTTATGTAGAACAGTTACAGGGTCACATCCCAGATCAATGTTTTATCAATTAAATGGAGCAAAAATCCAGTTTTACAGTGTGTTCTGACTGTGCCTGTGAATATGATATGTTTGTAAAAAATGTGTTTTGAATAATAAAAACAACAAAGTGTTTTTCTTTGCCAGGAGCATAATTACTTAGCAGAAATGACATACCCATATTTGCGCAGACATAGATTGATGTAAATAACTATAGCTCCATTGAGTTCAGCAAAACTTAGGGTCACTTAAATTATCTAGGGATTTGACCATTTGTCTGTACTGTTTCTCTTAACTACTGTTTCCCATGAATGAGGTTTAATGCTTTGCTTGTAAATTATGTTTAATGTACCTACTTGTAGGCCTTAACTTAGATTTTTGGCATTAAAGAATTATATCAGTACTGGTAAACTAAGGAAGGTAAGGGCATGTGTTTGAGCACTGGAAGATGACTATGCTGGTTAATCATTAACCTGCTCTCTGATGTGGTTTTAGCGCCATCAAACTACTCAACAATGCCTGGACATGGTTTAAAGATAACGCAAGGCAGGGACAGTTTCCAGTAGCATAGATGAGGCCATTGTGCTTGGAGGAAAAAGGAGTTTAGGTGGATCGATGTGGTATGCTGTGTCACCTTCCTTCAGGGCCAGGAAGTGGGCTTGGGTCCATTTTGCTTCCTGTGGGGCTGTTGCAGATACTTCTCCATTGCCATACCTCAGTGCTTTAGATCAGACTTTTGAAGGTGTTTGGCCACCTTACAGGATGCACAAAAGCACTCACGTGGTTCTTTGTTTTTCTGGACTTGATCCAAAAGGGATGTGGGCTTTGCATTGTTTAAATTTTGGGTACCTTGACAGTAGGAACCTAGCACTGTAAAGTGCCCAGGCTCCCTGTGCAGAGCAAGGGAGAATCAAGAATCTTGGGATAAAATCATAGTCAAGTGGCACAAGGAGGAAGAGTCCTCTGGAGCTTGTCCATAGGGATGATCTGTCAATGGCCAGGCTGGAGAGCATACTCTGGACACACAGACGCAGCAGTAGGTTACTTGTGTCCCCATGAATCTTGCACTGCACAAGGGAGGGGAACTTTCTCAAAACAGTTTTCTCTGGCCAGAGTACTTTAACCGGGCTCTAGATTTTGAAACTGCAAGGCAGTGGAAGAAGCTTAATGTTCAGCTTCCACATCCCAATGACAGGAAACTGCAGGAGACTGAAATGTGGCTTTTTGGGGGAGGACTTTATCTGTACTTTTAGAAGAAACCGCAACTACTGCTGCAGTTTACATGGGAACCCCATGATGTGTCATGTATTCTATATGCATTCTCAAAACAAATATTTGGTCCAGCACTGATGGAGATGGATAGAATCGAGACAAGAGCTTAGATTTGCTTGCACTTATGACAGAGGTGCCAAGGTGCTTAGTCCTGTTCAAAGTGAGCTGTTTCTGGATGCATACAGGAGCAAAATTGCAGGCTGCTTGGTCAAAACATGGGCTAATTCCGTATTGGGTGTTGGAGGGATAGGTTTTCAGGATCTTAGCTGTGGGCTTTAGGCAGTATTTAGATATTTCAAAATTCAGATCCTAAACCCTTTTATTGCATCTAATTCTCTGTGTCTCAGTTTCCTGTTTGTAAATGTAAACAATGTTTTCTTGTAGAGATGTCATGGGGGTACCTACATTAGAAATTGTAAAACTTTGCAAGTGTCACAGATGGGTAGAATTATTTTAGGATCTTGCCCTGCCTAACATGTGTAATCTGGTTAAATATGTTAAGAACTATTGTTTTTGCAGCTCTTGTCGTTCACTACTCACTTAAACAAACAGACTTATCTAGACTATTATCTTTTCCCCATATCCTCTCAGCCTTCTCATTTTTTCTGTTTATTTATGCACTTATTGTAGATTTTAGATCATGAGCTGTCTCAAAGAACTACCTGTAGGTTCGTTGTTTGTGTGATGTCTAGTGGTCCTGATTTGGGTTTGTAAGATATTGCTGCTACTAAAAAAAGTCTAATTTAGGCATGTCTGTACTGTATTATGCTTTGAACTACTTAATGTTAGTGAAAGTTTGTTTTGTTTTTTCTGATTTGTCTAGCGTTACTACAAGAAATCAGCTGCATTTGTGCTAAGAGCAGTTGCTAAACATTCTCCACAGCTAGCTCAGGCAATAGTTCAGTGTGGAGCACTGGAAACACTGGTGATTTGCTTGGAAGATTTTGACCCTGGAGTCAAAGAAGGTGCATCTTGGGCATTTGATTATATTGCCCGACACAATCCAGGTAACAAGTTTCACATGTTGTCTTTCAGCTTAATGTTATGTGATAATTATAATAAATTGCATTGTTTTGAGAATAAAATGCTTTTTCTTCTCTAGTGTTATAACATGTTAAATTTGGGAAAAAACCCTAGTATAACTGTACCATTCCAATGCTGTACCTTTTGTGAGAAACTGGCATACCTGACAGCAGGAGTGCCTGGTTATGCGAGGTGCTCTAAGAGGAGATGTATTTGGCCTGTGGCCAAGAAAAGACACTCTACTTTATTCCTCTTCATGAAGAGATTACTGAATCTTTATGTATTGTGTGTGTTACTGGAGAACAAAGATTCTTTTGCTTGACATTAGTTCTTATTTTACATACACAGTAGAATAGAGAAGCCTAGGGAGAAGCAAGTTGCGTTCAGCTTACAGCAGTGTTTGCAGGATAAACAGGCCAAATTCATTGCACCGACTATACTATCATTAGCCAGTAGACCCACACTCCTTTCTGAGAGTCAGGAATAGATCCTAGGAATCCAATATTGAGCAGTTAACTGCTGTCTCACAGGGAGTTGTATAACTCACTGGTGGTGTCATGTTCCTATTTAAAAGCTGATCCACGTGGTTGATAGTTCTTTTACCAGCTATTTATACAGTTAAAGTTTAGAGCTATGAATCCAAGAACTGAGGGAAGAAACTGCTGGCTCAAATGTGTGGGAGAAATGGCTAGTGTTCATATTGTTTAAAACAAAACTAATTATCGGATCATAACATTAGCTCATAGCTTTATATGTGTTTTTGGCTCTAAAATGTATGTAGACTGAGTTTGAAAGTGATTTTTTTCCTTTTTTAATCAATACAGAATGTTGGACTGCAGAAGGCATGGAGGTTCCCCCTTCCCGCTTAGAGGGTTAACTTACTGGGACAGTCTCCAAAGTTGTTAGCACCTTTCTAACCGACTGCATTTTCTAGGGAACAAATGAATTCTTAGGGCACCTCTATGGTAAAGATCTTTTTGTCTTTTGGTCACCAGGATTGAATTCCACCTTTGGTGAAAAATAACTATTCCTTCCATCTGAAAGATATTTATTTAAATATCAAAAGCCTTCCTTTGTATAAATATGTGTAGTGTGTGTGTGTGTGTGTGATACTCTCGACATAAACATTTCTGCAGTTTTGTTATGTCAGTAAATCAATATTGACTCACTTCAATTGCCCTTCATCCTATTCACTGCACGAATGCTGATGGATCTTTAGGGTGATCCAGTGCACTCTGTCACAGCATTGTTTGCAACGATGGAGGTGATGTGGGGCTATTGAAGACAACAAATTCTTTGTACAAATTTTTATTCCACTATTATGAATAATTTATTCACTGATGGTGAATGGGTGCATACCTTATGTCAATTTACAACAGCAATAAGAACAGTTTTTTCAGAAGTTAAGTTGAAAATGTGCTACCAAGCTGCAAGCGTCAGCACTAGAAAGATCACTGGATGTAATCAGTAAAAAAATCTAAAACAACCCAACAAGCAAAACCCAACAACAACCCACCAAAAGATCCCTGAAAAACTTGTTCTTCCTCTGCCCAGCTACAGCCAATTTAGGGCATTTACCTTCCTCTACAACACAGTCACAGGAAGTCTCTATTATTGAAAGTAGAGGAGTTATACTGAAAAAAGACCACTGTATGCATGCTATGTTTCTTACACTCCTACAAGCATGCCTTTGCAACAGGATATTGTTGGAGATGGGATACAGAGATAAGTGAACTTGTTCTTATCAACATCTGATGTTTACTGTTCAAGAAACTCTGGATTAGACTCACATGCTTGTGTTGACAAAATTTGGATGTTATAATTTTCTGTCATTGACTGTCTGTGGACACATAATGCAGCTTTAACTTTAAAAATAGAGCTGGGTGTGAAATGGTTCCCTCACCCACGAAAGGTTTTTCAGTTTCAAAAATTGTTTCAGTTCCAAACTGGGATAATATTAAGACTTTTTCTCTCTCTTGAAAAGACTGAGGGATAAGGAGATCTATTTGCCCTAGCAAGAGAAGTTCAATAATTACAGTGTATCTCTGGGATGTATGTGAAAGACAGATTAAAGTCTTGATCTGTTTTAGGGAGGATGTGAACCTCTGTCTTCTGAGTGCAGTCAAAGGCTCCCAGCATTCTAGAAATCTTGCCAGGTCAGATTCCAAAATTTAGGAACTGCTCTTGCAGTTCTCCTATTTCTTGAACATCCCTTTGAGATGAATTTCAGGTGCTGGTCTTACTCCACAGTGTACAGATCAGTGTGCTGTAATTTTGCCATTCATTATTTCTAATATTTGTGTTTAAAAAGAAGTGCGAAGTGTTTCAAATACCATAAATACCACCAGGTCCATAAAAATATTTTGTAAAATTTTGCTTATACCCTATTCAGTTACTTTTAAAATGCAAAATTCTTTTGTTTCAAGTATGCAAATAATTTGGATTTCCATTTTCTTTGCCCGCATTAAAGGTGTAATTTATTAATTGTCTCAGCTGTTTCAGTGTATTGTAATTTGGCAGGAAAACAAAAAACACCCCACTATCTCTACTCAAGCATATTGCTGAGAGCAGAATATTGCTGATTTTCTGTCATACAGTGGTACTCTTTGGATCATAGGATAGGTCAGCTTGGAGGAGGCCTTGGCAGGTCTCTAGTTCAGGTTCCTGCTCAAAGCAACTTCTGCTACAAGTTAGAACAGGTTGCTCAGCTCTTCAGTGATTTAAGTCTGACCTTCAGCCTGCTCCTGCTGAAAGGTTTTCCCACTGGTTCCAGTGGAATCCTTAGCACTGTGATTGTAGTGGCTTGCATAAACCTGTGACTTTGATGGGCAGCTTTTGGGCTACTTGTGGGGATTAGAGTCTTCCTGTGTGGCCATTACATTGTCACACAGTCCTCATAAAAATATAGTATTGGTGGTTGTTTTGATCAAAAGATGTTGTTTCCTGTGGATACACCTGCTACCACAGCAGGATCTGTTTGAGAACCCTGGTCTGAACTGAAACTTGCAGTTGCTCCCAACCAAAGGTTTTGCTACTGGTCTGCTATGTGAATATGACATATGTGAATATGTTCAGAGCCAATTTTCCTTCTCTAGGGACTACCTGCACATTCACTTTCTCACTCTCATCTTTTTTCCGTAATCTTTTTTTGTTTTATCCATACTATTATTGTCAATACGTAAGCACTAGTATGTTGTTTTTTAACACTTTAAACCAGTTTAGAATAATTCTGTGGGACTTTCAATTGATTTCAGTCGGTATCCTCTTTGTTAACTTTCTACTCTTCATGATCACATAAACTCATGATGAGGCCTCAACTTACTTTCAATTAATTTCTTAGTCCCCAACGAGTGCTTTTGTGTTGACACGAAGTGCAGCCCTAGGACAGCTTCTGGTTGAACTGGTGACATCTTAGACTCCAAAGTCTGTCTTAACAGTCTTTCTTCTACATCCATTTCAGTCTTGTCTGCATTTGCTAAAATCTCCCCCATGTTGATCTGGGCAAAATCAATTAATTTATGGTTGGTTTTGAGTCTTAGTTCTTTTGTTTCTGAGTGTGAGTAGAATTACATTTCCTATTTTCATTCATGGAGGGAAAAGTTTGGCTTTATCATCATGTAGTTGGACAGATTCCTTGAGCTGTACCCCAAAGTGAAGTTCCAATACTAGGGTTTTCATAATCTTATGTGGAATTAAATGAGGTTCATACATTAGTGTTTCTCTACCACCTTTCTCCTCTTCAACTGTCGGTCTTGTCTTTGCCCTTACAATGCAGCCTTGGCATAGTATTTGGAAAAGTATTTTTGTAATTTGTTCCAGGTATTTCAATTTTGTTTTGTTTGCATATTTGTTTTTAAAAATTTCCTCCTGACAACTTTCCTAGTTTTCTCCTCTAACTCTGTCTCAGTCTTCATTTTTTTCCCACCTCTGTCTGTGTTTGTAATTGGATAGCAAAGTTCCATGAATCCTTTGGTGTATAGTCTGCATTAAAGATATTCTATCAAGTAGGAAGGTTAATTGAGCTTTTCCTTGAGGGAAAAAAAAGGAATTACAATTTATAATATAATTATTAATACTTAGATATAACTTTGGGCTGTTTGCAGGGAAATGTAATGGGAAGTTTCCTATATTTTCTTTTTCCCTGCCTTAGCTTTTCTGTTTTTCTGACAGTCCATTTACGACTTGTCTGTCTTTTGACACATGGTCCAGCCCTACATGTGGTAAGTTATTAGCCATGAACCTTATAAACGCCACTGGAAGAACAGCCATTTAATTACCCATGACCAACAGTAACCATCAGTATTTAAATGATATCAGACTTCTGAAAGCAAGAGCTGATCTAACTTGAATCAGATTTAGTTTGCTCTTTTAAAATAACTTTTATGGCTACTTTTGCATGCCTGGGTGTAGCTGTGACCTTAAAGTATTCCTCTTTCTCTTCCTGCTTGAACGTTGTGATTTTAACTCATAAGGTATCAAAGAAACCCATTCTTCTAATTAGTACCGCATCCCTCTTGACCTCATATTCTCGATATTACCATCTCCTAGCAGATTGTAGGCAGTTGAGTTGGTGAGTCTGAAGTTGCTTCTGAGGCACAGTTGGATGGATCAATCTGGACTGTTGTTCAGTAGATCACGATGTATTCCACTTGGTCAGGGTACCAAAACACATCAAAACACAATTTGAAAAAAGTATGGCTTTCTCCCTGAAAAGCTGACTGTAGCTTATACCACTTATATTGATTTGTTACTTTTCAGATTGGTTTTTACATAAATTTCAGGTACATTTCACTTCAAATTTGTAAAACTGAAGGTACAGCATTTGAGTTTCATTGAAATCTTATGATTTATATGTATTTTGAGGATGCACATGCTACATTTTCTGTCAAATAGTTATTTAAAAAGTAAACCTTATAGGGTTAATTTTATATTAGTTTAAAAATTAATGCACTATTTAATATAATTTTGTGATGTAATATTGATATTTTCTTTCAAATATTATATCATAAAATAACGTGTAAATATTTGACTTATCACATGTGTTGCAGTGTGTGGCTATAACTCACTAATTGAAAACAAATCTGGTCTGGAACATTATTTGGATATTAACATAATGATGACATGACTTACAGATTTCATGAAAAACTGTATTAGTCTATGTATATTTAATGAAGTATGCTGTATTTTTCTTAGTATGAAAATCTCTTTATGGATGGACTATAAATCAAAAGCTAAGTTAGAGTCTTGAAATACAACAGCCATATGTTGCCATGGTACTGTAAGTCAAGATAAATGTTAAAGATAATAATGGATATGCATAATAAGGTGTAGCAAAACCGAATGAAGAACCTAATAGATTATTGAATCCCCTATGATTTTTACCACTTTTTCAACACTATTTTAAAATAGCACAGCTTGGTTATAATATAAATTTTGCTTCTGATATTCAGTAATTCTCATTTTAGGACTGTGATTAATGCTGCATACACAGAGAGAGCTAATGAATTCCTAATAGTGTAATTTTTGTCCATGTCAGCTAATCGTATGCTCAGATTTTTTTAAATTTTTTTTTTTAATATAAGGTGCAGTTAGTTAAGGATATTGTGCTAATCTCAGTCACATAATATTTCACTGATGATATTTCCCATTTGTCTAATCGTGTCTGGTAACATTTTCGTGTCATTAAAGTATAAATTCTGTCTCATCCCACGTATGGTAGCAAAGACTAGTTTTGATCAGCAAGTTCCATTTTTCCAATCTTTTATGTATGTTTTTTGTATTTTTGGTTTTGGCATTTGATCTATGCTAATATCTGCTTATCATTTAAAGAGGGTAAAACGCTCTCTAATTAGGTGGTTGGTAAAATTTTGGTACTTTGGCTTTCTGTGTTGTTGTTAGCCATGCATAAAATGCTTTCCTATTGATCAGTGTAGAATAGCCAGGGTTTAAACAGCTGACATCTGCTTACTTTAAAAAAAGAAAAAGAAAACAGAATAACAAACCATTTCAGCCTAATCTACCTCAAATGTGTGCATGTAAATGGGGGTCCATCTATTGACCTGCATTCTTTTCAGTTGTGGATTGGTCCACACGGTTTATGAAACCAGGAGGGCTGATTTGAAATGCAGATGTCGAGACAGTGAACTACACCCTCCCCTTTTTCCTTTGCTGTATCTGTCAGGGTGAAAAATGGCTTGCACAAGGGTCAGTCACCCATACTCACTTAATTACTTTCCTTGGACCTACAGAACTGTCACAAGCTGTGGTGGATGCAGGCGCTGTTCCTCTTTTAGTGCTCTGTATCCAGGAGCCAGAAATTGCTTTGAAAAGGATTGCTGCTTCAACTCTCAGTGATATTTCAAAGCATTCTCCAGAGTTAGCACAGACAGTAGTGGATGCAGGAGCTATCCCTCACTTAGCTCAGATGATCCCGAACCCTGATGCTAAACTGAAGGTACATTTAATTATTTTTTTTAATCTCCATTATACCAGTCATTACTTGATACTGAATCAAAGACACTGATGTACATATTTATTTATAAACTCTTGGTTTGGGTGTTAACAAAATGTAACTATGTAGTTTGTGACAAAGAGTTCTGATCGTATTCACAAATTTAGCTACTGGATAAAAACTGCAGCTCTGTGAGGAACAGCTAAACTAATCTTTAAAGTGAATAGTGTGAGGTTTTTTTTAGAAATGTATATAAAGAATGCAACATACTTTTAATAGGTAAAACTTGCACATTTCAGTTACAAAAAAGCTTTAGCATACTTAAGATTATGTGATAAACCAGTTAGTAGTAAATGTATTATTGTATTTTAGAATGTACTATCTAATATGAATGGCTGTTGTCAAAGGTTTAATCACTAACATTTACTGACAAAAAATTGTTTCTTAATATAAATTTTCCGTCTTACTCTAACAGAAACAGAAGAGAACATAAAAATGCCACTTCAAACAAATCAAAGATAAAAATTCCTTAATATAAGATTTGACAGATCCAGCTTATGCAAATAAAAATATTTTCTATAGGTTTTAATAAATTTGAAATTACAGTTTTAAATGGCATATATGTTCTTTTTTAATACATAGCAAGCTTGAATGGGATAAAACAAAAGAGAAACTTTTATTCAGGAACCAGCGAATGTTCTGTGCCATTATATTTGTGCATGAATTGACTCAGTGAATTGTAAAATAGCTGTAATTGTTTTCCCTATCCTGCTTTGTTTTCCTCGATGCAATAGATTTTTGTGTGCAGGGGGAGTGTGTGTTGTGGGATGTTTGTATACTATTGATTTTATAACAATTTTTATTTACTAGCGTCAGGTGCTGTCAGCTCTAAGCCAAATAGCAAAGCATTCCGTGGATCTTTCAGAGTCGGTGGTTGAAGCAGAAATTTTCCCAGTTGTGCTCACATGCCTGAAGGACTCAGATGAATATGTCAAGAAAAATGGTGCAACTTTAATTAGAGAGATAGCAAAGCATTCGCCTGAGGTAAAACCTTGAAAATGCAAATACAAGGTCATATCATTAGATTTTACACTTTAAATAAAATACAGGATTATTCTGTCATTTGCTTTTCGAAAGGGAGGGCAAATAGCTGTTTGGCATGTTCATTGGAAAATATGGAAATGCTTGCTGATATTATGGGATGTGTATTGAATATGAATTGGGTTAGGAAACTGGGAATCGTAAAATGTATACCCAGCTACTTCATTCTATGAGATATCTGCACAGAGAGGGAGTTCTAGGCTGACAGTATTGTCAGTCCTAGATATTAAAAATATGAGAAAAGCCTCACAGCAGTCATGATACCAGCTAATAAATTGCATGATCATCCTGTAACAATAATAGATGATGTGCGCCTTTTTAAAAATCTTCTGGGGTGCTAGGATCACATTTTAATTATTTTTCCAATGACAATGAAGGTCAAAAATTCTCTCATTCATTATTAAACTGGTGGAGTTTCTGTTATTAGCTTGAGTTTGTAATTTGAGTCAGCATTTACAGTGTTTTTGCCAATAGCTGATACAGGAAGGTGGGGATGTTTGGCAAAGTCAATACAAAATAAATAGGAAAACCAAATAATTATAACTATGTTAATCTGTCAGACCATAGAGATAATTAAAAGGCTCTAAATATGACTTTGGAATGAAATACAAGCAATGTATTTGAATAACACACTAATGCTGAGCACAGCCATTTCAAAATCATGATGCTAACTTAACAATTGAGAAGTGTTTAAACATGAATATTGTACTGTTTCTTCAGCCTGCCACTCTTTAAACTGGTGATTAAAGGTTACAGTCTTGGCACATTTCCAGCTTTCTCTCTGCACCTCATGGGCAATGCAACTTCACTTCCTCAAAAAAGTGAAGCAATCACCATTATCAAAGCGGGGCACTGCAGTCAGAAGCCAGAGACCAAACTCACAAGACTGCAGGTAAAGTGAGGAGAGCTGCTAGCACAGGATCCTCCGTGCAAGGGGAATCGGCCATGCTAGCAGCATTCCAAAGAAGCTGTAGGAAGTGCCTCCCAGTGGGAAGTCACAATCCATGCTCAGCTTCAGAGTGACAGTGACCATCTCTGAGCAACTCTATTGAAGTAACGTGTTGCAGCAGAGACAGACTGGCAAATGGTATTTCTAGAGACTTGGCTGTGTCATTTGAGACTCGTGGCTTTTGGATCCCAGCTCTCGATCTGCATGTGCAGTGAAATTCATGTGAAGGTCATCACTGGGGGGACTTAATGCGAGGGCTGTGTGAGAGCACTGGGGAGTGTGTCTGTGCAGGAGCTCAGTGCATCCCAGGGAACGTGACTGTGTGCGGATGTAGGACTTGGTTGCCGCTGGCTGCAGTTCACAACCTTGTGAACAGTTTCTCCTAACTAATAACTGCAAATTTCATCTGGCTGATTCATGAATATAACAATCCCCTTTGAAAGGCTCTGAGGCAAGGGTGGATTTCATGTTTATAGAAATCAGTTGGATTGGAAATTTGCATGCCTCAGTTTTGTTCATTTAATTTTGGCTTTTAAGAACATGTTTCATTTGCTTTGGAATCCGTAAGGAAAATGGAATAAACAATATGAAAGAAAATAATCATAATATGAAATAATTTCTGTGCATGGTTGATATCATATGTATTCTACTGCTGTTCCTCAAGTAATGCGAGATGTGATACCTTTGAAAAAAAAACAACCAAGTTGAATAGCTTGATTATCATTTATAAGCAAGGCTATATAATTTGGCATTCTGGGACAGACTCCACTGCCCATCAAGTGTGTTCCCTAGACACTTTCCTCAGAGTACACCACCATGGCAGAATGGTGCAGCCCAAGTTGGTTTTGCATATCCAGAACAGTTGTCCTTGGCTTCATGCCTCAGTGGGAGCACTCACAAAGGATTTTATGCTGCAGAGAATGCAGGTGAGAGGAGGAATGGGCCTTTCCCTCTGCTGCTGCACAGAACATACTGTGTTAACTTGGGAATGAGTATGAAACAGTATCTAGTTCGGTAGGTGCATCTTCAAGATTATTCATGTATTAAGCTGTCATTTGCACATCTCTTTGGTGTATGTTAATGGAGCTGAGAATATGTCATTCCATGCTATACAGCATCAAGAATTCAGAATCCTGATTTCTTTGCAGTAAAGCCAACCAAAAACACAGTGGCAAATCAGCTTCATTCCTGAAAGTTTCATGCTGCACTAAGTTGCCAACAGTCTGTATGATACGTCACTCTTATTCGGCTTTATTTTGTAAATTAGAAGCAATACATTAAAAGACTTTCCTAATGTAGTGCTTTATGCCTGTTGATATTTTGCAGTACCTAATCTCTTTATCTTTTCAGCTTTCACAGCTTATAGTAAATTCAGGCGGAGTTGCTGCTGTGATTGATTGTATTGGCAGCTGCAGAGGGACTGTCAGACTGCCTGGCATCATGATGCTTGGTTATGTAGCAGCTCATTCGGAGAACCTGTCAATGGCAGTGATTGTCTCCAAGGTTAGCAATCACTTTGTTGTCTTCAGCAGTATTCTGAGGTAGAGATACAAATTAACATCGGCAGAGAATGTATTTTATGACAGGATTATATACTTGCTCCTGACGAATGCACTGTCTTCTAATACTGCTATTTACTATGGCTGAAATTGTGTGTTAACCTGATCAAAGTGTGTCCTTATGACGCTGAACCTTTTATAAAATATTCTGAATTAGTTTGTATTACAGTGCAGGATTTTTCTGTGTTGCAATTGCATGGGTACAGATAATAAGTTAGTGCATTTCTATAGTCTGCTTCCTCTTAAAATGAATATTTGTGACTACATCAAAACCTTTTCGAAACAAGTATGTTTAATGGCATATTCTTCATTGCACCAGCATGACTCTGCTTGTAACAGAAATCTTCAGACTTGAGAAGACCTCAGTTTCTAGTGTTTGATTCAGTTGTGCAACTGACATTTCAAATGAGTAAAGCTATACATTTTCAGGTTTAACTAAATTCTGCTGGGCAATGATACAGAAGGGAGAGACTTTGTAATATTTGCAATAGGTGAAATTAGTACCTGATGTAATCGTCTAATATAAATAATGCTAAGTAATGACAGAAGGAAGGGGATAATTTCACTAAAGTTTTTGGCCCATTTTCACACTATGTCAGTCTTCTAAAATATATTCTATGAGTGTAAACAACAAAACAATGTAAATGGAGGAACAGAAATGTCTTCTAGTAGGAATGCAAATTAAGAATTGAAAATTGCTACAACATAACATATAGTACACAGGGAAGGTAGGAGTGATCAAAAAATGCTCTTCTGTATTTTAAAATGAAAGGGATAGACACTTTTTCCTTGCCCTCTCCGGTGGCCCTTCTCTAGATATGTCTGTCTCTCCACTCTCAGGAATGCCTAGAGCAAATGCGCTCCTGCTGTTACGTGTTTGACATTAAGTGGGATGAATCCAGGATTAAGTTCAGGAGGAAGACCCTAAGTGTCAAATTTTTGAAGGGTAGTAATGGTCCCTGTCATAACTGAGTGGAACCACAGTGAGAATTTTTGTAGGGATCTGTGCAAACTTTCACAAAATTAATTATGTTAATGAATGGTCCACAAAGGAAATAATAATAAACGCAAATAAACCCAAAACCCATTAAGAAAACCTGCTTCACAGGAAATTAAGCTTGTGGAGTGGTACATAGTGCTGAGGACAGGGGTTGGTAAACTGTAACCATTTAAAAGAAATGCACTGTGGCATAACCACATGCAGTTACACGCTGATGATATTATGATGTAAAGTGATAGCTCCATTCTGCAGTACTCTAACATGGAAAGGATGAATTTTGAAACATTATTTTTGGGGTCATACTGGACAACCACTTCATTGTAGTCTTCTGCTGTAGTGCAGTGGCAAAAAAAAAAAAAGACAATTTAGTCCTTTGTGGTATTAAAGAGTAGAACATGAAGCATTATTGGAAAAGAGAAGTTAATCTGTCACTAGTAGTGCATATAGTTCTGCTGTCTGTATTTGAGACGGATCTTGCAAAAAACCCCAAACAAACCAAACGCAGAAAAGTGTGCAGAAAAGACTAAAAAAGATTCATAGGCTGGAGAACAAGGTTTTTGGGAGAGAGTTTTAGTTGCCTTGCCTTAACCTGAAGTATCGTGAAATGTTTCCTATTGAAGTATCTTGGCATAAAAAAGTAGCTATGGAGAAAGGATAAAGACCATGACCCTGAACCAGAAGAACAGCTGGATGTGAGTTGGTATTCTCCATCTCTTGATGTCTTTGGATCAGGAGTTGAAACCTTTCTGAAAGTAATTGGATTCAAACATGAACTACTGGACTCAAGAAGGGGTTGATAAGTTGAAATTTATTGCTGTGGATAATAATAATAAAAAAAAAGGACTCAATGATAGAGCCCTTATGGTCTTAAACTGCTTTCACAGAATCACAAGCACTCAAATTCTTTAATTTCATCTGACACAACTGCAACCTTTCCTCAGTACAGCCTGAATTATGTCATGTATTCCTTTTATCCCTTAAATTTGCATGTTTGTTCAAACTGCCTTCTGACTTAGAACATTGAATCTGTTTATCTTTCTTTAACTATATTCATTAAGATTTATTAAAAATTCTTGCTAGTCATGATGTAAAGATATGACACCACTAGCATGCATTCTCTTACAGCTTTTTTAAAAAGAAGAGTGTAAATAAAGAACCATTTTCTAACAATTTATATTGGTTTCACATTGTCCTTCCCTGGTCTACATTTGTAAAGATTGTGCTTTTGATTAATGCTACAGGGAATACCACCACTGTGTGCCTGCTTGATAGAAGAACATGAAGATCATATTAAGGCAGCAGCTGCTTGGGCCTTGGGACAGATTGGAAGACACACTGCTGAGCATGCACGCCATGTTGCTGCGGCAAACGTGCTACCTACACTGCTCGATATCTATGTGGACACACGCAGTTCAGAAGATCTTAAAATGAAAGCAAGTATATTTGTAGTACTTGCAGTATAATATATTAATTGTAATGAAGGTTTAAGTGCTTAAAAACTACTAAATGAGTCACAGATTTCCTGGGTACAGGGTATCTGAAGGCTGCATGTCATTTGTTAGGACTGGCTGATCCTAATAGCTGTGCATATGGTTCATACCAAATCATATGGCACAGCTACTGCAGTCTAGACCCGTATTTTTTTCCCAGTTTAGATCAGAGTTGTATATACTATAAATGCTATAATTTCTACTTATCTAATTTTTTGCAAGTATAAGCTCTTGTAGAAAATATTACAGTAAATGTAGTAGTTTTTCTTACACAGCTAATCAAAGCTCTGCTCTTGAAAACGTGCAGCTGTTTATGTTTAGGGTCTTCCTTGTGTGAAAGCAAGTAGAGTTGTAGTTTTGTAATGTGTAGTTTTGAGCAACAGTAAGTGGATCAACTGAAGAGTGTAATATGATAGGATATGGTCTCTTGTGTTGCACTATGCTTCTTTACATTCCACTGAAATATTATGTTCCAGATCTGTAAAATAACTTTTCTATAGTAACTTTCAGTGGTCCCAAAACTATCGAGGCCAAATTAGCTGTATCTGTAATTCTGCCCAAGAAGGTCACTACTGCTTGCAGCAGTCAACATTGAGTGTGTTTTCAGAAAATAAGCCCCAATGCACAATTGTTTCCCTCTCTCTTTCCCTCCCTGCCTGGACGGTACTGCACTATGCTATCCCAGACCAGCAGCCTCTCATAGTAAGCCACTTCCAAAATACAATCTTTTAAAATGTGTTTTGATTTAACTTTATTATATTACAGTACTTCAATTTACTTAAAGGGTCTACTCCAGCTTTCATTATAGTCAAAGGAAAATTGCCATTACTTTGACTGTAGATAGCATAATATGATGCACTGTAGGTTTTGAGGCTTAATAAATCTAAGTAGAAAATTGATTCTTCATTAGATGACCTGATAGATATCATTTTTATTCAGAAAATATCCATTGAAAATTCTGATCAGTTTGCTTTTTTGATCAGACTTCAGTGGTATATAACATAAATTGTTGTTGTTTTCATTGAGTTTTCATTTCTTACTAGAGAATTTTATTTTTCATTTCAATAGGCTAAAAAAGCCTTAAAGAACGTTCTTCAGAAATGCACGTATCTTCCAGCTCTTGAACCATTGCTGCATGATGCCCCGCCCAGTATTATGAAACACATCATTGGGCAGTTTAGTAAGGTAAGAAAAGGCTCTGCTTGATGAATAATGTGTTAATTGTTTCCCATTTAGCAAGGAAGCTATCTTTCCATAGATGAAGTCTCTAAAGGTCTCAGTTGTTTTCTCAAGACCCTCAAGCATTCCCTTCAAAACCAGTTTGGAGCATCCTGTTCTTTTGTCTGATACAGCTGGATACTGTTTCATCTGGAATCTGCCATAATTCATCCTAAGAGTGGGAAAACAGTTGCTTATAAGCAAGGTGTTTTTTTCTTCCTTGCCTCTTGAGATTAAGTGGAATATTAACTCACGTGCAAATATTTTCACTGAGCCAATGTATCACATAAATCCCAGTCACATCTGTTTTAGATAAAGTACAAGCTGTCTGTACAGGAGTGACTTCAGTTCAGGTATTTTACAATAATACAAAGGCTTCTCTACTTTTATTCTCCTTCATTTTCAGTCTCAAGTATAAAAATCCCAAATCTTTTCTCATTCCTCTCAAAGTTTGAAAGTTAGTTGTTATTACATTGTTGTTTTGAATGCAGCATGTGGAAAATAATACAATTTAATACAAATATTTAAAATTATTTAAGTAATTGCTAACTGATCAGAAGATTTGCAGTGTCTGTTCTTCCTGGGAATCCTGCTCAGCTATAGAATATCTTTTGTGCAATACTCTGCAGTGTAATGTGTTAGCAGCAAATACAAAGCTCACTTGGTGAGATGTTCTTTCTGGAAATTGCCAAATAAAACACTTTATACTCAGTTCTGATTATTACAGATCTAGAAGCACTGCTGTTGGTAGTGCAGCTTCCTGATTACATTGCCTTGCCACAGTTAGGTTTCTCCTGTCTTCCTGCCAAGTCTGTATGAGGACTGGAGATCTGTACAGAATCCAGTCCCTTTTGCTTCTGCATGCTGACTGGAGCTATTAATGAGCTGAGTGCATACCAATTGATTAGCCAGTGTATATTTGAATGTTGCTTCCTATTGAAGTGGTTTTGTGCCCTTCATATCAGCTGATGCTTTATTTTGTTTTGTTTTTCTTCTTTGCCTGTATGGTATTAAACAAACTACACTTGTCTGGTGTTTACTCTTCTGAAATATACTTTTAAAATGAAGTTCTCTGTAGTAAAAGTATTTTTCTCTCCTGTACCATATCTTTGGGATTTCCTATTCTTAGAGCTGCGGTGTATTCTGTGGTTTTATTTATATGGGACGCTATCCATCTTTGGTGCTGGACTGTGTCATTTTAGCATTAGAGTTTTCAGGGTCTGTGCAATTCCGTGCTGCCTTCATTTGGACTGGGGGAAGGGACTGTGTCTCAGAGGTGCTGTCTGTCTTTAGGGCCTCTTCCAAGAGTTTTCTGCTGTCTTAACCAGCCTGGGAGTCACAGTGTGGAGGAGGAAGGCAGGGAAAGGGCCATATCCTGTCTCTTTGCTAGTTCCTCCTTGGCAGTTCTTGTTGTGGGAGATATGTGAAAACAGATGTCTGTTCAGTTCCCACAACGAAAAGATCATAGTTGTTCCTGACACTTCTATGGAGCATATAACAGGGAGAAGTCTCTGTGCTCTCCTTTTTTCTTTACCTGTCTGTTAATTTTGTACAGCCTAGAAGGACCAGAGAAATGAAGGCTGC
Source organism: Campylorhamphus procurvoides (assembly GCA_013396655.1). Taxonomy (NCBI): domain Eukaryota; kingdom Metazoa; phylum Chordata; class Aves; order Passeriformes; family Dendrocolaptidae; genus Campylorhamphus; species Campylorhamphus procurvoides. Next base: position 2,581,838 of record WBMV01004137.1, read on the forward strand.
TTGCCTGTAAGCATGGAAGAAATCTTGTCTTTTTCCTTCATCCTTTTAGGCAACCCCTTCCTCATTTGAGGCTCTTGTTTTACTCTGAAATACAGTCAAATTTATGGCTTAATTTGTCTGACCAGTGTGAAAGCTCACAAATGCTTTTGCCCTCATAGTCTGTAACTCTCAGAGTTGGTTTTAAACCCATCTGGTTTTGCCATAAATGCAGCTGCCGTCTTGCATTATCTTTCTGTCTTTTTTTTTTTTTAATATTATTACAACCCTGTGGGCCTATGGACTACATGCTGTCATTCTCCCTTGCCTGGCCCAGCCCCCACCCTCTCCTTCCCTCCCTTTATCCCTCCCTCCCTTCAGTCCTCTGGACAGAGCTGCGTATTGGCGTCACTCAAGGAGCACAGAATCTTATTGTCTGATCATTTCTGCTTCTCATCCCCTTTGGCTGCAGAAACTTCACATTTTTGCTTTGTGTGTGTGTGTTTGTAAAAGGCTTCCATGGCTACACAGTGTGTTAAAGGATTTTAATATCTAGGAATTTAATAGTAGCATGTAATGCTTCAAGGCTGCATTGTTCACTTGCAACAATTCTCAGCATTGTTTTCATGCATTAATCTATACTAGATCATTATAATGATATAAAATTCAGCTCTACAATTAAACTGTGGGAATTGACATAAAAGACCTGAATAACTTGGTTTAAGTGGAACAGATGCTGTTGTTATTCCATGTTAGTGTTCTGTTTTTATTATCTATTTAATCTCCATGATCTTTTTGTCTCCATAGGACTAATTCAAGAAATATTATTTATGTAAGGATAAATATTCAATTCATTATTTTATATATGTTATGTATTAAAGTACATGTTAAATTATGTTGTAACCATAAAGGGCTGGTTTATGGTGTTTTTTCCCTGTACAACTGGGTGTTATAATACAGTAGTCATTACAGATGTTGTATCTCTGATTTTCTACTTTTTCTGTCCTCTGAATTAAAAACAAACTACCAGTATTTGAGCCTGGTAGCATACAGATTAATTTAAAAGCAACTATTCTTTTCTTTTAATGTACTGTTCTGTGTGTAGGTGTTACCACATGACAGTAAAGCACGTCGTCTCTTTGTAACAACCGGTGGACTTAAAAAGGTTCAAGAAATAAAAGCAGAACCTGGGTCACTTCTTCAGGAATATATCCATGCTATTAACAATTGCTTTCCGGAGGAAATAGTAAGGTAGGGAAAATGAAATTTAAAGAATTCGTACTTATAACATTGTTCAATGTTTTTCACAGGAACAACACAAAGAATGTAAAATAGTAATTTAAATTCTATATGTTTTTTTTTTAATGAAACAGCATAAGATTTGGTTAATTGCCCTAGTGGTAACACAACCACTAGACATATACATTAGAACACTTTCTCTTTTTGGGTTGTATTTGGAATCAAATTTTTTTGTCTGTAAACAAAGCCCAAATAATCAGACTCTTGCAGGAAAGTGGAAAGAAAAGTCAGTCCTGCACTACCCAGATGAACTCTGAATCCTACTTCACTACAACCACTCTCATAATAATGAATGTCTGGAGGAAGTTTATTTTGGTGACTTATTTACGGATTACTTAGGCTCCAGACTACAGGTATTGGTGAACCTTTGGTTGCATCCTTGACTTTCCTAATAGTGTGTCTGAAGCAGTGTATTCAGAGGCTCCTTTGAAACTGCCTCTGATGTACTGAGGGTCCAGAGGCTCTTCTGCACAGTTGGTCTGCCCACAGCTGCCCTTCCTCCCCCAGCCTCATCACGAGGCTTAAGTGTTATATAAAAGGACCATACACCAGCTGTCTGCACCAAGTTGAACTTTGCCCTTAATGAATACAGAAACACTATTAAATAGCTTACAGTCAAAATGTCACCATCCTAAATTGTAATAATGAGAGAAATGCCCTCCTAGATTCTAGATATCCATTTACCAGTCGTTCACTCCATCAACACATCAAAAGGATGTTGTACTCATGCACTCCCTCTACAGGCTCTGAAAATATGCATCATCAATTTTAATTATAGCAGCAGAGTTCTTAAGCTAATAGTCGCCACAAACTAAGTCACACAAAATGAAGCCCTGCTTGTATCCCCAAGGAAAAGCCAATGGCTGTCAAATGGGTGAAAGCAAAACCATAAAAAACTTTATTCTGCAGCTGATATTTCAGAGGGAAAGAGGACATTTGCTTATGGTTTTTTGGATATAATTAATGTTTCTTTGTTACAGCTGTTTTGCCCCCCGTAAATGAAAAAAGGTCAGTCATCTAGGCTGGGATGTAATTAAGAAAAAGGCCCCTTTGAGCATCTCCTGCTTGCCTGTCTGTGCTACTGCCTGATGTTGGTTTTGCTGCCCGAGGTGCAGCAGCTATGATAGACTCCAGCTCTGGGTTTGTCCCAGAGACCTGTTATTTTAGCCTATTTGCAGACTGAATCTAGCAATGCATTGGAAAGTTAGCTTTACAATCAGAGAGTTTAAAAAGAGTTAAATTACGTAGAAATCATCCAGAAAATGAAAACCTACAAGGTAAATGGATCTTCCCTCAATGGAAAACACTGGGGATTTTTACTTGAAGATATTTGAGGCATGCATTACATGGAGGTGTGTTTGTCCCTCTTTATAGCTGAAGCTTTCAGGGCTCAGAGGTGGCAATTTACATGCCTGCAAAACCAGAAATATACTGAGATGTATGTTTTTAGAATAATACAGTAATAAATTTTAGATACTCTTAGCCTGGAAAACAAGAACTAAATGCAGCTTTGATGCTTGCATATTGGAAGCATGTAGTTGGTCCATTGTTGAAAACCAGCTGAATGACAGCAGGACAATAATGGCACCATAGAGTCCTACTCTAATGAAAACCTACTGGATAATCTCCACCCTTGAGCTGGCATTACAGAGAGAAGGTCATTGTGATATTTTTTTTTGTTGCAGAATCAATGTCTCTCACATACATGGATGTAGACTTCACATTAGCTTTGGGGTGCATGCTTATGTTTGATGAACAGCAGCAGACTATTGTCATCTGGCAGCCTACAGTTCTGTGTAAACTCCTGCTTTTTTATTAGAAGCCATAATTTCAAAAGAACTTAACATCTACATTTCTTAGTAAAGACAATGCTTATGGCAGCTAGACCTATCTAAAACCTACCCACTTACCTAGATGCCCTAAAAGTAGCTAAACATATTTTTGAAAACCTGACTTCCAAGTATAAATGGTAATGTAAGTTGAAAAGCAGGCTCTTAAAACATTGTGGAGGAGTAACTGTAGAATTCCTTGACCAGTGTTTAATGCTAGGATTTTTTTCTGATCAATAGAAATATGCGTAGTGTTTCATTACTTTGCACTGAACATGCCTTGTAGTCTAACACATAAACAAAATATTTCTCTTTCAGGTATTATTCCCCTGGATATTCTGAGATACTTCTGGAAAGGGTGGAAAGTTACCAACCAGTTTTATAAACTTCAATATTTTATTAGAGCTGCATTTCACATTTATGCCTTTATGACTGTAATACAAATACAGCTGTTGAAAGTCTTTCTTGATTCTGAAATCTCCTTTACTGTTTGAACTACTGAAAGAGCTCAGCAATTCCAGCAAGCTATATTTTGTTCTTTATAAACTTGTTTGTTGCTAAGTTTTTGTTCCACTTTGCTTTTCTTTAACATTACTACCAGATATTGCCACATTTGTGAATGGAATTTCATGCAGGGGTGATGATTTATCACAGAAGCTTTTTTAGAATCAGTCATTTCCTTTTCCTTCCACAAGAAAGGTTTGTTATTATCTCATTCAAATTTTGGCCTTCTCAGTACTGTTACCATTTTCCCCTTTTGCCTTTGCATATTGTTTAAAGCTTCCCAAGCTTGATGAGGGGGAAAAAGTTGGCCCTTGTGCTTTTTCTAATTATGGAATTCTTTCTACACTGAGATATTTCTTACTGCTACTTTTGAGAAAGTAAAGTGATGTGATTTTGCATCTCCAAACATGTTTGTAGCAGCTAAATAAAGGAATAATCAGATCTGATGATGGTGCAAGGGCTGAATTCTGCATTATATGATAGTGTGGTGATCCTGGCATGATATATAATACATCTTCTGCAAAAGTCCCCCTAATAAGAGGAGATTCACTGTGGAGGGAAGAAGCAATACACTGCTTGGTGTGTGTGTTGTTGTTCCTCTTGGAAAGGACAGAATAAACTGTGGGCACAAAGGGAAGGGCCCTGGGAGCTTCGGCTCCATGTGAGTCATGGGCACATTTGTGTAGCTCAGAAGAGAGAATTGCTTGACTCCAGGAACACTGTTAGCAAAGTTCTGAGCACATTCAGAGGAAATCTGAGGACACTTGAGTTCCACTGATAGGAGTGATGGGACCAAGGTGGCTTAGGATTTATCCTTTAAGAGCTGAAACTGCTGCAGAATTGAGTTGAAACACATTTGGAACTTAGTCTTGAAGCTACAGATCTCATCAACATGGAACTACAAACTCTTGCCTGTCTGTAGAACATCCTGGAACTGTTTTTACTTTTAGTGAAAAGTGAAAAGACTTCTACATTCTGCTTACTCCTCTGGTGCATTGTAGCACTAGGGAACAGCAAACAACACTCTAGTCTTCTCTAAGATGTTACTGTAATTGACCATTTTTTGTTCTAACCATTTTTCCTTTCCTTGTATGCAGCAGTTTTGTGTGTGCTTTGTCTTTTTTTTTCTTCTTTTTCCCCCCCCCCAAAAAGCAATAAGTGGTGTTTCTGGAATGGGATGTTGAAATACTGGCAGCCACAAGTAAAGACAATATTTGAAAACCTCTGCAGGAGAGAAACTGGTCTACTTTCTTAAACATATAAGTGAGTGAGTTTATAAAACAGGGATAATCTCTTGTGAAACAGGAGCAAAGACTTATTGCAGTTGAAAATTATTTAGAGTGGCTTTTCCTTGCCAATTTCCAAATTACTATTTTCTTTTATTCTTGTCAGCATGTTTTTCAGAATTCACAAAAACGTTGCTGGGCTATCTTGTGTTAAGGTTTATTTCTATGAAGGGCTGTGTTCCTGCTGTGGGGTACGTGGTGCTCTCAGACTGCTCTTCAGGAGGAGCAGGGCATGTGCAGTAACTTGCTGTATGGGCCCTCACAGACAGAAACTGGTGGTGTCACAAATGCTGGTATAGAAACTACACCTGCTAGGTTCTTTCCTTAGCCCACATCAAGTGAACAGCCTTGGAACTGCCTAACTTCTACCAAATGCCTTTTTGTTTTTTGGTGTTTATATTCTCATGTTAATGCTAGGACACTAGTTGAAAAACTTTAGGTTTCTTAACAAGATTGTTGCATACTCAGTAATTCTGTCGCATGCATTATGGATGTTTAAAAATCAAATCTTGCTCAATTTCTGAAAAAAAATGTAATGGAAGGACTTCCAGACAGTCTTGAAGGATCTGAAGCCTTATTTTCCCTAACAGAGCAGAAATGGTGCAGAGGGCTGAGTGGAGATGGAAGGCAGTGGAGGCATGGAGCTGTATGTACCCATGGCTGCCTCGTGTGCTCGGGAGCACACCCACACCACACAATGCTAATGTATATGTTTTTTGCAGAGAGAGCAAAGAGGCTTCAGTCCCCTGACAAATGTGCTCCTGCTGTGTCACACTGTGCTACACTGTAAGGATTCCACAGGGTTAAATTTCAATGCCTAAACAATTTGTTCACAGTCTTTTCACAGTCTTTTTCTGATTCCTGACAAAGGAAGTGATTGCACAAGGCAAACCTTCAAAGCGATCTGATTGTGTAGAGCACAATCTAAATCAGACATAGCATAAATACATCTTTACATTGGCTAGGCAGTTCTGTCCTAGGCCAGTGGCTGTTTGGCCTCTTGTTGCAGGACTCCTGGATGATGCCACATCCCATTAGGCTGTGGCAATGCAAAGTCCTCTCCCCACATAGTTTGAGACTCCCTCAGTTGTCCCTCGCTGGCAGATTGCTTCCCTGCATTGCACATACACGTTTGTGGCTGGAGGCTTCCATGGAAGTGCACAACTGCACAAGGCGGATCTAGCCCTTTACAGCAGAATTATTGCTAATTTGTATTTTAGTCTTACTAATTAACTATGGCAAGAGTTGCTTTTTTACTGTCGTGTTTCACAATGTATTTCTGCAGTGTTTGTATTCCATCCTCTCATTTGGCTTAAGTCATCATCTAAAACTATATTAATGTTTGTAATAGCTACTCTGGCAGGCTTCAAGTGTGTATCATTTGTCTCAATTTCATATAATAAAATGTAGATTTGCATTTTAATTCATTCAAATGCTGTTTTCATTCTACTTGGTGACTGTGATGCTAGAGAAGATGAACAACAGACTCATTTTAGCTTGGGCCTTACACCCCCTTTGGATGTTTTTCTCGGCTTACCACTCAATGCTGCCTACTTCTGAGCTTAGGACGTACAAGCATTTTAAGTAAGAGTCCCTCTCACAGAGGTGGCTTATTAAGACACACAAAGAAAATTAAGCCAGTGCTTTGGCAGAAATAAATGTAAGCGGAGACAGCCCTTAAATCATTCTGCCGGTTCCTTTGATTGCAGCGTTGGGACTTTTCAACTCAAGTCTCTAAAGATCTTCTCTGGGGGCCTGAGCCATGATTTTTGTCTACATTACTACAGTTATTATTATATCTACAGATGTAAACCAGGGCCCTGAAAGAACATGTGGATGTGTAAAACTTTTACCATATTTCATTCAGTGGATGGATTAACTGGCCTACAAAAGCTCCATTCTTTATCTGAATGACTAGAAACCTAGAGGATCTGAAAAGGGGAAATTCAAGGAGTTCAACTCTTGTGTATATAATATGTTCTGCATTTCCAGAGGGATTTACCAAGGGATTGCTTTGTCTCATCTGAAGCGATCAATCTGCTGGAGATCTGCATCTTAACAAACAAACGAACAAAATGTTGAAGGAGCTGAATGGAACTGGTAGAGGAAGAAACGAATCTCATTTTGTGAAGTAAAGCATAAAGTTACTGTAATTAGGAAGCGGATAGAGTGTGAGCAGATCTTCAGTGTTCTTGATTTAGTCTAGGGGGTTGTGGATTAGCTTTGCCAAAGGGGAGTTTCAGGCATGGAGGATGCCATGGGATAGCCTTTTACTTTGGTATAAATCGGAGTCCTCTAATTTTTGGGTATGAAGGGGTGGCAGACTGTTCCTCACCAGGTGAGAAATCTATGAAAGCATGCTTGCCTCAATATCTTCCTTAATGGCTGCTTGTTTTCCAGTATTGTGGTTGTTGAAGTTTTAGATCTCCCTATGTGGCCAGGGTAGAAAGGAAATACGGAGTAGGACTGGCTTGCAAAGCCAGTGGTTCCACTTCTTGCACTGACATAGGATTGCTTTTATGGTCTTGGATAATTATTACAAATCCCTATGATTCATCATCTTCATCTGTGAAGTATCTGCTATGCTCCTTTGTTAACTTACAGAAGTGCTGGGAAAATTAAATTCATATGAGAGATCGATGCAGCAGAACTTTAAGTTCTTTATAACTAATAGCATATTTGGAAAGGAATATAATTCAAGAACCTAAAAAAATTTACCTAAGAAATCTTGGAGATGCTGATTTTTAGAGCCAGTGTATTTTGTGTTTCCTTATCTGACACAATTTAAAGTGATTATGGAGAAAGAAGAAATTATTACATCTCCTGACTATACTAAAACTATTGATGTCATTTTTGTATAATACTTAACGGATAATATTGATGCTACTATTCTGTATTCTGCAGCCAGCTCTATAATTTAGCTTGTGAAAATACTAATTACATTATTACTGCTGTACTGTATTTCTAGATATGGCACTAAAGACTGAATTAGAAAATACGTATAAGCAATACTAAAGCATATTTTGATAACCAGAATGCTGTTTAAACCAGGAAATGGTTTTGTGCTGCCTTTCTCAGTGCCTGACTCTTAGTTGGGTCAAACACATTTCATGGATGTGTTCCCTCCCACCTGGAGATCTGATCATGAGGCTCGCTGGGTGCTCAGCAAAGTGCTGAGGGACTGTGGTCTACTGTCTGTAGCAGAAACCAGTTGTGTTCACTATCATGCATCAGCAACCTAGGGAAGGGAAAAACACAAGGCTATTAATATCATCAGCTCAGTGTGTTTTCACAGAGATTTTGAAAGGCTTACATTTTCTTCATAAAAATATGCTTCTTCCTATTTCCAAATTGAGTTAAAGAATAGATACAAAGGTTAACGTTAGCTACGCTGTATTTTATTCCTTTTCCAGGAATACTGTGTTAATGTATTTCTTTAAAACAAAGCTTTTGATTACTTTTTTGTGTCAAAATCAGCAGCAAAATTCTTCATAATCTTGCGACAAGATCTGTGCCCTTTGCTCTCAAGGAAAGTTTTGTCTTTCCTGATACAAACTAGTGATGAGTTTTATCCCTGTTGTCCTATTTATAATTAGGTCTGATGGTCTCTGTACGTGTTCATCTTTCAGTATGAGGTCAATGTTAAAGCCATTATCAACCTAAAAGGTTGGATTGCTACCAGGATCCAGCCTTTGTTGCCTCACAGTGCTATAAATTATATTACAATCTATTGTTAAAAATTAATAATATACAACATAAAGGTCTGATGGAATCATGTTAATGACAACACTGAAGCTTCATTGACTTGCAATATCATTAGAGCTCTGAGACAGGTTTATAGCCTTGTGCAAAGTGTATTTGTGTTGGTTTAGACACTGTATTTATTTGGTCACACCCAGCCAAATGTTTCCTTACTAAATTAAAATAAATGCTGGTTAGTTCAATGAACTACAAAGATGTATAGTGTAATTTCAGGTTCTCAAGTCACAGAAAATAAGCCCCAACAATGGAAATCAGTAGGGGATCAAAAATGATGGCTATACTAGAGTGAATATGAACAAAGAGGGAAGGGAGTTTACCGAGTTGGGTGCAGTTAATTTTTTGTGACTCAAGCAATGTATAAAATTTGGAAAGAACATGTCCCATTTGTAGTCTGCCTACAAATGTAGGGGATGTAATCCCTCCCTGTATACGCACACATACACACACACTTGCAAGCACAGTCAACCAAAATGTAATCAAAAAAGTCTGCTTTCACAAGACTTGCCTCTGTAAAGTATGAGTCGGGGCTGGAGGAGAGTAGGTCATTGGCAGCTCTTCTGCTCATTAATACCACTGCTATGGTACTAATTTCCACCAAAGTCAGCAGCACCCACCTGATTTCCACTGCAGTGAGAATCAGGCACTGGATCTCCATCATCTGTGCTCTGAAGAGCTCTGCTTCTTGCTGGAAACAAAGCAGAAGTGATAAAATTACTTTCCTGCTCTCTACTTTACCTATACTAATATTGTCTCAAGAGTTTTTTTCCTTTGATTTTAGGCAACACTTTGACAGCACTTCTGATAAGGGAATGGTAGGAGAAACTTCCAAGAGCTTTTTGGGAATGGATCACGTTCTCTGTCGGAGACCTAATCCCCAGCCATGCAGGGCATGAGACAGAAGGGGAGTTTAGAGCAATCAGTAACATACTGGTGTTGCAACTCTTACCTGCTTTGGGAAATGGATATTAAGGAAGTGTCAAATTTCTCATCTCCTTTCATGGGTAACACCTCCTTGCTGTAGCTGCCTCCAAGTTTGGTCATGGGGCTGCTTGTCTCTGCCTCCTGTTCTGGGGGCACAGTGGCTCTGCTGCACATGCCAGCCTGGCATTGGATCATGATTCCTACAGACATTTTTATTTTATTGAAATAGAAAAGAGAATGCCTTACGTGATTCTATAAGCAGTTTAATAACAGGAAACTTTCTTGCTTTTGGTCACTCCAAAGCAAATCCCATACCAGTTCACCTGTGAAGGCTACAAGGTCTTGGAGCACATGAGAGTCGGGGAAATCTGGTAGTAGGGTTCAAGGAGAGCAGGCCTTGTGCCTGTGCTGCTTTGTATGTTGTCCCAGCCAGAGAGGCAGAGCTGAAATCAGTCTGAGCTTAATTGCATGGGTTAAGCCCCACCCTGCCTTAGAAAAGGAGAGTATACTCCTACCCAGAGCTTATACCTATAGGGCTGAGAGATTATAGATTCCTCTCCCTGCCTCCATCCCTTGGCAGCAGTGCACCAGCCTTACCTAGCTGGCTCTGGCACAGTGAGGACTTCCACCTCCTCAGGATGTCCCAGGCGATTATATCATTAATGTTTTGAAGTTGAAAACTGCTATGAGTGCTAAGTGTTGTTACTGCTCACCAATGCCATCAATGTGTAGCTGACTGTAACTCATTTTCCTGTGATAATTCTCGTGTTTAACTGAAGCAATTTTGATGACAATGTTTTAAGAAGCCACAATTTCAGAAGCTATAGTTATGCCTGTGACATAGCACCCTGATGGGCAGCAAGGGTGGAAACCTGGCTTTCTCTCTGAGGTGTGGAGCTCCAGTTCGGACCATCTCCCCTTATTTTTGTATCCTTTTTATGTGAGATGACCTACTAATAACAAAAGCTGTTAAAATTTTTGCCATGAACTTGAATTATTATGAGGTCATGAATCACTATGTTAGGCCTAGCCCTCCCCCTTCTAAGTGTTTTTTAAAACCCTGATTTGTGTTTATGCTAATGTAGTTGTACAATGGGAATGTTTGGTAAAATTGCTGTTTAATTTACAATAGAAGACTGCTTTAGCAGCTGTTTTATAGCAGTTTAACAACTCTGACCTAAATGATTGTTCTTAAGAGATTGAAAAGTAATTGAATATGTGAAAAAGTCCATGACTGTCCTTTTTTTTTTAAGCATCTTTGAAATTATTTTATAAACAATTTGAATTCCTCTTCAGAATTCAGATGAGAGAGAAAAGAATGTCAGTTTACTGGGAATTTTCTCTGACCACCTGAGGAAAATGAGTTTTTCATCCTCTTGAACATCATCTGGAGTTATAATAAAACATGCTCTCAGCTGGATTCCTTCTGTTTGAAAATAGACAGAGCTACATCATTGCACACCTAAAGAAAGGACACAGAACTACAAAAGCAATTTAAAATCTGGATCCTCCCTTCTTCACAGAGACCACAAGTAATTTTCTGTAACCTTAATGAAATTATTTCAGTCGTGAAGGAGGGATATACCTCCCCCTTCCCCTCAATGCGAGCAGTCCAAAGGAACAGAGCTAGAGATCTTTTTATACAAAGCTGAGCTGTCACCTGTCAGGATCATAAGTGTGAAACCCCTTAAGCAAGAGCTGTTGAAGAAACTGCAAAAATCCACAAAATTAAAAGATAATTTGTGAAAATCCACAAATAAGCTAATAAAATTTCAGCTGAATGTTCATTCCAATCTGTGGCAGATGAATGAAATGTGGTGCTAGTGTGTTGGAATCCTGTGGTGATAGACACATGAAGAATAGATAAAAGATGGTTGTTAGTTAACTGGTGCTGCAGACAGGCTGTGCTACTTGTCTGGGGAGCTGGTCCTGAAAACCCTCAGCCAGGCAAAAGCTTTTGTTGATTTGAGGGTGACTGTGCACTGAGGGAAGGTTCCAGGCCTGGGCATATGGCAGTCAGATGACAACAGCATAGCTCCCATGATGTGCTCTGGACTGTGGGATGGTTAGATGACAAAACTGCAACTTCACACGAGTGCGGTGTAATTTGAAGCTGTTCTGCAGGGAAACCGTAGGCAGCAAGTACAATTTCTAAGCCTGATATAAATTCCATCCTCTTTAACGGTCACCAGTTCTACTGCTGCAGATGAGCAAACCAAGTGAAAGAACAAAGCAATGGAGAGATTTAGATCTGGCTTTGTAATGCAATTGAAAAACTCCCCATTAGAAGAGCATTTGCCGTTGCCCCAGAAGCACAGAACTGGTGTCTTCTGTTGCTGTGTCACTATGCTCTAAGCAGGCAGCTTATCCATTTACTTCCTTCCCTTTCTCCTGCTGAGCAAAATAGTGATTCGCTCACTGTCTTCTAGATTTCCTTCATCTTCCCTCTCTCCCTCTTTTTTTTTCCCTTCCATTTGTTTTAACTGAAATTCACTGATGGACATATCTCCTACAGGATTTTGTCTGTTGGAGGATTGCAGGAATCTCTACTTTAGCCCCTTCCAATGCTTTTCCACACCTTAGGTACTCCCTCTGTTCCTTGATTCCAGGTTGTGATGCACTTAAATAACTTGTCCTCTGTTTTTGTTTATTTGGCTAATTACTGTTCAATCTCCTTCAGCCCTTCTAAATTACCACTCCACACATTGCTCGTCATAGTTCACACTTCTTTTGTTTGACTTTGCTTTTTCCAAGGCTAGTTCCTGAGCCTTGGTAGAATTGTTACAGCATCTCGCCAACAGCTGCTTTTTGCTTTGACACTAGGCTGATGTGTGCTCCAAAACGAACACACAGCCTGCATATTAAATACTTGCAGTGTCATGACGAGCACAACCAAGTTTTTAAATACTTAAAAAAAATTAAGTTAGAGATTCAAAATAGGAAATGATTGAAAAGAAACATTCCCAAACTGAAGAGCAGGCATGCTTGAGATGAGATACACAATATCATCTGTGAGGAAAATCTCAAATAAGATCTCTTCCAGTAAAAGACTGAGAGAAAAACACTGTGGGCCCCATGGTGATGTCCTGTGCATCCGCCATGCCTGCCCAGTTTCTGCTGGGTTGTATCTGAGTAAAGGGATCATGGAGCAAATGCAGCTCTACTTACCCAGCAAGACGGGGTGTTCTTATCTTACAGAATTCATTTATTTCTTCAAATAAAATTTTGTCAGACAACTATGTCACGATCATCCTGAGAGTGTATTTTAACGACAACTTCAGTTTAAAGCTGTGTGAAGTACACAGCTGCCTTCATCCTTCTCTCTATATCTTTGCTCCGCCTTTCCATTACTTTTCCCCATTAACGCTCGATGCACGCTCTAAGGTATGTCTGTCGGTGGGCATTACTTTCACCAGCCTTTCCTAGCAGTAGTATGTCTATAAATGGCAGACAGCATCATTCCTAATTACATGTTGCCCCCAGATGCTCTAAGGGTGATGCTGATGGATTGCTGTGTGGGTGGTGTTGAAGGGGCTGGGGGAGGGGAGCTGGGATGCAGCTCCTCTAAGTGGTAGCAGAGGTCTCTCTTCGGACTGGGCTTTTCAGTCCTCCCTCGGTAAAGTAGCTCAGGACTCTCCGAGATCGTGCATCTCGGCATTGGAAAAGGGGATGCAGTGCAGGGAAAGCTTCGGAGTGTGTCCCACAAAACCGGGGAAGCAGGAGGAGCTGGGAGAGGCCGAATTCACCCTTTCCCTATCACTGCAGAAGCTGCACAGGACGGGGGGCTGAGGGAGCACACGAGCCGCTACATCACATCCCGCTTCGCTGCCCTCGCTTCCCCAGCCCAGCCGCGCTCAGCGCGCAGCGGGAGCCCCGCGGCCCCGCAACCCTCCTGCCGTCGGGGCTGCGTGGGATCAGCTGTCCCTGCCCTCATCGGGGGCACACTGGGCTGCGGAATTGAATCCGGCCGCTTTTGGCTGCCAGAAGCGTGGCTGTGAAACCGATGGGGCCACTGCCTCCTACCAATCGCCTGCTTTGCGGCCGGGCTGCAGAGGAAAGGGCAGAGCTTCAGCAGCCTCTGCCCACGAAAAGGACGGCCCTTCCTCAGACAAGGGACGGGCATTCCTGCACCAGCAGGCTGAGGAGGAGAACGGAAAGCTGAGTGATGCTGGGTCATTAAAGGATGCTCACTAAACCTCAGAGAAATCCAGAGAACATCCCTGAAAGTAGGAATCTCCAGACAAGTGTCTGTCGGGTTTGCACAGACCTTTACTTTGCAAGAGCTGCTAATGGGGAAGGAGGAAGTGAGAGGGTGCCCGTCTGCGAAAGCACATGTGCAGGGCCTGTTTCCTTCTCTTCAGGTGTCCCGTGGTCCTTGAAGGGGTCTATATTTAGTGTGCCTGGCAGGTCACCCTCCGTCTGGGCAGCTACTAGGGAAATGTGGAGAGAATAGGCAGCACTGGCTTTGGGAGTGAAGCAGTTGGACTACATGGGTTTTTACATCCTAAGCTTAGTGCCAGGATGGTAAATTGCCCTATCACAGTGCGCATTGAAACTGGGAACTGTCTTGGGATGGTGTGCAGAAGCACATTTAAGAACAAAAGACATCAGCTGCTGCATCAGACATCCAGCCCTGAGTCTGCAGGAGGCAGCACTACCTACTGAGAACAGGTGAGACTGGTCGCGTTCTGCAGCCCATCCTCTCTGTACTCTCTCAGCATCCCCAGTGGTTGGATTTGGATGTTAAAGGCTCATCACTGCCTAACCCTTCTAGTGTCTGCTTATAGACCCATTGCCAACTCACTCAATTTTATGAAGTCCTTCTAAAGTTACATGCCTGAAAGACCTTAATGTCACACACAGACTTTAGGACTTCACTGTACACTCCCCTGTTCAGGTACTCACTGAAAACGTTGAGTAAAGCCAGTCCCACCATCAATCCCACAGCGTGGACATTGTGCTGATGCATGTTCTCCAACCTGAAAAGTGGCTACTAAGCCTTATCTTTTGTCCTGCCTTCAATTTTCCATCTGTAAAGAATCATCTTGTGGTGAGTTAGTTTCTCTGACAACCTTTGTTACAGAACCTTATCAAAAGCTTTTTTCAAAATTGGACTGTTCTGTGTCTGCTGCACCCACTCTTCATCTTTGCTGATGCACTCTGAGGACTGTGGTAGGTTGGTGAGGCAGGATTTCTCTCTGGAGAAGCCACACTGCCTTGTTCCCAACAGGCCATGTTTATCCTTGTTTACAGTGACTATTTTTTTAGACCCTACTGCCATTAGTAAGGAGGGATGGTAAACTTCCTGGTCTGCAATTCCCAGGGCCTCTTCTAAAGTCCTTTTTTTTTGTCTCTGAGTTGCAGTGGCAGCTTGCCAGCCCCTTGGCAGCCTGGTGTTTGCCATACTGGGCTACCATCCCAATCCAGGCAGCCTGAGACGGAAGAGGGAGGATGAATAAAGTCAGGGGTAGAGTGGAGCTTTACTCAGGAGTGGAAACCACTGTCCAGAGAAATGTCAGTAACTGATTTGTTTTTCTATCAAAACACATTTGCTCAACTTCTGAAATGAGTACTTAGGTACCAGTTATTTTTTCTCCCTCTTCCCTCCATAGGGACAAGGCATTTTACGTGGCTCATCATACAATGGTCCGCAAAATACAGAGATGATGTATAGAGATTAGGTGATAATACAATTTCTGTCATAGGTCTCCCACCTGCTATTGATATATAATTGCTAAATGGTGGGATATTCCCTACAGTGTGACAGAAATATCTACATTGACAGTTTATTGGGGTAAAGGGGGAAGAGGGAGACTGTATCTATACTCTGAAATCATATAGATCAGGACTTAACAGAAGGCATGAGCACAAAAATTAATAACATAGCTAAATACAGACCCTCTGCGCTAGAGAAATGCCACAATGAAAAGTCTTTGGCTCAACTATTAAAAAAGATATTTCTTACATGACATCTGATGAAGGACAAATGCTGCTAAGGAGCATCCTAGAGGATCCAGCTTGCAAAGGAGACTGGGAGACAGCAAAGCTGTTTCTTGTGCCTGCTCACAGGCAATGCAGTTTTGCAGGCAATGCTCTTTACTGATCATCACCAAGATGAGAAGAAAGGAAAATACAAAGGCAAACAAGAAAGAGCAAACAGTAAATAAAAACAGAAGAGGCAGCAGTAAAATGTCAACTTTTTGTTGGCCTCAATGTGACTGCTGAGGATCTTTGTTCTGGGAAGAGAAAGTGCCACAGCAGGAACAGAACGCTTGGATCGGATGGGTTGTCATATCTGTCAGCGTTATAAGCATGGACAGATGATGATGATCTCTCCATTCTGTTTCTGGTTTTTCTTAGTCTCCAGAGATGCTCATCCAGCTGTTTTCACCAGAAAATTTATTCAGATAATTTGTCTGTTTTCCTTTCTTGTTTTCTTACACTGTTTCTTACCTTCATCAAGCTGGTAGCATCTTCTGTATGCCCACAGCTACTTTATGCCCTTCCTGTGGAGATGCTGACTACTTACTTTCCACTGCCTGGAGGTGTGTTAGTCTTCCTCCACTGCTTTTCAGCTCATTTTTCCCACACAGCATGGCATCTCACACTGCTCAAGGAGGGGACAAGGTGGGGGGAGAAAAACAGGTGGTGACTGGGTGCTGTTTAAGCGGGTCGCTTCTAATAGATACAGGCTCCTTCCTCTCCTCTTATGGCTCCCTCTCTGCACCCATCCCTTAGGAATTGACCCCACGTTTATTTCCTAACCTGCAGCAGTAGTGTGTCTAAAACCAGGCAGCTGACAGCACAGCTTCTGAGCTCAAACACTGCTGTAAGATTTGGAAGACAAGCAGGTTTCACAAGGCTGCAGTTTAAGGGAAAGTGTTTCTTGAAGCCAGTCCCTCTCCAGAGTTTTCAGAGATGTATATGGTGACGATACTTTCCAGTCTTGGTTTTTGGTAAGTGAATTGAGGAATGGTATTTTAAGTACTTTTTTTCCCTCCCAAATGATAACTAGGATATAGCAATCCTTCCAAATGATGTAGCTCTCTTCACCCTGAGCTTGTCACAGCCTGTATCTGAGGAGGACCGCTTCGAATGAGATTTATGTGCATTTGGTATAATTTGAAACAGACTGAAACTTAATGTTATGGCATTTCATGACATGCAGAGCCTTAAAATTATGATAGAAGTCATCTGGGGACCTGCATTGGCAGTGTATAACCCTTCTCACTGGAGTTGTTCCTACCTGCTTACCACAGCCTGCAAAACAAACAACCACTCATGCAATTTCAGTGCAGACAAAATGCTGTTGTGATGGATGATGTCCAGGTGTGACCTTTCACCTGTCACAGTAGCCAAAAATCTTTGCGGGGAGAATGCATGATGGAAGATTATGGATAATAAAATTTAAAAAAAGGTCAGTCAGGTGTAGGATTCCGTCGTTAAGAAAGTATTAACTATTTTTTAAATACACAACCCATCTGAGAGGCCAGGCCACACCGGAAAGGGCGATTGGCAGAGCCCCAGTAGGCTGAAACGGTTCAGTCCAAAGGGCAGCCTGGTAGCTGGAGGATGCAGAGCGTATCTTCAGTGAGCTGCTACAACACATGCAAGAAACTGAGCACACAATCTATTATCAAATGCATGATGGAAACTTGACATTTCAGCAATATAATGTGCTTGTTTTTCCGGCAGCATGAGACTAATATACTCCTTTTCTGTGCTTGACACAGCGTCATTCACATCTGAGCAAAATAAATGGGGAAGAAGACAATTTTGATATCTATTCTTGGCATTGCTAACTTTAGCCCGACGAAGGAGAGGGATTTTTTCCCTTTTTTAAATTTTTTTTTAAAGAAAGTATAACAAAGCACATGAGTCTTAGAATAAAAATAATTGTGAAGGGCAACATCTCTGCTGTTTCTTTGATACTGGTGCTTTGATAGCTGCTGTACATCCCTTATGTTGTCTGGAATGAAAACCAGCTATCAAATTCTGACACAGTGGAGTTATGAAATGTTTCCAGCTTCCCTGAACCCCTGAAGTGAACCAGGGTTTGTGTAGTTGAAATAACTATAGAATGACCGTGAATGAAACCTTCTTAGTTCAGAGCCATCAGTACAAAAGATTACATGTCTAGTCTGTGTGCAAGAGGTTTTGAATCCCAATTTTTGAATCAGTCACCTGTTTCTTTTTTGCAACCTATACCATTGTGGTAGTTCATAACAAAACAGATCTGTGTATCGAAGGAAAGTGGTGGGAAAAGGGTTGTGCTTGGCTTAGCTTCTTTGAAATGCATGCAGACATATTTATTTCCCCTATGATATAGCTCCTATTATGTGCTTTGCATCTTTAAATGTGCGAACCATGATGCCTGCCTGGCAGGACCCTGAGATTCAAGACGGAAGAGAGACAGGCTTTGTTTTCTCTCTCATGGAGATTTTGCTTTTGGTTTTTCTTTATCATTATGCTGGCTTGTGGAGACAGTAAAAAACCCTGTCCTGTTTTACCAGTTTCCTTATATTTTCTGTGCACAAAGAGCAAAATGCACATTTTCCCCCTGCATAGGGAATTGCTAGGAGAGGAAAATGTACAAAACCTCAGTGTGAGAAGCAGCGTCTCCTCCACTGCAGAGGCTTCTCACAGCAGACAGGCAGGCTGCACACTCACATTGAACTCTGCAAAACAAAGAAAATAAACTCACAGGCACACATTATGGAGTGCCTAAGGACTATTTCTGTTCCTCACCAACTTACTCACAGCCAGGACAATAACGAAGGCGCTGCTGCATGGAGGCCCCATGCACAGGACTGCATTTTGCAGATGAGGCGTTTGCCATTCAGATTGCTTCATTTTTCCACCTGGTTCATCATACATATTGTAGAATACAAGAAAGTAAGAATACTGTGAAAGTAATTCTCCACCTGTGGTAGATTACCAGATTACCTGATCTGATTTTCTAAGTTGTTCCACATGATCAGGTGGGGGGGCTGCAGCCAGCAAGGAGCGAGGCTTGCTGCATCCCATGGGGGTTGCTTTCCTGCAGGGTGACAAGTTTGGAGCCCTGAGTTCTTCAAGGATAAATTTCCTTTTCCCCACTCTTATACGGGTTTTAGAAGCTGTTTGGTGGCTGCTTTCTGAGAGGAGGTGAGACTGAGGCAAGCCAAAGTGAGTGAAGCCACATTAGCATTCAGGTTTGTTTGTATGGTCAGAGGTTTACCCAGGCTGTCAGTCCTAGATGAGTTCATGAAGAATTTACAGCAATTTGTGGGGAGGCTTTCAGGCTTTTGCATGAGGTGTGGACTGACTGTGGTTGGAGCTGCATTCTTTTTTTCCCCTGTATAAGTGACCTTCTTGGAAAATAAACCCCAGGACTCATGTCAGAGGAGTATTCTGCATGCATTAAATAGCGATACAGCTGTGGTGTGTGTAGCTGTGTGGGTCCGTGGAATAGCAGTGTTCATACCAACATCCTCCCTCAAGAATCCTGTTGCGGGAGGGCAGTTATAAATAACTCTTTGGCCACTATAATTGTTCTGCTAGTGCAGGCTGCCAGGGAAATACATTGACTCAGCACATGCCTGAACAAGGTCCTTTCCCAGGCATCACCTCCCACCGTATAAATGTCCCTGCAAAGTCGTGTAGGTGCCTGGTGGGGCAGTGAGCCCCATCTGGCTGCTGCTGCAAGCTGGCATAATCCAACACTAAATCAAAATTAATGTTTATAATACATACTGAAGACAAAAAACCCACTACTTAGGTACTAGCTAATATTTTTTCACTGCTCCCAGTTATAATTCTGTTGTTGCAAGAACTTCAAGTGCCTTTCCCTGCAGTGGTACTCTGCGTGTTTCTTGTGGAGAAGTGGATGCTCTTCTGCCACTCACACAGAGCCACCCTGGTCTTTACTGAGCCAAGTCAGATGATCCTGTGTGTGTTCACTGCAAGAGGAACAAAATTTCCTGTAGTGCTAATGTTCTCAATGCCTACTGCTCCAATGGTGTTTTTTGCCCCTTCTGCCTGCCACAGAAAACTCCCTGGCCCCATACCAGGTAGGAAACTGCAGTACAATTTTTTTGCTGTTGTTCCTGAAATGATATGAATTCTTTTTGATAATTACCTGGGAGACTATTTTTCTTATTTTAAAAATTGGCTTAAAAATAATAATTAGGAAACTGTCGTTGTTCTTTTTTTTCAAGGCAGGTTCTACATGTAGTAGAGAACCTAGAGATGTGATTTGCTTTTTATCACTTGGAGCACCAAAATGGCTGTAAATACATCAAAACGTAATTTTCTTGAGAAAATCATTCCTCTGTTACGCACACCCTTTTTTCTGTACTTCTCAGGGCCTGTTTTACCTGTAAAGTTCGAAATTGTTCAGAAAAAACACTGCCTTTTTTGTTTGTACAAATCTCAATTCTGCATTTTTATTCTGCTAATCCTATCTCCGAGACTGCTTTTTTACTATTATTGATTCCTATAAGTATTGGCAAAAGACTTCTTATCTTCAGAATATAACTCTCTAACTTTCCAAGAACCTATTTGAACATACACAATGTGTCCCCTTAACTACATGACTCCATTTAAACCAGTACAATTGCTTGGATATATAAAGGTACACTAGTGTGTTATTCTTACACTGCTGTATCTCTTTCCTGAAATGGTGATGGCCTAACATATACTAGTGCATCATACCTTTATGTGAGTAAAACTGCGTGTGCAGTAAATGTTTTACCAGTATAACTACTTTGGTAAAATAAAATTATACCCTGCCTAATTATAATGAATGAAAACCAGGGTGTAGACCAAGACTCACCAGTTAATTCTTTATTACAGTGTGTTTTCAGCTGCAACAGAGTTTAAATATAATATTTTCTCTTGTGGGTTGTTTTAATTTTTTTCCATAATGTCACAGATTTATTATATATAAATGCAATGACAGCATCAGCTACAATGGGAACATTTTTATCTTTGCCCTGTGTTCCATAGAGACAAATCTCTAGAATTCAAACAGTGAGCTTTCAAAACTGAGCTTATCTCTGAGGTTAAACAAGGTGTGGTAACCCTGACATGGGGCTCCTCCATTAAAAAAAAGTCATTTTCCCAACCCTAATAGTAGTACTTATTCTGTAATGTGAAAATAGTTTTATAGATGTGTATTTACATATTTTTAGCAACATCATATACAGTGTTTTCAGTGGAGATGTTATATTTAGAAGTTTCTCAAAATGTGGAGCATGTGTTAAGTTTCTTTTGCATAATCCATCAAGACTAATTTGATTTGAGACCGGTGCCTTTTTTTTTCCCCCATCTGTTTGGAAAAGTGCAGTTGTAGAGACATCAGTCATGTAACACTTTCTGTAAAACAGCTTTACTGACAGTTGGGAGTTGTCAGTAACCATGTGGATTTCAAGCTCTCAGTCTGGCTACGATGAGAAAAACCCTCTGACACATAATTTCCACACAGTCACAGAATTTAAGGCCGGAAAGACCCAGTGTGTTCATGTAGCTGACCTCCCGCCTAGCCAGCCCAGGGATAAGAGGGATAAGTAATGTTTCAAGCCTAATAGCTGCAGAAAACACCAGCTTTTAGGAAAACATGCACTTAATTTAATAGCATTTGCTCACCAATCACCAGTAATTTATTTCAATAGTTAACGACTGTTATTTATTTCATATATATGTTGTGTACATAACTGTGGCTTGTTTCCTGTTTCAGCTGATCTAGCTTCAACTTCCAACCTTTGGGAAAGCTTGAAGAGATGATGAGTTTGTGTTCCTTGTCTAAATATGCAGAGACCAAACTCTGTGTTGAGTGAGGGTAGAACAGGCAGATGCCCAAGGAAAGCAGATTGCTGGAAGCTGCAAAACATTTCTGCAGAGGAAAAACCACATCCCTGCCGCCTATGCCCCCAGTTGCACTTTGAGTTTGCCACCCAGTGCTGGGGCAGAGGCAGGAGCAGGAGTTTGCAGGGCTTTGCACAGGCTTGGTGGGCTTGACATGGGCTTGCAGGGCTCTGCCTTTGTGCAGGAGAGGGAGGAAAACACACCGAAGTGTCTGTAAAGTCTTTTTAACTAGGAAGCAGCAAAACTCAGTTTTGCCCCTGTGTTGCTGAGAAATGTGGAATTGTCTCTTTGAACCAGTGCAGAAATCTCCACTATGCTCACCTTTGGAAAGCCACCACACTGAAATGTTTCCATCTCTCACTGTAAGATGTTGTGTACCCTCTAGGACTCTCTCCTGTTCATTTGTATTCTGCTCAGGAGGTGGCCAGCAGAACAGCCCATGAAGGGCGATGTCAGAGGTGATGTAACCTACTGTATCATACTTGGCATTTCCTTTTATCTGTGTTGGTGTGCACCCATATTTGTATATTAGCTCCTTTTGTGACAACAATATGTTCTACAAATTCAAATTCATTTACTGTATTCTCCAAGTCTTTTTCCTAACCTCTGCTCATCAGCATGGGCTCTCTTGTGCTATAAATCTTTCATCCTTCTGTATGTCTGAGCTTGTTTTTGGCAGCATTGAAAGCTTATCGTTTCAGTGTTCCCATGCAAATGATAGAGTTGACTCTTTGGGGGACAATCTTTCTTCCTTGTTACTTACTGTTCTCCTGGTTTTGGAGCTTTTGAAAACATTACTCAGGAACCCCTGCGTAGTTGCTTCTGGTGCAGTGCAAAAAAATACGAAATAATGCGTATTCAGCTACCTTCTGCAAATTGGAAATGAATACACTTAATCTCATTTATAATCACATTTTGTTATCATTTCATGCAGTTATCATTTTAATTAGTTACTTGTAGAATCAAGGGATTCTACTCTGGAGTTCATCTGGTCCAACATCCTGCCTGAAATGTGGCTGTGACCAACAGTGGACAAGATCAGCCTCACTCTGGCTAAATCTTGAAACACCTCCAGGAGCAGAAGTTCCACAGCCTCTATGGACAACCTATTTCAGGGTTACACTCTCCTCCCAGTCACCATGTCTTCTCATATCCATACCTCAGTAGGTGGCCACTTCTACAGCCTTTAGCACTGAGAAGACAGGTTTGACTCTTTCCTGTGTAGCCACCCTTCACAAAGCTGTGGGCAGCTGTTCCAGCAGCCCTTGGCCTCCCCATGATCAGATTAAACAGGCACAGCTCCCTCAGCCCCTCTCACACTGCTCCAGGCCTCTGATCTCAGTAGCGCTTCGCTGGACCCTTTCCAGTCTGACACGTTTGGCCTTGTGTCCTCTCTAATCCCCAGCTCCTTTCAACCAGGATGACTCCTCAGTCAGGAGCTTCCCAGCCTGGAACAGATCATGTTTCCTTGTTGAACCTCATGAGGTGTCTGTTGGCCCAGATCTGAAGTATATAAAGGAAAGGAGCCTCTGCATTGAAGCTTTGTCAGTTGAGACAGTTTAACTAATCAACAAATCTGACTGTGACACCATCAAGGTATCTGACGAAGATACTGAGCAGTGTGGGTCTCAGTACTGACCCCTCGGGTGCACCTCTGGTTGCTGGTGACCTGCCAGATGTGACCAGCCAGCTTTCAGCCCCTCTTACAACCTGTCTTTCTAGCCCACACCCTCTAGGCTTCCAAATGATGTTATGCAGGTTGGTGTCAAAGCCTTACTAACATCAGGGTACATTACACCCAGTGCTTTCATTTTCACACATTCAGTAATTTCATCTTTAGAAACCCAGCTGGTCAGTCAAATTTGGTTTGCCATCAGAAAATCCCTACTACTTGTTCCCAGATACCTTCTTGTCTTTTATGGCCTTAGAACTGGACAGCAAGAGGGACACGCTCCCTGACCTTCTAGTGACTGAGATGGTGGTGATCAGCAGATAGTTCCTCAGTTTCCTTTCTTGCCTTTTTAAAGATAGATGAAGTGTTAGACTTTTTCCAGCCATCGGGGACTTTCCCAGTCACTACAGCTGTCACAGACAGCAGTTTTACAATCCTGCTGACCAGTTCTTTTGGGAAACAGCTCCTCTCCCTCATGTCCATCTCTTGTATGCTCACTTTTTGCATCTGTTTTCATGAAGAAGATGCTTCTGTAGCCAATTAAGTATTCTGCTTAAATTCCATCTTCCTGCACAACAGGATCGTTTTTTGCTGAGCTCTCAGTAACTTGTCTTTAAAAATCATTCAGATCTTCTGGGCACATTTCCACTTCATGGTTGCGTCCCAAGGGGTTTTATTTAGCAACTCTGAGTAAACTGAAACTTCTGCTTCCGAAATACAGAATCATAACTCTTTAGCTTACCTTCCCAGCCTTCTTCTGGATTCTGAATTTAATTACGGTGACAGAAGATAAAACCAAGTTGATACTGTGACCACGTTCACCACTGGAAGTCGAGTGTAGCCCCCAGCTGTCCCCTCCAGCATTCACATGATTCACATCACACGTGCAGTATAAGGAACTCCTGGATTGCCTGCTCAGTGCCGTGTTGCTCTTCCAGCAGATGCCTGGATGGTTGAAATGCTCCATAAGGATCAGGGCTGGCTAGGACACTTCTACCAGTTGTCTCTCTGTTCACAGGTTCCTCCTGATTGGGTGTACTGTAAGAGGCTGCCCTGGTTCCCCTCTGCTCCTCACCCAGACTGCCCCCAGTCTTGGCTTTCCTGCTGGAGCTTGGTATAGTCAGGGAACTCCTTAACGCAGAACACAACTCATATCATTCACATTCGATTCACTGTGATTCACGTCATCTTTATTAATTTTGAATCTCTTTATTCATGTCATCCTTGCTTCCTAATCAAGATGTCACTGATCTCTAACCTTGCAGTCAAATGCAGTCAAATATAAGAAATCTAATTCCTTTTGGTATTACCTGGGCTTAGTATAGAACTGTAATAATAATAATTACATATATTTCTTTATCCTCAAGCTTTTTGAACCTGACCTGCACAGAATTCAGTGTTCTCCAAGTCAAGCCATCTGCACATGATGACATCAGAAGATGAAGTTCTATTTGCCATAGAGAACTGCATTTGCACCCTAGCAAGCTACAGCTGTGAAGGTGGAAGGTATTAGAGGGGCATGTGAGCAAATCTTTGTGCTAATGAAAGTACCACACCAACATTAACATCAGGCTGAACAAGCAGAATTTTTTTCTTCATTGGTTAATCCCCCAAAGCCCCAAACAATCATGCAAAGAATAGACTCCTTTGAATGAAAGTCACACATTAACTTTATGTTTTATATTTTGCTTCCACACCAGCTGAGTGAGTTTTTTTCCTTCTCCCATTCATTCATTTGATGAGGTTTTGGTGTAAAAGAACAGAAGTGAAGTTTCTTTTTTTTTGGTGGGTTTTTTGTTTGCTTGTTTGTTTGGGGTTTGTTTGTTTGGTTTGGTTTGGTTTTTTAAGCAGAAAGCTTGATGCAGAACTTGGGCCGTTCCTGTAGCGAGAAGGTGCAGCAGCCTGGCTGCACGGTGACTCATGGCCCTGTGCCACATCACAAATAATGCTCTTATTAATCTCTCCGGGCTTTGTTCTGGCCCCCCTCCTAGCGGTGTCTGATTTCATGGTGTGGCGTAGCCAAAGGTCAGATAAACTACATGATGGCCAGAGTTGCTACTACAGAAGGAAATCGGAAATGCCTCTCCCAGCAGTTTCAGCAATGAGAACGGAGAGAAAATAATTTTTTACTACTAACCTGCCTGATGCATCATCTCATGTTGCTGTTTCAGTAGAGGAAAGCTGTGGTATAGCAGTAACCCAGGGAAGCAGCCAAGCCCAGCTGTGTTCCAAACGCTTCAGGATCTGCCTGGCTCAGTACATTTTTCAGCAAATATGTTCATTCTTTAGGTGTTTGTTCATTTTCAACAAATGACAGTCCCACGCTAAAAGAGGTGCTGAGTTTTCCCTCTAACTGAGCTGGTGTCATTGACTGATTCATTAATTACCCACTTTCCCCTGGATTTGATTCAACATACTGTTCACAAAGAGATAACCAGTCACAAATTAGTCAAGCTGAAGTTTGATGTGCTTGGCTACAGGGACATTTTTTTGTTACCAGTTTCAGATGAGTGATTACTCATGTGAAACTAGCAAGTGCTTCTTGCGAGTTGTTTCTTTTCCTCCATGGCTACCCAAAGTGTTTTTATTCAAATGCACTGGGCTGGGGCGCTTTGTGAGCAGCTAGCACGGCTGGATCAAACACGTATGCTTACTGTAAACGTTGCGTGGTTTTCCTTGCTCTCCTTTGAACCAAGCTTCTGTGGTTTCTGGTGACTGCTGCCTCCGTGCTAGAGGCTCCAGCTAACACTGACACATAGAGGACTTGTCTGGAAAAAGAGAGGGGAGCAGAAGACAGCATCACTTCCTGCAAACACAGTCCTGGCCATTTCTATCAAAGCTTGAGAGCCTGCCAAAGCTCCTTCCAAGAGAAGCTTCCTGGGTCATATTTGAATGATTTTGGGGGCGACAGAACCTGCCCTTGACTAGACAAAGTTACAGGAGAGCAGTAAGATTGTTCTTCTAAAGCCTCATAATTTCATTGCAATTCCAGCCTCATATTATGACCGTCAAAATTGCATTTGGGTAAGTCTGCAAGTGTGCGGGGCTCCATTTTTGCTGTCCTGCAGAGACGTGCCAGCCCTGCTCTCCACCACTGTGTGAGGGCTTCCCTTGCAGCAGGGCTTCCACTGCCCATGTAGGCACAGGGCCACTGCTGGCTGCATCCAGCAGTCATATGTTCCCACATGGAGCAAATGCCAGTAATTGTATAAAGCATAGAAAAGGGGACAGACAGTCCAAGTGGTGTGTGTGAAGCCTGGCCTACACAATGCTCAGGGCCGGGTGAGGCTTTGCACTGAGCAGATTTGGGGCTTGTCAGTCGTTGGTTGCTTCTGAGGGGAACAGCCCCCAGCTCACTGCCCTGTTTTCCAGCTGCCAGTAGCTGCCCTGGGCTGAGGCCCTGTGAGACCCCAAAGCTCGCCCTGTTTCTGCACCTCAGCTCACTTGCTGCACCACGGACCCTGGCAAGGACTGAGGAGGTGACAGCCAGGGCCAGCCCTCCTGCCTCAGTCTCCAGTGTCCCTTCTGTCACTGCCTGTCACTGCCTGTCCCTGCCCGGTCTCCGATTAACCTGATGGCTGTCTGGTGGCAAATTGTGCAGGAGCCCTGCCCTCTTTGGCTCGCTTAGCGTGGGGGGTTTATTTTGCAGAGCGTGGTTATTATTGCTCTGCTTTTGTTCTTTGTCATCAGTCCTGCCTTATTTTTATGTGCATTAACTGTTAATAATAATGTGAAGCGTTAAGCTTTGGCAACCAGCTGAGCTCTGCACAAATCCGAGGACAACAGGGCTGCTGGCACACGAATGCTGGCTGCCCCGGCAGGCGGACACGAAGGGATGGGTGCTCCGGGATGGGGCCGACACGACGGGATGGATGCTCCGGGATGGGGCCGACACGACGGGATGGGTGCTCCGGGGCAGGGCAGGGCACACGGCGGCACAGCACCCAGCGCTGGCCTGGCGCCTCTGCAGCCCGGGCTTCTCCCAGCACTGCCCTTTGAGCTCTTTCCCACTCTGCCTGGCTCCTCGTCATCCCTCAGGGAGGCGGCGGGAGGAGGGAGGAGCTGAGCGATGAGAGCCGGCTTTACTCAGAGATGCTGCTGGTGCTGCAGAGGGAGGCACCACGGCGGGAATGTAGACGGACAGGCAGAGGTGATTAATAGTGATACATATTATTTTAATTGAGTCATGTTTGGCCTCTCGCTTTGTCAGTACTCAATTTTTTGCTATTGTTGTGGTGTGAATTTGGAATAAATCTAAAGTACAATAAGAATCCCTCAGCTGGCAAACACGGCCAAGGCTGAAAATTAAAATGCTATGTAAATCTCACAAGATTAGGGCATAAACTGCAGCAGGCAGTGGAATGGCTGAAGCTTCAAGGTGCTGGAAAAGCCCCTCTCCACATTATTCCTGATAATGCAAAATCAATTTACATTGAATGTATTTTTTTCCAAAGAATCATCCACCACATGCTATTTGATATTACTAATGAATGCAGATATTGGATGTTAATACATTCCAGGGAAATAATCTGCAGAGGTTTTATTAGTTCTAAAAATACTTTGTGACATCACAGTACTTTGTCATTAAAATTGCCAGGTTTTGTGATACAGATATTGTGGAATTGTAATTAAAATGCTGCGGTGCTGGCAGTGGCAGCATTTTGTTTTGAAATCCCAGGTCCTTTCTGAGGGCTTTTGAAGCACTATTTATGAGATGCTGCTACCCTCCTGCTTTCACCTCTGCCGTAGCTGGGAGCAGGCAGCAGTAAGGCAGGATGGGGACGGTGCACGGGGACAAGGAACGTGCCAGCCAGACTCACGGACAGCACTGAGCTCACACCCACACCTCTGCCTCGTGGCTGCCTCGTCCTTCCCTGATGCCCCCGAAGAAAAGGCAACAACAATTAAATGAGCGTCTCTCAGTTGGGATGCAGTGGGGGCTCAGGGCTGTGAACACCGCAGGTCCCACGGTGGCAGAAGCCATTCCCCTCGGGCTTTGGGGGGCTGCGGGGACAGCAGGTGCTGGGTGGGGATGCTTCTCACAGGAATCCCAGCAAACCCCATCGACATGAAGGCATCTGGCATGTGGAGGGTGGGAAATGCCTGTGAGCCTGGCAGGGAGGTAGGGCCTCCAGCCCTGCAGCACACCCTGGGCTCACCATTCCTGTGAGCACCTGGATGGCTGCCGAGAGCCCCAGTGCTGGCAGTGCGGCTGGATGGCACACAGGCTGGGCACGTTGCTGACATCCCTCCTCGATTTCCCTCCGGTTAGGAGGAGGTGGAAGTCCCCGTGCCTTGGCTGTTGCTTGGAGCTCCATCTGCAGCACTGATGAGGAAAGTCTCATTCCTCCTGCACGGAAGCCATTAATTCCCAGCTGCGGGAGACGAGCCGCCGTGGGGCAGAACCCAACCCGCTGCCTGGCGAGAAGGTGCTGAGAAGAGCGGGGCTGGGGCTCTCGGCAGGGCTTTGTCACCACACGCTATTTCTGACCTGCCCCAAAGTGCTGCTTATCTCTGCAGATTAAGGCCAGCCCGAGCCGGGGCTCCTCCGTGGGGCTGGGGCGGACAGGCAGCCCCCCTCCCCTTCCCTGGCTCGGCTTCCTCACCTCGGGGATCAGGATAATAATATCTGCCCGTGGGAGCTCCATCACTTACAGCCAGTGGCTAAAATTGTCAAACCAAGTGAGAGAAAAGGGACGTGCATTGTTAGGCTTCCCATCAAGATCCAGGTTTTTTCCTACTTTTTATTGATAAAAAGCTAAGGGAACTGAAAATGAGACACCTGGGGAAAAAAAAAAAAGAGCCCCACAGGATCTAAATAAGACTCTTATTTGTGTGAGGCTTCCTAGTATCTTTAACTGCTCTGTTGTGCATACAGGCAACAATCCAGCTCTGGCCCAGAGGAAGGTGAAGACCCACAAAATGAAGGCTGTCAGAGGCAAAGTGGAGAGATGAGTTACAACAGCAGCATTAATACTTTTTTCACATCCTTTTCAGCTGTGGTTACAGCTCCCATTTATTCTGCTACTGATTAATTTGATCAAACATTGTGAACAAATAATTTGTATTAAAAATCGTGCGAGTTCTACCCTTCGTGTGGTTGGCTTCAGGCAGGTATTTATTGGATAACATAGTCTCAGACTAGTGAATGTTGACATTTAATTAATATGGAAGCTTAGTATTGTGAATATGAAGAACAGAAAAAGGCCCAAGAAAATCCTGTGATAATGAAAGGAGATGACAACCAGGTTCTGGTAGTCAGATATTTCTGTTGACATTGAAGGGTCAAATGTAGATATCTGGTGGAGGGCTGCAAATAACACACTGTGGGTCAGGGTTTGCATGTACAAATAGTTCTATATGATGCCTGACTTATACCTGCTTGAGCTGCCTGCACTTGTGTGGGCAGTGCTATAGTGGATATTTTTGTCATGACTATATCAGGAAGATGCTACCAAAATAGGGAGAGCGGTGTAACCTACCCGTAAAGCACTGCAGCTGTGAATGCCCACCACACAGCCTGGGATTGCTTTCCACAGGCTACAGAGGTTACAAAAAAAGCAAAATTGGGCTAGTAAAATTGCATCTATGTTACGGGTTTAGGTACTGTGACTGAAAAAAGCAAAATCAGGCTAGTAAAACTGCATTTATATTAGGGGATTAGCCACCATGACCTACATGCCTAAGCCAGCAGAACTCTGGAGTATCTCAAAAGTACTTGTGTCCTGTCTAACATTGTGACAGGTAACATCCACACCCACAAAAAGCAAACAAACTGCAAAGAAATCCGTTGTAATACAAAGAGAGTGTTTTATCATAGAAATATATGGGAACTGTTTCTCTTGTCATGCATAAATCAGGAGCATGAGGTTGCCTGAATTTTCCATTCCATTAACTCTGCAGTTTTTGAGTTGAGATGAAAATGGTATCGGAGAAGGGAAACATTCTGTGCTGAACACTGAGGATATCACAAGACATGTTAAATTGCCCAGTTACTTTGTTGGGCATTAACCTACCACTGACTTCTGTTTATTATGTAGTTTACTTTACAAAGTAATTGTGTTCAGAATCTCATTCATTGCATATGCAGGAAGGACATTATTTTATCCTTACATTATTGGGCTTTTTAACTAAACCCCTATACTGCCATCTACTTCATGCTGAAATTTGACAAAAAATAATAATAAGAGGTGAGAGTCTTACTTCTTCTCTGTTTCATGTTTGTATTCAACAGAGAGGTTTATACTTAGTGGAAACAGATATTCCATTAAAAGTCCACTGCTGCTGTATAATTTAAATGCTTTTTCAACACCACAAACTACCTCAAGCCAAACAGCTGGTGTTGACTAAGAATGGTATTTCAGCCTGTTACATGCTGTGATTATTACTTCCCAAACAAGAGTTTATACTTCATTTTCAGTGAAGATTAAATTAATTAGGGTGGCAATGTGATATGGGAATAAGAAGGCAAGTGAAATTAACAGTTTTCACCTACTCTGAGGTTTGTTTAATTAACTATTTTCATTTTGAAGTGGTGGTCAGGGACTGTATTTTAGCAGTAATACTTCTTTTTGGGCAAATAGTACACTTCGCAGGTCATGCAGAAAAACACAAGTTCATCAGAAAGCTCATCAGAAAATGCTTCCATTTTGACTATGCATGGCATGCGAAAAGAAAAAAAGCCTATTGAACAGATTTAAAAATCTGCCTTTTCATAGCATGTATTGAACATGAGTGGTATCCTCCTCCCAATAAGAGAATTTTAATGTGTGAAGAAACTGTATTCTGCTTTACTTCCTTGCGTTGCTCAAAAATTGTCACATTAGGGAAAGTGACTAATTCCTCTTCTCTCCATTAAAATGTAGCAAACATTCTCCTAAAACATCAATATTATTGTAATTCTTCTCTCTTCACAGATCAGGGATTATTCCTCCATCATCAATAATAAAGTTTAGGGTTTAAAATCTTATCTCTGCATTCACAATGCATTGTTGATAGATAAAAAAAATCTTCACTATTCTTACAGTTGTCTCAGGATTTCATAAGTCATTTTTAAAAAAGAAATAAAAATAAAAAACGTGTGTTAGAGACCGACCCCTATGAATCTGATTCTACAAAAATGCTGGTTGCCCTCACATGCCCCTAATGACCACTTATTGACAGTAACATAACTTAAGGTTTTAATTGATGTTTTAGCCAGGTTTTTGACTTCACAGTAGTATTTGTAAAGCTTCTAATTATCATGATATAGTAGAAATTAGAAGGCAATTTGTAAATGTTTAGATCAGTGTGATTAATACAGTAAAAGTAGAGCAGTCTCAAAATGCATATAGCTTTACTTAGGGGAGCAGTCCACACTTAAAAAAAAACCCAACATCTAAAAATAACTGCAGATTCAGGTCTTAAGAGATAAAACACCATCAGTCTGACCAGGTTTTCATTCCCACAGAAGTGTGGTGTGTAATACAATTTCTATTGCATTAATCCCATAAATATAATCAAACAAAAGAAAATTAATCTCTTTTCTTCTTCGAATTTCAACTAAATGCATATTGGGAGATCTGAACATATTTGTTATTTTAAAATATATAAGATAGTAAATCTTAGTGTACAGTTTCTTCTGGCAAGCATGTAGGTATTTTGAGTGAACCTCAAGGAATGTTTCTTTACATGAAACACAGCCTTGCAAACCTGAATTTCCACCACGCACCACAGTAAATTCTGGATTCCCTTTCTGTGAATATTTTCTCACTTTTGGTTAAAAAGGGCTATCAGTGACAGTCTCACCAAAAGTGGACAATATTTTGTCCCTCTGAAGCACATTTGAAAACACTGGATACAAAAGAAATACAAACAGATTGAAAGCAAATTAATTAAACAGCAGAACTGTTTTGTAGTATCATTCTAAAGCATTCTCAGCCTTCTGCCTCAATACACACCATTTAAGAAAAGAACAATTTAGAGGTTGCATTTACTGTTCCAAACAAGTGAGAAAAACTATGCATTATTTACTGTTGTACAGTTTCTAAAAAAAAAAAATAAAAAAAGATCACTTAACATTTTCTGACCATAGCATTTTTGCTCATCTGCCAAACTGTGCTCTTTGCATGCAAAAGCCAGCCATCAGGGTTTAAACACACTTCCCTCTACAATTCTTTTAAAAATTGGTTTCCTTTCATAATTTTGGTACAACCTGAGACACCTTTATTTCATAGAGGCAGAAAGGACAGAAGCAGTTTGTTCCTGGGCAGCACGGAGTACCTGTTTTGAGTTAGCCCTTGCTTGTCTGAAACCCCTGAATGATTCTATTGATTTCAAGGGGTCCACTTGCATGAGAAAAGTGAGCAGCAGAGACTGGATGCTCGTTTTATTGTTTCATCCCACACGGATTCATTTTCTAGGATCAGTTATTCTGCGGTGATGAATGGGAAGTGCAACTAAAAAATTGAGCCTAGAAACCTAATGTTAGCAGAGAGCATATGAAAGTCTGATTGTGAAATACGATCCAGAACACATTTACTAACAGACAAAACTCGAGACTCATTTCTCACACAGGCAAGACTGTTAAATTCAGTAATACTTTGCTTTTCCATTACAGCCAACAGGATTTCTGCTGCACAAAGGCTGAGCAAAGCAAAGATAGAAAGATCTGGTGCTTGGAGCAGTAATACTTTTATTTACTAAGATCTGATGCATGTGGAAGGTAGAATTAATTTAATTGCAAATAAATGTCAAGAAATAAATTAATGAAATAGTACCAAATTTTGCAACAAGAATATGTTATGGGTAAGATATTCTTTTGTGTCAGTCTTCCTAAAGAGAGGGAGACAAAGGAAAATGGGTAGGGGAAAAAAAGGCTGTACTGAAAGCACATACAGAAATCAAACACAGGAAAACTGTTGGGGACTTAATAGTGCTAGAGGTAAATTGGTCACTATTCTTTCTATCAGAAAGAGACCAGAGTATTTGATTAAGTTAAACAGGAGCCGTTTCTTTGTTCCTGAGAATAGAGAAAGCGGCATTTCAACCAGGCAACTGAGACAGAGAACCCAGGGAAAAAAAATCTATTAAAGAGATAACAAAGGAGAAAACAACTTACACTAATTCTGTCAAAACTGATGAAGCATCCCGAGAGGTTTATAAAGGTGATATTCTTCTAAGGCACATGGAGATGGCTATAGAATAATATTTGAGGTAGGTCCAAAGGACTGGTGATTTCTTTACAAGTTAAAGGCCCAGAAACACCTATGAAATAAACTGGAATTCTAAATCTGTGAGGGCCAACAAAACAGCACAACTTTGTGGCTTAAAAATTAAGCATCATAAAGACAATAGCACTTAACCTCTCTAACACTGAAATTATTTCAAGAGGCTCTGTAGAAAGGCAGGCCAGCAGATTTGATGAATATTTTACTTGTTTTTCCTAGAATAGGCAGCTCTCATGTTCTAAAGAAGGGTGTGACACTAGTGTTGCTATAAATAAAGGGGATAAAAAGCTGTGATTTCTTGAAGTTGATCATGTCAAATCAGTGTCCTTTTATCTCCATGATAATTTATAATATTTACCAGAGTGTAAAATAAAACAAAACCCTTGCCTGTACCTATATTCACTGTTCACCCTCAAGCAAAAAGTACTTCTAGCCATCTACTGTTATGTATTTGTTAGATTTTCAGATGTGAGGAAATAATCAGTTATCCTGATCCTGTGGAAAAAAAGCCTAATTCTCCTGTTTCTGATAAATTCACACAGAATGTATTTTACAACAGTTTGTATACTGAACACATTTTGTGCAAATACCAAGGTATTTTAGTAGGGCTAATTTAGGGTAAATACTGATTTGAGAGCAAAATATGGCCTGTCAGATTCCATATTTAGCTTAATGCAAAGATTTATTAGTCTTCTAGGTAAACATTGACCTTGGCTTCACCTTGGTCAATATTTACTTCTCAAGTTAATAAATCTTTATATTAACTGCAATTGAAGTCACTCTCTGCTGAAGAGATAAAGACCAAACAGGTCCTCATATGAGGACTGCATTCATCAGATAAACTCTGCAGCTTGATTTATCTTCTTGCCCACTTGTCTTAAAAAAATGGTAATCCATAGATGGTGAAAGATGTTCCTCTCTGCTGGGGAAGGGGTTGCTTTTTATTTTAAACCTGTAGTTTTGTGCATTTAACTTATATTTTAAGGCAATGGCCTAGCTTTGTGTTTCTTGCACTTAGGAATCATCAGTTGCCAGGATGTAATTCCAAAGGATCCCTACACATCCCTACACAGCCTATTTACCTAAGGACGAGCCTGGAGACTGTTTCAGTCAGTGAACAGCCCTCTCGGCCACTGAGCTGGTTGCTATTTGGCTTCGACAAGGTGACAGGTCTAACTTTTTGGAATACGTAGTTATTTTGGAAAAAGATGATGACTGGGGTTGTTGAGAATGGCACTGCAATCAAACACCAACAACAAACAAATCAACTGACATGTGAGGACCTTGGAAAAACAGGAAACCTAAGAGGAGACATCAAAGACTTGACTTAATCTATCTATGAGGAATGGGAATCTGCATTATTGTAAAATAAATTGTCTGGAAGAACATTTGGATAAGTAGTGGATGAAGTTACAAGTAGAGATTTCCTTGAAATTACCAGTGAAAAGGAAAACCAAACAAGAACAGATTTATGCATCTTCTCTTTCCATAATTGCAAACATTATTGCAGCAATTAAAACTTCACCATGCTGTTTTCTCCATACTTAAGTTATGCTTTTAAAAGCCAAAAAACCAACATATGTTTTGTCCATGGGTCTCTCTGATTGAGTACAGACTAGGTTATACCATATTTCACTTTTAAGTGGATTCTGAATAATATGAAGTTGTTCTGCTTGACTGTTTTTCAAAAATTGAGGACTTACCAAGATATACTCTTATTACAGAGAAATTAAAAATTGAACTTTCTGAGAAACAGAATCAAAGCAACACTAACATTGGAAACTAAATGGCAAAGCTGTTCCATTTAAAAAAAAAAACATATTTAAGATCTCACTTAAATAAACATCAACCAGTTCACCCATGCAGGCATTCCCTTTGAAGTCAATGGGATTAGCCATGGATAAAATTCATCCTAAATTCTGTGTAGAAAGGCAGGTACAAAGTCACTGAATCACTTAATTCCCACAGATTCTTAGCATAAGGCTTAAAAGCTGCAAAGGTTTCTCGTTAGTCCTTCGAACTGGAGTATTTCAAAATCTGCGGGGCAGAATTTGTCCACACTGAAAGATGCTTTAAGAAACTCCAGTTACATTCCTCTCTCCCGTCGAGTTACAGTTTCAGCATCTTCTTGTTTTTCTCCATGAAGTTGCTGATGAGTTTACAATGGTGTTGTGATGCCTTTCTGCAGGCAGTGCAGAGAAATGTCACACAAACTCCATTAATAAATCATCCTATTGGCATAAACTGTTTGAATGGCACAGCCAGCTCTTCTATCAAGACAATGTATTTGCATGGTTGTGTGTGTACAAAAGTATATAGACTCGTCTTCTAATCCACAAAAACCTCATCTGCATTTCTTCCCCCCCTCCTCGTCGAAAACAGCAGCTTAGTCAGTAAACGACGTGGCATACAAAGGGATATAAGTTGTATAAAGGCAGTGGTGACTGGTATAATACACCTCTGACTCTCATCGTAAATGATGTAACTTTTCAGAGCTCTACACCGTCATTGTTATTTCTAGCTTATGAAAATAAAACACAGAATCTCAACACGATAACCAAATCTGCCAGGATTTAAAAAGAATTTTTAAAAAGATAAACATAAGTAAATAAAGATGGCTTAATGTACTGGCACGCGAACAATGTAGCTGTTTGAAGGCTATGCTGCGAGCAAGTGGCAGACATCAGAGAGGGAAAACCAAACAAATTATGTCTGCTGACTCCCAATATTCCACTTTAATTGGTGGGGGTTGTCCTAGAGAAAGATACATGAGCCTTTCCCGGCGGCAACAGGAATTTGACATCTATAAATACAGGGGACCATTTGCGTTTGAGCGCTTCTCGCACCCGCATCATCCGTCCGCGCTGGGGGGTGGTCCGTGTGCCCGACGGTGCCGCTCACGCCGCGCTGCCCAGGGCAGCGGACCGGGCACCCCGGCGCTCGGAGCATCTGCCCGCGGCTTGACGGGCCGGCACAGCCCGCCCCGCCGGGGCCGCTCCTCCGTGCGGGGGCCGCTCCGCCGTGCGGGGGCTGCGGTGCGGGGCGCTCCCCTCCGGCCCGGGCTCGGAGCGGGCGCTGTGCGGGCTCGGTTGCCATGGAATAGCGCTGGTCCCCCCGGCCGGCACCGGGATGGCTCAGACCGCCCGTCCGCCCGCCCGGCTTGCGGGGAGCGGAGCGGGACTGCGGGGCGCTCCCGATAATTTTAACAGCCTTCTCCCACCCCGAAATTGGGCGGTCGAAATTGCCAGAGAAGCGCCCCCGCCCCCGCGCCGGGGCTCTCGCCTTTGTTGTGCTGAGCCCGGCACAGGCGAAGGCGCCGCTAAATGAATGGTAAATTGTCTTTAAAAGGCGCTGGCGGGCGATGCCCGGTCCCTGGCGAGCCGCCGGCGGGGGGCGGCCAGCGCCTGGCGCTGAGACACAAGAGGCGCATTGGGGAGCTTTCAGACACCTTTCTTTCTCTCTCCATTTCCTCCCCTTCTCGCTCTGTCGTGACTGCTTCCCCGACACACTGCGTGCCGAGCGAGCTGGACACGCAGGGTAGGCAAGGGCGCATGTGTGTAATTAATAAAGTAAATTAAAGGGTTTTAAAAATTAATTCTCCTCATTTAGTCACCAATCTGTTAATGAGGCATGGAAAGCCTCCGGGATCGATAGTCGGGAGAAAAACGAAGTAGGTGAAGGAGGTGCCTGCTGAATGGTAAAAGGTTTATAGAGGACGTATCCGTATCTCAGGCGATATAAATATATATAAAAGGATGTGTATAAATCTTTGCTTGCTCTGGCGGGGTCTGGATTCCATCGGCACGACGGGGGCAGCCGCCGTCTCCGTAGTTTATGGGGCTCCGAACTTCACCTCTCCAGGTACCGCGGGGCTTCAACCTTTGCTCTGCCGCATCCTCCCTGCCAAAGGAGCCTCTGGCTCCTACCATAAATATTAATACTCTGAGCTAGTGCGAGGCATAATTATCTCCCCTTAATTGCAAATTCAACCAAAAATTGAGCCTGCTGTCATTCAGGCACCTCTAAATTATTGTAATTAGGGCTTTTTTTTTTTTTAATGTCAAGTGAATCCCTGGGCTGAATGTTAGTCCTTGTATGCAGCAGTGCAACATGTAAACCATACGCTGTGCCGCACTGCCGGGGGATCCCCACGGCCGGGAGGAGCGGCCCCCGTGCCCGCTCCCGGGGGTCGGGGGGTCCCGCCGGGTCTGCCGGCCGGGAGCGCCGTCCCGCACCGCGGGTGATGCGGGGCCGGGGAAATGCCCCTCGGAGAACCCAGCCCCGACGAGCGCGGTCCCTCTGCCCGCCCCTGGAGCCCTCGGGATGGGGTCCCCGAGCCAGGCAGGACGGGCTGGAGAGGCGCCAGTTCCTCAGCTGGGTGTTGAACAGGGGGCAGCCTCCAGCGCCGGGGTTGGGGCTGCCGCCTGCAGGTGCTGCCCAGCCTCGGGTGTGTTTCCACTACCTTTTGGGAGTGAGAGAATGAGTCGATATCCATCAGAAATCCCTTGAGTGGGCTGGCACTGCGTCGCCGAGCCAGAGTTGAGGCTACCGGAGGGCACAGAGCAGCACTGAGGTGTGCCGATACAGTGTTGTGGTCATGCCTCTTTCCTCAACATGCCTTTGGGCCGTGAGCTGAATGCTCAGAGTGCTGCTGCCCTTGCCGAAGACCTGGAGTGTAGGTCCGTCTTCAAGCCCATGAGATAAGCTTTGTCTTTCTCCCCCCTGTCGTGGTAGCTGAGGGTACTGTTACTGCCGAAGGACATGCATCATTCTGTGGGAAGCTACGGTGCTGTGCTGAAAGGAATACCAGGTTTGTTGGCCCAGCAAGACAGCAAATAAGAAAGGAGCCCAAAGCCTGTGCTGAGGACCTTCTGCCAGGATGGAGGGAGCCTGGGTCTCTGTCCCCTGTGAGCTTTATGCTCGTCACGCAGTAATGCTCATACAAAATACATAAGCAGCCTTTATGTCAGATGCTAGATTTGTCCATTTGCATGTGGTCTGCTGTTTGTGAGTCTTAAATCCCGCCTTCCAAGCTGAAAGGGCGACAACTGATAATTCGTATGGAAACATGGCATTGAGCTTTCAGAAAACTGCTGAAAAACACAAGCTTGCAAATTAGTGCTCAGGAAGTGCTCTACCACAGCACTAGGTACACGAGCCAGGTGAGAGTGCCGTGGCTTTAGCCAGACAGGAGATGCTGCCCACTGGTTGTGCTCTCACGTTTGGTGGCAAGGCTGAGGAAGGAGCTCTTCCCCTCTTATCTCCAGTTTATTCATTCCTGCCCTTGTGCTGCCTGTTGTGCTGGGCTTGAGTCATGTGTGGCCTTGTGTGGCCGTGAGTTATGAAGACTGAAGAATTGTTATGGCTATATTTTGTTTCCCCTTTCCCCCTCCCCAATTCTAATAACTCTGAATTCTACTGGGAAACTGTGCACCTCCCTTGCCTAGGCACACTCCTACACTGTGCCTTCATTATCACAAGTCACACAGGACTCACCTGTGGCTTCTGATTTCCCAAGACAGGTAAAGGCATGAGTGATAGATGGAATTATAATAAATGAAAAATTTACTTTTCATGATGCATGGTTTTCTCAGTGGGAGGATTTTTTTTTCTCTGAGTAAGAAATTCACCCAATGAAATACCATCAAAAGTGCATAAAGTGAAGCACTCGAAAATTAGGAAATGACAGGATGAAACTTTTCCCTACAAGTTAATGTGGCCTTTCTGTAAAGGGCTCTTGGTCCATCTAAATTTTGAGATTTTATATCATCTTTGCTGCAAGACTCTCTCATTTAATGCAGAAGAAGCCTCATGCCCTGAGAGTGAGTTTTGGTTGTTTTTCAATCCCTGTCCTTCCCTGGCTGTGGTGTTGTGTGGGCAGCAGGAGCAAACAGTGTGTGAAGGGAAACCCTGTAGGCAGCAGCTTTGCCTCTGACGAGACAACTCCTCTGTCACCCAGGCTGGCCCCTGACACAAACTTTCTGTGTCATTCTTGATTCTGATCCTCAAAGAGCAGCTGGAACCTGAGCTAAAGGGGGTCTGATTTGGGGAAAGCTTCTGTTTAAGTTGTTGAGAGCTGCACTTTATCTGTGAAGTACTACAAAACATGAAAATACCACAAGACCCAGCTTCTAGGGATTCCAGTTCCAAAACAGAGGGCACGAATACGTCTCACTGTGCATGCCCAGTCTCACCTGGGGCCTCCCGACCCTGGCCATGGCCCAGGACCCCCTGCCAGCCCAGCCCATGACTGTCAGTCCCTGCCCCAGTGATGCTGTAGGACACCATAGCCCCTGCCCTGCCGGCCCCGAGGGACCAACCAGCCCATGTTGTCCCCGACAAAAACTGCTTGAAAGATCTAACATTTCAGCTGCAATTTTTGAATTCTGTCTTTCGAAATCTTGCATATACAACTAAGAGAATAATGCCACCTTGCCTCACAGTGATGTAGTGCAAATAAATTAGTATTTCTAATGAAATGAGCTAGCAAGGTGGGAAGGCCAGAGAAAACCCCACAGAGAAATTGCTGGCAGAGTGAGAGGCTGAAGAGCCCCTACTAGAACATGGCAATAGCAGCTCCCATCTTAAAGCAACCACAGGATAGCGAAGAACTGGATGCTTCTCATTTTACTCTTTGTTGTCTTGAGCAGCTGTGTCACTTAAAAATGAAAAGGTCCTTTGAAAGTCACCAAACATGTTAGCTGTTCAGTAAATCTGAATATAATATTGCACTCTGTACTAATTTTTAGTCTGTGGTCTGTCGCTCGCTTCCTGCCAAAATTTTACTTGCTGAGGGGTTTACAGTATCAGAGATGACCCTGTTCTGGCCCTATTGAAGTCAGTGTGAATTTCCCCCCTCACTCATTAGAGTATTTTTCACGGGGGAAAAATTTGTATTCCTTTGCCCCCTTAAATTCAGACAAGGTCAGTGCGGATCTGGGGAGCCCTAAGTGTTACAGAAAGCTCTTTTTTTGAGCCTGCAGATACTGTCGCTTTTTGAGGTAAACCAAATTGTGTTTAAAGTTCCAAATTTAGAAGCAAACACAGATGTGATAATTACCACCCATGAGTGGGAAACTAAGATGGTGTAAATGGGTCAACGTGCTGCATGGGCTTGAGCCAGAGAAGTGTTTTATTTATGTAACAGAAACCATAGTTTGTTTAGAAGGGAAGTTTTAGATTAAATCTTACTCCTTTATGAATAGGGATAGTCAGTGAAGCTTGTGCTATTGCTAGTTCTCAATAATTCTGCAGAGATATAATCTGCTGTGTATTTTATTTGCTTTGTCCATTATTTGCAATAGTGTTAACATTGTTTGCAATATTAATAATATAGGATTGCTGTGAACTTGTGCAGAACTGTGTGTAGGAAAATGATTTGGGATGGTACTTACACAACTAGTAACATA
Source organism: Campylorhamphus procurvoides (assembly GCA_013396655.1). Lineage (NCBI taxonomy): Eukaryota > Metazoa > Chordata > Aves > Passeriformes > Dendrocolaptidae > Campylorhamphus > Campylorhamphus procurvoides. The sequence goes on from WBMV01004137.1 coordinate 2,622,551, forward strand.
CCATCTGTGAATTTGCAGTTATTATTTATTAGCAGGTTTGGTTGGAAGCCCACCATGCAAGAATAATTGCCCTTGCCCTCAGTTTGAGCTTTGCCCTGGCAGCAGCATCGCACCCTGATGGGCAGGCAGTGCAGCAGGAGGGATCCTGGAGGAGTTGTGCGAGCTTTGCAGTGCCTGGAGTCAGTCTGACAGAATGGAAATGACACTCAGATGTCTCTGACCTGATTGGTAGTGGAGGAAAGGTGTGAGGGTGAGCCGCTAGAGGAAAAAGGACACGTTTCCTGAAAATATATTTTTGTGCTGATGAAGAATTTCTGCTAAGTACCTTCACAGCAATGAAAAGCAGTTAATGAGATGCAGAGATCCTCTTTGCCCAGCTCTCACAGTGTACTTCTTGCCAGGATCCAGCCCTTGCTAGCTGTGCAAGATTTAATTTGTGCCCAAAAAATGCAATTTTGGTAAGCAAGCCTTGTGCCCCGCAGCTCAGGAGAGGAAGGCAGGAGAAGGACCGTATCCTATGGAAACTGCAGGGGGCACAGTGTCATTACTAGAGGGAGGGGATAATTAGCTGCTGTTGACTCGCCTCCCTAACGACAAGCTAAGATGGGGCTGTTAGTGGCAGAAAATGAAGCCCCGACTTTGATGCCTTACCCCGACACAGGTGCTGCTCTGTGGTGCCAAGCCGGCACAATGCTGAGGCTGAACCGAGGGGCAGCTCCAGGGCACGGCTGCACAGGGCAGCGGGGCCTGGCAAGGAGCCCCCTGTCACCACGTCGGGGACACAGCCCGTGTCATCCTGTAACACAACCTTTGCTCCTGGCCTCGGAGGAAGGGACGCGGTGCAGGCAGAAGTGTAAGCACCCAGAGCTGAGGATTTGAGGGAGTAGGTTTTCTTCACCTTTTCAAAAATGTTAAAAAGCACTGACTATAAAAGAATTCTTGTTATCAGTGTATTTTCTGCTAATACATAAATCTTTGAAATATATTAGGTTGGAAGCCAAATACATTGAATGTTACTTTTGCTGTGTTTTTCCTACATACAGCTGTGAGGCACAGACCCCTCTCTCCTCTTCTGGGTCAGGAGGATGAGGCATTTATGGAGACATAGGTAAGGCCACTTGAATTGTATCTTGTGGGTTTTTTTTCCCCACAGAGTTGCCTTGTACAGCTGACATCACCAGTTCAGCAATCTACGGTGCTGAATAATCGTAACCATGTTTGTCCTACTTATTCCCCTGGAGGATTTTTCCACTTAAAATATTTAAAGGAATATATACTTGCTGTGACATAGGTCTATTTTAGAAATTCTGTCAGATTATAGTAATGCTAAAGTTCATAGATTTAGTAATTATTTTCCTACAATTAAAAACCAAAAGGTTTTACCTGTAGATAAAGAACCCTTTACCAGCTGAAAATAATTGTCTAAGCAAAATAATTTCTTTTATTTTATAATAACATCCTCTGATATTAAATAAGTATGTGTGAAGTGACTGCTCTGGGCCTTAGAACTGATAAATTAACTCTAGAAATGTTTGTTTCTCTGGTGTGTCATGTCTGTGTAGTACAGATGGGTAAATAAGGAGTTTGACACTGTTTGAGCACTTCCTTTTTCTATACACTTGTGAGAGCGTTACATTTTGTAAAGTTTTCACCCCTGATATTTGTCTGAAGGGATCAGAAAAAAATAATTTTTTTTTAAATTATGTAAGTGAAAATGACAGTAAACAAAAGACAACTACAAACAAACTGAAATATCAATATAATATAAGGATTGGTTACTCTTAGGTAAACTGAATCTTTAGGAATAAAGAAGAAAAGAGAGAGTGACTGGGGAAATGGTGTTTCCAGAGCTGCTGGGAAGCACTGTTAACAGATTATTAATTTTTTTTGTGGTAGTTCTTAGCATTTTTACAAAAGTATTCATACAAAGTCAATTTCCGTATATTTTTTATTTGGTACCAGTGTTATTTGCAGATTACCCGTCAAATAAAGTATTAGGATTTATTCAGGTACTTTACTACAAAGCTGGTTAATTAAGGAAGTTTATTAAATATTATCCAAGAAATACTGTTCATAAAAGTAGAGTGAGTTGGACCATACATCCTACCAGTAAAAAAAGAAAAGGGATTTTCACATATATCTAGTACTTCTATATATATTTAACAACAGAAGAATATATTTAAGTTGTTAAAGATTTCATCTGTATTTAGGTGACTGCATTTTTGGCCAGTAAACCAGTCAAATGGAGAAGAATCTCTCAACTACTTTCATAGATGGGGTTAGTAAATGAGTCAAATGCAGAAGGATCTGCTGAGTGCTCTTTGTACATGGAGTTACTTACAATCTGTTTTTCAACTCAGCATGTTCCTGTGATGACAGGGAACTGACCAGAGGAGATACGGGCTGGTGATTCCTGCAGGTGAAGCACCGCTCAACTGCAAGGAAGATTAACCCACCCCACAGTTTCTACCCTGTGCCTTGGCAGCATCACCTTGCCCTGCCCTGCCCTGCTCCATTTCTGATGGCCTTGGGGAAGTCGTGCCAGGCAGACCCCTGAGGGGTGGGTTTCTTCCCCTCCCTCCACTTCTGGCCTGTCAGCACCTTTCTGCATCTGGGGCTAAGCTCTGCTATTTCTGAGGAGAACCAGAACAAATAATTCTGCTAATCTGCCTTCACCCCTTCCAGCACTTCCTACAGATTTGTGTTTTGTGATTGATTCTGAGCTCCAGGTGGAAATTTGCTGTGAGTAGATATTCACATGATGTCTCATTTAGTGCCTGTTTGTTATCTTGAGGGATTGTACTTCCCTTTCCCTTGTGCAGGGTGCTTACCAAGCCCCCTTTTCTATTTGAACTCCTGTTCCTATGAAGATGTATAGGAACTTCGTAGCTCAAAGTGATCCATAGTCCTCTGTCAAATGTGGTTAAATCTGGCCAGAGAATTTGAATGATTACTGGATAATACACATACAGAGACACATGGTGCCTTTGCATCTGGGTTTCCTTAGGAAATGAAATCAAGAAAATCATCTGTATCTTTTCCTAAGATCAGAAGCAAAATTACTACGTCTGTGTTCATGGGGAAATCCTTCCTTTGTGACTCCTATACTTAGTGGCAGAAAGTTTAAACACAAAACTTAAAAAAAATAATAACTGTCTTCATGGGAGGTTCCAAAACTTGTGGGCCTGGCCAGTGTCCATAAAAGAACTGGATTGAAAACCAGTTCCAGGGTCAGAAAGGACAACAGCTATCCAGCCCAACCTAAGCATGCAGTTGTTCTTTGACTCACTTTAATGACTTGTTTTCCAACTTTTTATCACTTTTGTACCGCTGTCTGTAAGGCAGATGAGAGATTTGGAAAAGTGGGCATCAGGACTGCACATAGTAATGGTCTTGGGAGTGAATTGTACTGCAGCAAAATCAATTCCTTTCACTCAGTATTTCCATTTGCACCTTATGCCACAGGCTTGTGTTTTGGGTGGACTTTACAGCTTCCCTCTGAGGAGCTGATTTTCAAAGTAGTCTTCTGTCCTTCTGCATTTCTGATTTCCATTTGACTTTTCTGAAATGTCCTGTAGGGCTGTGTCCATTTACCAGAGCTTGTAATAACATGTTCCCTTCAGTGCTTTCTGCAGACCTTGGTTTTAGTGCCCCCCACAAGTTCTGCTGACCAAGATCTTGTGCCATTGAGTAGGCCATCAATGAATAGATAAGAAGACTGAGAACTACTCCCAGAAGGTTTTCTCAGGAGAGTCCCTTTCAGATATTTTCTCATTAAATGACATTTTATATTTTGATATTCATCATTAATGTGGTTTTTAATATAGATATACCTTACTATCTTCATGTAAAGTGAGTTTCACCAGTTGTGTGGTTCCAAGTCAGACACCTGGAAGAGATCCAGCTGTCCTGAAATGGCATGACTGTCTTCTGCTTTCTGCTTAGCCCTCCACTGATGTCAGGCAAAAAGGTCCATGAGACCTTCTGAGACATGTTTCTCTGTTTTAAAATGGTATTTTTCAGGGAACTGGGGCTGTCCAGGCAGAATTTTAAGGTAGGAGGCTTGGCATAGGACCAAGGGCTGTGTGTGGGCCTGAATCACACAGCAGAGGATGGGGCAGAAAGAGGTCAAGCCTGAGGAGAAAGACTGGAAGTCTGTGTTGATTATTAAAGCAGGGATGGAATCTACAGTTTCTAAATCTCACTCTTCTTTTGCAATCACAAAATAGCTGAGAAGTTTTCTGGTGAGTTGTGCCTTGTGTTCCCTTCCAGTGCTGGTCCATGCAGATGTAACAACCTACTCCTGTTGCCAGTTGCTTTCTTACCTCAAATGACAGATGTGTTTGTGGTGAATCTAAGGATCTGAGCCACAGTGGTGAGCCTTGGGGTTCAGCATCCATTCATGTGATACAGTGTCTGGGGTTTTGGGGGGTTTGCCTTTGGTACAATTTTTTCATTTGTCATAGAGGTGTTATAACTACTGTTTTATGATTAAGGTAGAAGAATGATGGCCTGGAGAGCTGGAGCCTATCCTTGCTATTGCTGCAAGTGCTCTGCATTTTCCTTGTCAGATATTTAAGCCAAATCTATAGACAAAACTGTTTTCATGTTTGTGAAATAAGACCTGTGGGAATGTTAGACACTGAAAGGTGGAATTGGCATAATGAGAGCTGTGCTTTAAATCTGTGAAGTTCTATGTAATCTCCAAAGCTTTGCAAAATAAGCTACTGACCTCTCAAAACTGCTACTTATTTTTTTTCCCCTAATCTGTCTCTACGTCAGTTCATGGTTTGTAAAATGGGAGTAATAATGGTGTCTCACATCTAACCTAGGAGAAAAATAATCCAAAATTAGAGAACTGATATATTTGATAAGTGACAAATGTCCATAAGGAAATGAGTACTTCCTTTAGGATAGTAGACTTTCAATAGCATGTACAAATGAAGTATTGGATGGTACCTTGAAAAACAGGAAGAAAACAGAATGCTAGGCTTCTGTTTGCTAAATTAACGCTCTCTTCTCTGCATGCAATAACATAGAGACCTTGTGGCTGAACAGTGTGCAGTCATGTAATCAGAGGTCATATATTAAAGTCTGAGAGGCAGATATGCATCTGGAGGCAAAATCAAAGTTGCACAGATCTTTAATTCTATTATTTTACCAAATGCAGTGTTAGCAATCCAGTATTGTGTTAAATATTTTTTTCAATAGATACGTGTCAGAAAAACAATTTCAATAACATCATGAGCCATTTTGTGTGTCCGTGTGCCCATACTCCCTCTCTGCCTGTTGCCATATACATGTCGTAAATCCTCTACATTGTTGCTCCCTAAGGAACTGTGCAACTGGTTCATTGTTCGTGTGTCAGTTTGCATATGCAAATGGCACGGCGCCATACATTTCAGCAGCAGAAAAAGCTGTTTCTATAATCAGGAAAACTAGCAATTAATGAGGTGGGAGTAGGAGCAGATATTGCTATAGGGAGGAACAGCAGGCTTTTGTGCTGTTCCTCCATGATTTTTTGTGTCTGTGCTTGGGTTTTAAAACTGTTACGTGGCTGAGACAGCCCGTGGTGGTTGTTCTGGTGAGTTCTGCCTTCCAAGGGCTCAGCACTATGTAAACATGCAATTGAAAACTCATTGACTCTGAGAATGAATTTAAAGGTGAGGAGACTTGATTTGCAAAAAAACCCCTATGTAACTGGATAGCAAGCTTTTAGAAATCTCGTTTCCTCAGCAGATGTGTTGCACTCCGGGCTGCCTTACTGCTGAAGGTGGGAAAATAGGAAACTGCAATGATCGAGGCAAACAATCTCCAGAGGTGAGCATGTGTACAAGATGGGACATCCTGCCTGGAGGGACCCTGGACAGGACATGCTTCCTTGTGCATGTTTGCTCTGCTCAATTTTCTGTATATACTTATAAGTAATCCCTGTATTTATCTAGTAGCACTCTACCTACCCTGGTATAAACCAACATCTTTTACAAATGCTTTTGGATCATAGCATGATATTTAAAAGGAAACACAGATGTTAGAGAGCAATTCAGAGAGGAAATGAAAAGAGGAAGAGCATCTGGAGACTTGAGTCTGGGCTGGAGCTCTGGTTGTTGGTTGATTTAGTATTCTGGGGTCTTTGCAATCAGCTCTGGCCTTTCTGCTTTTAAGTAGGTGCCCCAAAGTATTCCCCAGCATACCTGGCTTTGTTCTGGGCAGGGGACTACACACTATGTGAATTTGAGGCACAGACAGTGGAATCACTTTGATGCCAACTCCAATTGCAACATTCACAGCTGTGAGTTTTAGATCCCTTTCAGATCTTACCAACCTTCTGGTAACACAGGTGTCCAGAAACAGTTGTCTGTTTTATGAAAAGTTTGGCAAAGGACAGTCACCCACAGAGAAGAGATTCCGGGGACTCTTCTCAACCTAAGTGCTTTGTGTTTTAGTTGCTGCTTTGTGTCCAGGTAAAGCTGGCAGACCTGCTCCTTTTATGGATTTTAAGGCTTGCGAGCATCTGCACAACAAACTGTTACACCACCTGTGGTGATGATAAATATTTTATACTGTGCAGAATTTGTGTCTTGGTTACAATTACTTGCCTGTTTCTGTTGTGCTTGTGTCTGCTGAGTTTGTGCAGACAGTACCTGCGAATCTGAACAGGCTTGACAGAAGATTCTTGTGTTATTCATCTTCTCTCAGGCTAAGGAATGCAGAGTTCAGGAGCAGTTTTATGCTGGAAATGTAGTGGTACAATGTTATCATAATTCCCTGGTATTTGTTGGGAGGGGTGTTTCCTTAACGTCCCCACAGCCCTGTGCTTGCTCTCCTCTCTGTCCCCTCTGAAATGTGAGATTTAATGAATGCTCAAGTTTACATACATAGCCAGTCTCTCTTCTCAGCTACATTTTATTATTTAAAGAAACATTTTTTGTATTTTGTACACTTTCATTGACTTTGACAATGCATGTTCCTAGAAATACTGAGTGACTTATCTTTTACTATCAGGGATGTAGTTTATGTCTCCTAAGAAGTAATATAGATGTTATCTTTAATGTAGAAATTTCTTTCTTTCCATGAGCTTTGGTGCTGTATATTATAAGCTGTCTAGATCTAGTCACACTTAAAAGCATCATAGAAGACATTTGATGGAGATCAACCTTAAGGTCAGCCCTTTGTTGTCTTTGGAGTTTGCCATGAACAGTGTGAAGGAAAGAGTAGAATCAGTGAGATGAAGAGGTGCAGGTTTTTTTCCCCCGACTTTTTTCTAATTTATATTTAAAGTGATAGAACAAGCCTTATTAATGTAAATTGTAAAGTCAGATTTTTTTTTAAGGTAGTGCTTTCTTCTGTGTTTTGTTTTGTGGTGGGATTTTTTGTTTGTTTGTTTGTTTTCTGTTGTAGGAAGATTTTATTCTGCTCTAGGGTATTGACCATTTTAGTCTTCTAAACATACTGTTCAAGCCTTCTGGAGCTTTCTGCCGAGGCAGCTAATTCAGGCTCATAGGACTGCAGTGAGAGAAAAGTATGAGAATACATGCAACACTTATGGAGGCCAAAGGTATTAAAGGGTTCAGGAAGGGGTAGGTCCACTGAGGGCTGTTAAATGTAATGGTCCAGATGCAACTGTGGTGTTAGTGGAGATGTGGACTCTAAATGCAAATTCTTTGGTTAGATCAGAAGGTTTTGAAGTATTATATATGTGGGTTTGGAGATACTTTTATTTAGTATGTGTCTGTTTTCTAGAAAACAAAATCATGTATTAGTGTTGCAAATGTGTAAGGGTTCTTATAGAAAAGAAAATATACCCTTTATGAAGCTTCCTTTAAATAATATAACACAGAGGAGACTATAGTAACTTTTGATTTAGGTACGCTACACAATAGTTGTTGCTGAGGGACTTGTTCTATTCGTTTTGGAAATCCAGTAGAATGTTACCAACAGGAATAGGATTGAACCTTAAATGCTTAAAATGAGCAATGCTAAATACATGCAATTTAGCTACCACAAATTACATGCAGTAACAAAAGTATCATTAGAAGAACATGTAAAGGAGTGTACATATGGGTTATGGCAAGCTTCAATATTTAGAGGAAAAATGATGAAAAGAAAAGCAAGCTGCTTATGGAAATAATTTTCCAGCTATCCTGGGTCATAAATAATTTGTGCTAAAATGCACAAGAAACACTAAAAATATTTATCCAGTGCAAGTTTGACTGTTCTAGTATTGGATGAAGAAGCTAAATTTGCACAACTGTTCAACTGCTATGTGCATATGTTGTCTTAATTTTTTTTATTTGTTTTCTCTTCTGGTATAATGAAGTACCTATCAGCTAGGACACAGGGAAAAGTTTGCAGCCTTTAACATTTTACAGAAGAAAAAATTAACTGCATCCATAAAAAAAAAATCCTAATTTCTTTATAAAACCAAATTACATTATTGCTGACTCCATGTGAACAAGAACGTGTGGTTTGTTGTTGTTTTTTAAAAATAATGCCAGTTTTGATGATGCCTTTATGTGCCATGGTTCTCTTCATAATGTGAAAAATGCTTTCATGTTTCTGATAGAGAAATGATAATTTGCAATCTTGAAGAGACTGTCACATAAAGGAGATTGCATGTACTGAGCTGCATGTGCTGCACAGATGAGGTAATGTCTGTGCTGCACACTTGAGATTAACCTGGTTGAAGCACAGAATGCTATTTTAATGATGAATTAAAAAATAAAAGGGGGGACGTGTGTCAACATATTACTTTGGACAAAAAGGTGAAGTCCTTCTCTGAGAAGGTTAAGTGTGAAAGAAAAACACTGTGCTGCAGAAATGAGCTGGATAATTAATGCATTATCAGAGGGAGTTTGGAGAAAAAAGTATCATCCCAAGATGACATATGACTTAATGAGGGGTTGAAGAAATGTAGTGGAGGTGTAGAGGGGAAATAGATAAAAATAATTCCTGTTTCCTCTTACCATCGGACTCCCAGGTGTTACATGTTTCCTTTGCCTCCTGAGTCTAATAAAAGACTTGTGGGAGTCAACGAAAATTTTTTTTGTCTCTGTATTCTATTTCCCCCCATAATAGAAATTGTGAGAAAAAAAAGAGGGAAACACCATGGTAGTCCAAAAGTCCTTTCTTTAGAAGATGTAGATTGCAAATTATTTTCTTACAGGGCAAGCAGTATAATCTTAGGTCATAGTTCAGCTTTTAAACCAGTTTTGATCTATTTTCACAAAACTAAGGCTTTAAGAAAAGTAATTGCCAGACAGTTTGAAAATCTACTTACTGTTGCATGGGATAAGGCATGTTGAAAACATACCTTTTGGGAAAGAACTTAGATATGATGAGTGCATATCCTACCTGGAATAACCTGCTTTATATGCAAAATGGGGAAAGGTGTGTTTCATAAACTACTCCACTGAAGCCTTAGAAATGTTGCACAGTATTGAATATCTAGATAACTTTTAGTAATTGCTGAGACTTTGTAGCATAATGATTGAGAGGTTTTTATTTTCCAGATGTTTGGAATTTCAGTCTCTGTTGTGCAAAGAAACCTTTTGCTTTTATTACATATATTTCTTTTAACCTGAAATTGTAAGCTCAATTTGCTGATGTCCAATTGCAACTAGTTACAATAATATACATTATATTAATGGGGTGATTGTATTAATATAAAAGTTCTTAGGTAAATTTTTTATAATGATAGAATATGATTTTTGATAAACAAGTGGAAGAAACACCTATAATTAAACAACTGTATATAATGTTAATGGTTTTGTGCCAGTCAGTGAGAATCCTTTCCCCCAGGAAGGCAGCCAGAATACCAGCAGAAGCATGATGCAGGTCAGTGGCCCCCAACTCAGGAATTAATGGCATGAAGTTGTCAGGGGAGGTCTAGGCTGGACATCAGGGAAAGGCTCTTCACCCAGAGGGTGGATGGGCACTGGAACAGGCTCCCCAGAGAAATGGTCACAGCTCCAAGCCTGACAGAGTTCCAGAAGCATTTGAACAATGCTCTCAGCCTCATGGTGTGACTCTTGGCGCTGTCCTGTGCAGGGCCAGGACTTGGACTCGATGATCCTTGTGAGTCCCTTTCAGCCCAGGATATTCGATGATTCTTTGTTTGCTGAATGAAGTCAAACTGCAACTGCCAGTGAAAAGTGATTGCAGTTGATGCACCTTCCTGTACAGCACCTAGAGAAGTGGAGGGAGGTGTTCTTCCTGGATTTGCTTCATTATGGAATACAGGTTAGTTTCCTTGTGTCTCGCAGCCCAACACCATCAGCAGTGCAGCTGCCATGATGTGTTTCATTTTAAGGGCTGCCATGCCACACGATGCAATGTCTGTGGGGGGGGATTTCCCAGACAGAAATTACTACGCTTTTACTGTGCTTAGACTGTGCAATGAACCTGATGCTTCTGGGAAGAGTCGGATTTACTGTCAATGTGCAATAAATTTGGCAGTCGGGAAGTATTTCAGGCTTACTGTGAATGTGTGAATCAGTTGTGCAATCTATTAATGGCAAATCTGAAGCTTTCAGGCAAAGTCTGACCAACGGTGTGTGAATGTGCAGTTAGAATCACAGGTTGGTTTGGGTTGGAAAGGACCTTTGAAGACCATCCAGTCCAACTCTGCTGTCATGGACAGCAACCCCTTTCACTAGACCAGGCTGCTCAGAGCCCCACTGGCCTTGAATACTTCCAGGGACAGAGCACCCACAACTTCCCTGGGCAACCTCTCCAGTGTCTCACCACTCTCACTGGAAAAAAATTATTTTTTATACCTAATCTAAATGCTCCTTCTTTAGTTTAAAGCCAGCACCCCTTGTCCTATCACAGTTCAGAAAACACACTGCAATTCCAAACGACAAGTAGCTGGAAAAGGGGACATGTTTGGGGAACCTTGGGCTAGGGCAGCTCAGCACGGATTGTTGCAGAGCAGGTCAGTGCCTTCTGACAATCAGGACGACTACAGGCTTTATCTTTAGGCTTGTTGTTCCTTAAAGTGAAGATTGCAGGGTATTGAGAGATTAAGAAGGCTGTGTAAGGCCAAGGGAAAAAGGGAGGTGTTTTTGTTTTCATTACGGCTTTGCGTGGTCTTCCCATAAGCTGTGAATGAGGCAGTGATGGAGTGGAGAAAGTGGGGCTCCTGAAGAGACAGTGTGTGTGTCCAGACTGGTTCTCCTCCTGACAGCAAAGTGTGCTGCCGTCTCACTGTACATGTGCTTTGCCTGTTTTAGTAAATCAGCTGAAGAATGCATTATTTTTTCTTTATTTTTATTTCATTGGGAATAATTTTGCTGCCTAGTCTTGAACCTGGAGGCTATTTTTAATTTTAAGAGGATTTCTCTCTTGATGAGGTGATAACCTAAAATGGCACAGGAGGATGTCATGCAGCATGTTTTCATTCAGGGGCTCTGTTTTACAGTCAAGCCTAGGAATAGAAAAAGAAAGCTTGGGAAAAAAAAAATTAACTTTATAGATCCAAAGATGTTCAGTGTTCTGCACATATGTATTTATGGTTTTGAATGTTACACTATGACTTACATGCCAGAGAAATATTTGGATCCCATGCAGTCCTTCAACTAGTTATATATTTCCAGAATTTTGTTGTATATATAAAAATACACATATTGCATAAAAAGCATCTCAGAGAAGAGGCTGGGGAAAGCTGCCCGGCAAGAGGACAGGAGGGGTTTGAGGATGGACTCCTAACAAAACACTGAAGAAGATCATAGAATCATAGAATTGTTTAGATTGGAAAAGACCTTTAAGATCATCAGGTCCAACCATTAACACAGCACTGCCAAATCCACCACTAAACCATGTCCCCAGGTGCCACATTTACATGCCTTTTAAATACCTCCAGGGCTGCGGACTCCAACACTTTCCTGAGCAGCATGTTCCAGTGCTTGATAACCCCCTTGGTGAAGATTTTCTTCCTAATATCCAGTACCTCCTCTGGTGCAACTTGAGGCCATTTCCTCTTGTCCTATCACTTGTTACTTGGGAGAAAAGACGGACTCCCACATCTGATAAGCTGAAGTCCCGCAGGAGAACCATGAGTAGTGACTGTGGGACTTCTTCCATTTGCTTATAGACTATTTCATCTGCCTCTTCATCCTGGCTGGGAGGGCTGTAACAGAATCCCACCATGGTATCTGACAGGTTCTTCACCATAAACAATCCTACTGGCACCGTCATTAAGCCTCAGACATTCAAAACCCTCCCTTTAACATACAGGGCTTCTCCAGCTCCTCTCTTTCCTTGTCTATCCATTCTGAAGAGTTTGCAGCCATGCCCTGCAGCTCTGCAGTTGTGTGAGCCACCCCCCCACGTTTCTGTGGTGGCAAATATGTCATAGTTTTCCTGCCGCATGTGGCTTCTGGCTCCTCCTGTTTGTTGCTTTGGTGTAGATAGATTTGCACTAGCTACAGGGTTAAAGCCCAAGCAAAAGCAGGAGGGCAGAAGGAACATGACCATGTCAGGAAATGTGCACTGACAGCTCATGCTGTTGCTGTGGATGGATGTTTTGGGCACAATAGCTGGTACTGACCCAGCACAATTGGTGCTTCTGTCCTACAAGCAGCTGGTTGTGGATGGTGAAATTGCTGCCTTGAAATCCAGTCCAGACAGGAAGATCCTTTCTCTTTGCCCTTATCATTTCTGTATAGCATGACTGTGACTTCCAGGGGCACCTTTAATAACCTATCCTTGGCACATACACCAAAGGCATCTCTATTTTTTTTTCACTTTGTTATCAGAACAGCTGCATATTTGTTTGCAGCCTCTGCCCTCACCCCGAGGACATGATAGTAGGCTGTGAATTTCTGGAGTCAAGAATCAGTCCCTTAGCTACCATAAAAAGTGGGAAAAAAAAATAAAAAATCAATCTCAGTGAACCTTGGCATATTTTTCTAATTGATGTGAATGAGATGAAAGGGATAGCTGACTTCTGTGACCTCTGCAGGATAATTGTGTGTCATGTGTTGCGTGAATAAAGGGGTGTGCCATAGCTGCAAAAATGGGAATTGACACCATTCTGCTCTTTAACAACATCCACTGGTGTGTGACATCCAAGTACATTAACAGCTGTCACCCTTCATTTCTCTTTTGCTTACCTCCCACGTACTTTGTTCATTTGCATGATGCAACTTGGTGAATGAAAAAGTTCGATACTTAGAATTTTTGAGAGTCTTGTTCCGACTTATTTTCATCAATGCAACCATAATTATTAGTCTGCCATCACTATTTCTGTCTTTACCAAAGCAAGACAGCAGAACAGGGTCAGCAGAACATCTGGACAGGTCCTTCCATATCTTGCTGTATTGGAACTTGTAGGGGGAGTGCATTGACAGTGCATTACAGATAAGACACTTATCAAAGGAACAGGTTCTTCAGTGGTGCAAACTGCCATGTACATTGTTAGGCCTGAAGTCTGCTCTCCAATGCTTTTTTTTCCAATAAAATTCTTTCAAGTTGATTTTGTAGTATTTCTTTCTCAATCAAAAATTAATAGTATTGAAAAGGCTTTGAGCTAAATTGGTTTTATATTATATATTTGTGAAAGAAATATTGCTTCCATGTTTTTGTTTCATTAAAGCTTTGGTGTCTGGCTGTAAACCAAGCTTCTGCCATGTCTGACTCCTCATGGAACACTGAAGAGCATCATCTTACTACACCATTTCAGTCCACTCAGAGTTGAAATGGTCATGCTTGTGTTTTAAATTATGTATTTAAGCCTCTTTCTTCTGGCATTGAGCAGAAGGTCTCACACACACAGGGTGAGCTTACTTCCCCTTCCCTTGGTTAGGACAGAGAGTTCTCCTGTTGCATAGAGAAGCTGTATGGTACTAATTACACTGTAAGAAAGCTAGCACATACTCTGCGTGTGTGCTGGAGCTGGATTTGTTCTGCTCTCATTTGGTCTGTGGGAATTTATTGGACAGTTGAAAGGATGTTTGAGCTGGCTGTTAAGTACTACAGGAGCATTACACAAACGGGACCAAAGATATTGTTCAGGAGAAGGTCTGCTCAAACATCTGTCTTTCTAATTACACTTAATGTAGTTATACTTAGTAACCCTTTTGGTGAGAAGTTTGACTCTCCTTTTACAGCTGCAGTCAGGCTGTAAAACTTTCAATACAGGTACAGTCATACTGGACAAAGCAGAATGTATTTCAATAAGCACCCTAAATGGGATATGGGCTAACAACATAAGTACTTTTACCATGATCTATCCAGGTCCATGGTAAGAAAGACTGGAAATATGAGTTTATGCTGGCACTGTTAAACCAGCAACACCTTTTAGTTTCACAGGGACTAATTTGTGTGAGTCACTGATGATGAAAATGTTATGCTTGAAGAACCTGGTTCAATAACTATTGAGTTTAGATGGAGCCTTCCATGGGCTTTGGATCAAGTTGCAATTTCTAACTCAGGTTATTTATAAGTTAGAAGATATTTCAAATGCCTCTGGATTTCTTTTGATGTGTTGAATGTGTTCCAAAGTGAATAATGGTTTGAAGGAATGACGTGCTTGACAGAGTGAACTTCAGAAATAGTACAACTTACTTTTTGCCACTGTAAATCCTTGCTATAGGAAAGTCATCGCTGAAGCCAAACCTGGTTGTGACTGTATAGAGGGCAATGCAAGGGAAGTAGGTGAGACCATTTTCTACTACAGTGATTAAAAACCAGAGCAGTGCGCTCTGGGCTGTGAGTTAGTTTGGAAGGGAACATTTTTATTTGTGGAATAAACGAAGGGACTAAAGCACACTGTGAGTAGGTTGTTTAAAAACATTAAGCTACATAGGAGGTCTGTTTAAAATCATTTTATTTAGCAAAAAAAGCAACAATTAGAATTAGTTTGCCTGTCAACATCTAAAACTGATTTCCTAGCTGAGATTTCATGGCAGTATCTGTATCATATGAAAGACCTAAATGCAAACATTAATCAAAAATAATCTAGAAAATGTCCACAAATATGTTTGTATGTGATCCCTGGGTGGTTTCTTTGAACTATCTGAACTTTTCCATCTTTTATTTTCAGGATAAGCTGTGAAATGTAGCCCTCCAGTTATGCCTGCCTGTGAAATTTTGTTTCCTAGGAGCTGGCAAGTCCTGTAGCTCTTATGCAAACTTTCTTCTTTAGTTGCCCCATGTAATGAGAGAATGCATGTTTGGAAACATCACAACAGTTTAAGTACATTGGTTTGCTTTCCAACCATTCCTTTCTCCCAGACAGACCCTGTATTTATGCGGGCTGTGGCTGCCTTGAAGAGCTACACCTGCCCTGGTGCCCACGAGGTTCAGCAGGCACGGTTCTCTCTGAGCAGGGCTTCAGCAGCATTTCTGTTTTACTCACAGCTTGTGCAACTCATTTACTCCCTGACTTGGGTTACTGTGATCCTGTTATGTCCCAGCTGCATTCTTTACATTGTCCTTGCCTATAATGCACAGATTAATTTAAACGGATAGTTTTGATTTATAAAGCATTTAATAGCATAAAGCTTGGCTGTTTGAAGATCATCTTCAGCCTTCCCCTTCCGGGCATCTGTAGTTGGCCACAGTTCACTGTGTAATGTTTCCCACCCTCTTGCTCTACATTAGGGATGTATTCTCCTCCTTACTAGGGTGCAAACTGCTTTGTTTCTTACCTTTTTAAAAAAGCTTATTTTGTAGTTTTAGTATGTAATGGAATTTGAGTACTAACAACAGCTCTGTAACTTCCTTCCCTCCTCTGAAGCTGTATTTGTCAGGAATCCAACAAATGCTGTTGTAGTAATGATCTTGCTAGTACATGTAGCGGGTCTGGATAATGAGCCCTATTCACCAGCACAGGAACGTGTGGGACAGCAGCTCTTCTCTGGAGGTTTTTAAGTACAGGAACCCATTTTGGGAAAGCATTTTGTATTTAAAACATTTGTATTCAAATATTTCAGAATAGCCACTCATTTAAAGCATGAGCCTGCAA
Source organism: Campylorhamphus procurvoides (assembly GCA_013396655.1). Lineage (NCBI taxonomy): Eukaryota > Metazoa > Chordata > Aves > Passeriformes > Dendrocolaptidae > Campylorhamphus > Campylorhamphus procurvoides. The sequence continues at coordinate 2,638,521 of WBMV01004137.1, forward strand.
CTGCAATATATACATCAGGCTGGGCGACTTCTAGGATATCAGCTGTGATCTGCTCTTTCACTGCAGCAGTGGTTGCATCTAATGACTTGGTGAGACAGATGATGCACCTTCCCCAAGAACGCAAGTTAAGAGTCCTGTTTGATAACCTAAAGGCTGGACTGAGAGTTCGAGCCTAACCCCCAATGCTTGAGAAGGAAGAGGCTGCTTCATAGTGGACCTTAAGAGAATGACAGTCTTTTCGCATCCATCTTCTCACCTGAGGAGCCTGTTTCTTTCTTATCAGCCCTCCCTCCCCCCTGCCCAAAATGAACTGTGAAAACAATTATCTGCTTGTCTGCCAAAGCGGTACTCTGAATGAAGCCAAAAAGTGTGCTTGTGGGGACTGTGTCTGATGAGGAAACCAAGTTAAAAAGGTAGGAGATACAGGCTACATAATGCATGAGGAAATGTTTCTGACTGTCAGAAGAAGATCCCATCCAAACAGTGTTTCCACAGACTGGTTTGGGTCACAGAAAGAGCTCATTTAGATGATGAAAATGTTCCATGTGGCCATCCTCCTACTCAGTCTTTTCTCTGTTAACAGTCTACCTTAAGACACGAGTCCAGCAGTATAATTTTGTTTTGTCTGGGTATTTCCTTGAATCTTTTACTGCATTGCTTTTAATGATGGTGGGTTTTTATTATGGGGTGCAGTCATTCTGCTCTCTAGGCTGATCAGTTCTCTCTGATTTGCTCCACTTCTAATCTTACACCATAGCACCTTTCCCATTATTTCAGGTGAGGACTCTTGTAAAATGCTTTTATAGTGTTGTCAATGTAATATTTAATGCCTTTCCTTCTGCATCATAATCTTTATGGTCTGAGATTTTTCTCTGCTCTGCAAACAAAAGTTATACGGCACTGTTCTCCCTGACCCTGGAGCATCTGCAGATAATGCCAAATTCAGGGAGTATGTTTTCTGTAGCGTCTTTGGATTTTGTTTCTCATTCTCAGCTTGATTCCCTCTACTGGCCTCAGTATTGCCTCTTCTTTGCTGCTTCAGAAAAGGTTAAGTTTTTTGGTTTATGCTCTCCCCTTACCCTAAACTCTTGTTACTGCAATCTGTGGTGTGATCTTTTCTCCCTAGAAGCAAATTCATCGTTTCTCTTAACAGATTAGTCCTATCTGATTAAGCCCTCTATCAAAGAAGGTAAGTGCTCAACACTCATCCTCCTGGAAAGGTGAGAACTTGGAGCACAGTTGTGGGACACTGTTCCATGACTTATTAGGTGTCTTGTCAGATACCATCATTTGTGGATGGGTTTGTGCAGGCAGGCACTTGTGTAACTGTGTTGGAACAGTCTTCTGACTGCCCTGTGCTTGCTCCTAGCTGCTTAGCTGGGGTGGAGAAGCAGAGTTTGTGTGTCCATCCCCACTCAAACTTCCCTTTTGTCTTTTATTTTTCCTCTCCTCTATAAACTGAGTCACTGGAGGACTAAACCAAGTGGCTTTATCCACTTTATCCTGCAATTTGGTGCCAAACATGGCACGTCCACCTGTCAATGAAGAGAGCAGGAACAGAGGGATACAAATGCAGATAATAACCCCCATGCACATTTTCCTAAAGCGTGGGTCGGATGAGTGTGTCTGATGTGGAGACTGGTGTGGGAGATCAGCTGGCTACACAATGCATGAGAAAATGTTTAGAATAGGTAACAAGGCAAGACCAGCTATGTTCTTTCACCTTCTATTGCCTTGGGAGCTGCACTTGCCAGGAACACAGGAGCCTCCTCAGCTCCACTGTCACACTTTGGTTGTTTCAGAGCCAAACAGTCAGGGTAGGCAGGAAGCTCTGCAAGGAGCTGCACTGAAGTTCAGGCTGACAGGGGAAGTGCCATGGGGAATGATGTAAAATTTTTTAAGGACATGACTTAAATCCAAGGTGCAGTTTCAAACATCACAATTCCTGAAGTACCACTAGGTCGTACAGAAAAGTATGTTTTCCTCCCTCCAGACCAGGACCTCCAAAAGCATCATTGTACTTCTGGGTCCAGTTTCAAGGCTACAAATGCATACTCAGCTTTTCCCCTTCCGACCGACCCAGTGCCATCCCACTCTCCTGCATCCTGGGGTGAAAGAGCAGCCCAGTGCAGAGAGGCAGCTTGTGGCACGTAAAACACAACTTGCAAACTTCTGCTCCAGAGCACTTTACAGTGTAATCAGATCAAACACTAATTCTTCTTTCCACACCGAGCTCTGCTGACTGAAGCAGCAGATCAGTACTAAGCAGGCCAGCACAAGCATCACTGTGCTTAACTGAAAGCAAATTCTTTCCATTGTACCCTTTAAAGAGAAGATCATCATTGCACAGTACAATTTGGTATTTTAACACCTCAAAGTTTTTGGTGCAGCTGATGTACAAATAAATTACTAAGACTTACTACTGAACTAAGAGAAAAGAGTAAAGCCCTTCAAAGCAGAAAATATTTTGTTTTGTTATGCAATTCCACAGCGTGAAGGAAGATAGGATGCTGACCCAGTGTAAAGTTCAATTTAGCATTATGTGCCTGGTTAAAGTAGGCACTAACTAATCAGACCTATTTGGCAGAAAGGGTTCTTATTGAATCACTCAAATCCAAGCTGCTGGGATTAGCAGGCACATCTTGGGAACATGGGAATTTCTCTTAACCAGAATCAAACATGACCCTGCCTGTTGTCCTCAGGTGGTGGAAGGCAAATTAGAATTGTCAGCCCAGCAACTCCAGCTAAGACCTTCTATCTGCCTTGGTATGACAAATGTGCTCTAGACATTAGAGTGACAGGGATATTCTTGTAACAAAATAGCTTTATGCATCCACTTAAAAATGCATAAAACAGAAAAGAAAGTAGAGTGCTTTGGCCTTGGGCTTACTACACAAGAGGCAAGGTGAAATACTAGAAATGTAATGATATAAATTACCTTTCAGGTTGTATAGAAGTGCCAAACCCCTTCAAAACACAAGGTTCTCACAAAAGCCATTTATTCAACTAGGATGCATATTGCTAAATAAAATGAGTCACTATGAATGAATCAGATTGAGTTGGAACAAAGTAGGAGCTTTTTATAAATTCAAAGCATATTGGGCAATAACTAAAATACTTACAAACATTCAGAGCACAGGGTAAGAATGAATTTATGCCACATTGCAAAGATGTATTTTTTGTATCTTAATACTTACAACCACACAGTTATTTTATGTTGTGTAACTAACGAGATGAGGCTAGAAGTGAGAAAAGGGAGTATCATTAGAAAAGCTAAGACCATGATATTGTTTACTCTGGGAAAAGAGTAGTATTTTATTGCAGTTATAGCAGCAACTACAGCCAAGCAGTAGCTATGGTCATTTTGAAACAGCATTGTGTTCAAACAGCAATTATGACAATTTTATTTTATTAGATGGTAAATGGATAGCTAGGAAATTCTCTAAACAGAAATTCAAGAAGCATCATTTTAACTCTTTTTTTTCTTTTAAATTAGACATTATAAAAAATGGAATAGACCATTCTACCTCACTCAAACCATTCTGATAATTTTGTTAAATAAGAAAAGGGAATATTCAATTTAATATGTGCAAAAGCTAATATTTACATTGTTCAGTACACAGAGGTAGGATCACATTAAGAGAAACTGAAAGAGAATAAACTGTTCTCAGGGTCCACTGTAGATAGAACAAATATTAATAAGCTTAAAGCGTAGTAATGTAGTCAGGTAAGATTTTAGAAGAAAATCTTTCTAATGACAGAGCTAGGGAGGTATGCAGAGGGACAGCACAGGAAAGTCATGTAACTATCCTCCCTGGAAAATATTAATCCAATTTTCATCAATGTTTATCTACAACTGAACTGCTCTGGGACAGACTATAACTACCTTTCCATATCTGTTTTTTAACAGTTTTAAGAAAGCTATTGTTAATGATTTTAATATCACACAAATGACCTTGCCACTTGGTATTGTAAAGGATATGGTGATATCCAGAAACAATTCCTGCCACAGAGAAATCAGGACAGATAGGAAGAGACGAAACAGATTTCTCCTTTAAGTTAACTGCTGCTCTATATTTTTCTAATTTTTCCCTCAAATATATGAGTTTGAAAGAAACTAAATGGACAGCATGTACAGAGCAGACATTTAATAAAGGCAGGGTATGAGACCATCAGAATGCAATGGTCCCACTCGATGCAGGGACTTGCTAACTAGTATTGCTTTGGGAAAGAAGTAGGCACAAGGAATGGAGCTGGAAATTCAGAAAATATATTTAGGTTATATAGTTGACATAAAAAAATGACTGTTTCCAAGAATTTTTATTTTAAATATTTCTTTTGTCATAGGCCTGGCATTAATAAGCCAATTGAATTGTCTACCTGGAATATCATCACTGCCTTCAGGTTTTTTCAGGTGAGATTGAGAGAAAATACTTTATCAGAAAAGATATTCTTTTCTTACACATTGCCACACACTTCAGCTAAAGACAAGGTCCTGCAGCTGCTTGCTGCTCGCCATGGCTAATGGTCCACGTAACCTGAGCAGCATTCCTTGAGCACCATGTTCACACTAAACCCTAAGCAGCTGGAGCAGCTGTGTGAAGTGCAACCTTAGATTAATACTAGAGGCATCATTAAGTGAGTAATTAAGAAGCTGAATATCTCCCCTCTCTATCACTTAATTTACTTTTAATAGAATAGCTCCTCAGCCACCTTGTCTTTGGGGTATATCTATTTTATCATTAATTCATTCATGTGGATTTTACAGGTAAAAATACTGCTGGAAAGACTGGCTTGCTACATATGTGCAATACACTGAAAAGTGATAAATGTATTAAAAGAATTAAAAGTCAAGTCAGAATAAAGACAAAAAGACACTTTTCTGCCATTTACCCACCCTGTGTGGCACGGTCTGCATCATGCGCTGAAAGCCCGGACAATCAAAGCCTTGAAATTCTAGAAAGCCCTCCCTCCTTCCCATGAAAGTTTGGGCTTATTCCCAAGTACTTTTAAAATAACTGTTTTAGTATAAGATCATAGTTAGCAAAGTTAATCCAAGTTTTTGTCTTGTTTTTTCCCTTTGCAATACAAGCATTTAACATTCAAAATTCATCTGTAAGTGATCAAAACGATAGGTGAAACATAAGAACAAACGATTTACCTAGTGAGTCATCAAAGTGCTTTATTTTATAAAGCCTTGCTCATGTTCGGAGTGTAATCTAAGCACTAACATACACAATAATGAGTCTTCCTTGCCCTGTCCAAATAAACAGTTTATCAACAAGAATGAGTGACAAAAATGCTCCGCAGACAAAAAGAATGCTTTGCTGTAAATGTGAAAAATGGTCTGAAAATGTACACTTGTTGGCTGTAATTAAATATGTACTCCAAGTACATGTACCTCATTTTCACTTCAGGGTCTCCCTGTGGCCTCACACCTTCAGAAGCCACAGCATGCTTCACAAAATGAAACTGGGGTGAGAACACAAGACAACCAGGGAGAGCAGGGAGAGGACAAAAAAAAATCAAGCCACAGTACCAACTTATTTAAATACATACAATACAAAAGTATACACATACATTACAGTGCTGCAGACATCACTAAGTCAAACATAACAAAAAATCCTGTGGGAAAGGTTGGGGAAAGGAGAAAAAAAACATTAGTACACAGCAAGAGGGATAGTATTGCCTTTGGCTGCTGAAGAGAGTGTAATGGGTTGCTATGGTATAGGCTCCTCTGAAGTAAACCACTACATAAGTTATGCACAGTTGCAGGCTGAACAGCACTGACATTAGTTATGGAGAAGGCATGCTGGCACTCCTGATCTGAGTTATAAACCATGATGGGGAGGTTTGATTTCTCTTACATTGCCTACAAAATCTAACAATTTCCATAAAGAAATTTTAAAGGCACAGCTTTAGCACAGTGTATAAGTAGATAAACTTTTAAGCATATGTAAATTTGTCTGTTTCAAGCATGGAGTCTTTCAGGGAAAAATACAAGAGGAGAAGAAGAAATACAATGTTGTTTAAAAATTTTAAAGAAGTTAAACATGATCAGCACAGTTTCAGGCAATGTACTATACAATCAAACTTGAGTAAATGGTAGGACAGGTCATTTTGATGCTGAAAGACAACCCTGGGAAAAATCCCTCTGAAATATCCTTTCTCATTTTCTTGTAGAAGAGTCTATCACGGAGGTGAGTGAGACATTCACTTTAGTACACTACTGCACATTACGTCTTGGAAGATGACAAAGATTACTTCATTTGTACTGCAAAAGAACTTTACATGTAAACTCAAAAGTCATATATTGTACACGGCTCTGAAATTCAAAAATATCCCTGCTTTCCTAATAATGTAAACAGTAAAATTCAGGGTTCATTTTTTGAGGGATAATCTATAATAAAATACCACTGTTTCAACAGTACAACATAAGCATTTAAACTTCAAATTCCCAGTAAATTACAAGGGAATGAAATCAGTGTGCACATCTTTCAGGATGGGTGAAAGATGGTGCTACTATTGCCCAAAACTATGCGCTCCTTCAGATAAGCTTTTTTTACACTTGTAACATTATTAGTTCCTATATTGCAAGAATATAAAACAAACAAAAACTTCAGGTAAAAGTGACATCAGCAAAGTTTTCCCTTAACATAAGTTTACTACAGCAAAAATGTACACAGCATGAATTACATTAGTTCTTTGTAAGATAGGAGATGCCAACTCTCAGACACCTGAGAGGCTGAACTTCCTGACGCAATGTGCTGAAAAGAAGACAAAAATGGGAGAGGCAGATAAAAAAAGAAAAAAAACAACTGCTAGGAACCAAATGGGAAAAGCCTCTGGCACCAAGGGCTGTTGCAGCTGCTTTTTTAAGGAGTGCCAGTGTACAGGGTGAAAGTGTAACATTTGCAGTAAGATCTTCATTATTATTGTCACCATCATCATCATGTAGAATACTGTCATGTATCTTTTTAATTCAAAAAATAAACTGATCCACAGTTTACAATCTGATATCAATATTGTAAAGTTAACATGCATTTACTCTTCCCCACCCCCACCCCACATCTCTTTGCTCATTTATTCCATTTCAGCTGGTAGCATCAGAGTATTACTGTCACAGTGCACTCTGAGTAAGCTGTTCTATTTATTTAAATTATGTTTTTTTTTGCACACACAAAAGAGTCAGAAATAGCTAGAACTATGCTGGGAATATCAGGCAGCTGTTAAAGCGAGTACTCCACCCCACTTCAGTCATCTTTGCCAGCAGATGTAAACAAAGGGGTTGCTTTCTGCAAGATGAGCGCTTCTCTGAGTTCCTTTTTTTCCCTACACTTGTAGCCACTGCTGCTGTCCCCAGGTCTCGTATCTGTCCTATGTAACATGATAGGTTACGTCAAGATGTTGGCAATAAAGTCCAAGAATCGCTTTGAATACTGTTCAGGATTAACAGTTGAAATTTCTGCACCAGCCTATACAAAGAATGGGGAGGAGAGAGGAAAGAAGGAAGAACCAGTATTTTATTTAATGTTTTGTCACCGAGGGTGTTACTTACTCAGTAAATTTCACATGCAGTCTCAGAACCAGACACTAGAAATACAAATTGTGATGGCACTCAAGCAGAATCTTACTGATACCTTTTTAGGCTTCACGTGAATACAGTGGGACTTGGTACTCATCACTGTAACACCCACCTTCCCTTTCTGAAACATACTCTTTCTACTTTCCATGCTTCTCTCTACGTTCATTGTACTTCAGTCTCCTATGTGAATTTTTACTGCACAATTAACCATGCTACCCACTGATTCACCAACAGATTCTGGTCTCTTGAGCAGCAGTATCTTCATATAGAGAAGACTGAGTTACCATACTCAGATCAGGTATGCCAACATTTGTGTAACATATATTTATATGTGAATGTTAAATAACCTGGTTTGAAATATATGGTAACAGCTATTAACATTTTTTCAGAGCCTTAGCCATATTTTTATTTATATTTTTCCTGTTTTACAAAAGGGGTAAATTGCTTGCATGCTATTAACGAATGCACTCCAGTGTCAGGTGGCTCAGGACGGAGACAGCGAAATAAACAAAATGGTTGTATGAATGTAATGTATTGTGGTAAGTTTTAACCACAGTCAGCTTTGTAGCTGTTATTCACAGTCTATTTCTATCCCTTATTTAAGCCAGAAGTGTGAGTTTTTAAAGTCTGCTACATTCAAAGTTCAGTAATAATTGCCAGATAATGGCTGCATATGATCTGCATCAACTTTCAGCTGCCCCAAGAGCAGAGAGAGTAATGAGAGCATTGTTTTAGAGAGACAAAAATACCTTCTACAGGCCTGTGCAGGTCACATCATTACCTACTGTAAATAAAAAGTCCTTAGCGCTTTGCTTAAAACTCCTCACAGTGCTCTGACCCTTTAGATACTTAGACAGAAGAGGGATTTTAGCCTCACAAATGAATATGCTCTTTTTAAAAAGTTAATGAAATGTGAACCTTAAATCACCACAGGAGTGATAATGGTAATATACATCATAAATCTAGAAGACTGGGCTGTTTCACCATGGTTCTGTGGTGTCTGCTGCTCAGCAGCAATTTCAGTTAAAATAAATAAATTCTCGGCAGTAAAACAAGCCTTTATTGAACAGTCTCTGAGTATTTAATATATACATTTTATCTTAAATTTTGCAAATTGTACTTTTTTGTTCCTGAAGAAGTCTTGTAGAATGAGCCATATTATGTGCCAAAGAGCTAACTTTCAACAGGCTGTGCCAAATAATGAAACCATCACTAAGGTCCTCCATCTGAAATTAGATTCAGTTTGCACAGTGTGGTGAACAGCTTTGTTTGCAAAGATAAGGTGCATCTCACAAATTTAGGACAAAGTCCTAAAATAGAGCTCTTTATGGGTAAGAAAGCTATGCATATGGTTGAAAAAGGAGTCCCACTCTCAGTATGTAATGTGTAGCGGTTACTCTATACTATTTTATTGCATATTAAACTAGAAAAAAATTCTGATCGATTTCCCCTTTCCCTAGATCTACTGAACTGTCCTGTATCAGGCCACTAAACAACAAAAATGTATGAATATAAATGAGTAAGAGGAAAAAAAACAACCACATACTTACCCCATGTTTTACCGTTTTTGCAGCATGGGCAGCTTTCTTTTTTGCATCATAATGAGTAAGAATGTCAATAATGGCCATAAAGTATACTTCCTTCCTAGGTGCATCTGCAAATGGCAAACACAGGGCAGTAAGAATGACTTTGAAAACATCTGAATAATGAGTCCTCCTTCTAACAAAGGAGACTTTATAAGACTCAATTGGCAGCTAAGACAGGTCAGTGTCAGTCAGAATCAAGATCCATGAAGACCACTGGCTCAAGCGGTCCTTAACTGAAAGTTTATCTGCACTCATATATAATGCAGAATCCTGTAAACAAGTGTAAATAAAACACAGCATACAAACCCAGGAATTATTGCTCAGTTAAAGTAGGGCAGATTTTGTGTAAAAACTATGACGTTTAATACTAAAGGTAATGCTTCTGGGTCAACAAACAAGATCGTATTTTCTTTATGAATAAAACTTTGTATATATTCATGTCAATGCTTATGAAAAAACACCAAACAGGTAACTTTCCTGTCTTGAACAGCCACCAGTAACTAGCTTTATTTAGTTTCACACACTAACATCAAACCCAGTTTCAGGCTTCTCATACACTCCTTATGATGACTTTCTTTGCTGGAACAAAGAAATTGGGTATGAGCGTACAACTTCCCAAAAATCAACCAAAAAAGTGAAATATAACTTGGAATGCTTCTTTTTTCATTCTTTCTAGGCTGTATTTAATAGTGTTATCTTATCTGTCGGAAAAAGAACATCTATAGATAACAGATTTCCTGACAGGGATGAAAAACTCATGAACTAACTTCTGAAGAAATGCTGAACCTGAATAGCTAAGAATTATAGGAACCTTCTGCCTTCCGCTGCACCAAAGAGCAAATTTCCTTTTCCGCAGAATGAACTTCTATTTGCAGTTTACAATTGCCTTTACATAGTTGTGAAGACTTTAAGATTCTGATGCAAAAATCAGACCATCTTAAAATAAAAATATTTGTTATGGCTTACTTTCATGGGATTTTATTCCATAAACATCAATAGCTGGATCAAATTCCCCTGGAGCCAGAGGCAGTGAGCTGTTCAGCGTGTTTCCTGGACTGTCTGGAGGGGTTCCAATGGGGTGGGTCCCATCACTTTCACCCTCCTCTTCTCCATCATTCTCTTCACACTCTACTTCTTCCTGTTCAGCTCTTTCAACATCATGAATTCCAACCAGCAAGCTGTAGTCCATGAGTTTTAACTGAGCAAGGAACTAGGAAGTGACAATAAGCAATCTGTCAATATCACTGAAAAATATGAGCTCCACTTAGAAACAGAAGTTACACAAAAGTGTCATGATTTGAGAAAAACAGGTACTTCTAAGAGAGAGGAAAAGGGAGGATTAAAGAATAAAGCTAGAAAAGAGATACTTCATTAAGATGTAGTACCAGCACACAGATAACTTGAAAGTTAAAGTGTATCCCATTCTCCCAAAATCCTCAGGGAGGAAGTTTTTTGTGTCGTGAAGACAAGTGCACTTGCAAGCCCATGGCAATCACTCCTGTCTCGTGTTCCAATCTGAACCATCGAACACCCTGGGTTGGCAGTGACTTACAAGGACTATGGAGTCCAACTCCTGGCCCTGCACAGGACCACCCCAAGAATCCCGCCATGTGCCTGAGAGCATTGTCCAAACACTTCTTGAACTCAGGCAGGCTTGGTGCTGTGACCACTTCCCTGGGGAGCCTGTCAGTGCTCAACCACCCTCTGGGATATTTGGATATATAATAATATCCAAAATAAACGTCCCCTGACACAACTGCAGCCAGTCCCTCAGGTCCTGCCACTGGGCACCACACAGAAGAGATCAGTGTCTGCCCCTCCACTTCCCCTCACAAGGAAGTTGTAACTACAAATCTCCCTTCAGTCTCCTCTTCTCCAGGCTGAACAGATCAAGTGACCTCAGCTGCTCCTCATACGGCTTCCCCTTTAGACACTTCACCATCTCTGTAGCTCTTTGGATGCTCTCTGATAGCTTTATATCTTTCTAATACCGTGGCACTCAAAACTGCACACAGCACTCGAGGTGAGGGCTGTTCTGTCACTGCTCACCCTCCAGACCAGCCCCTGTGCTATCAGGCATATGGTGTGCTGTGATCTGGTGCTGAATCCAACCCCTCACTCCCTTTTAAGCCCTATTAAAGAATCATGAAGAAATGCTCAAATGCTCTTGCAGTGTAAAACCATGGAGTTTTACACCATGAAGACATGAAATGATACTGTATTCTCTTCACTGTGACAGGCTCATGATTTAAACCATACAAGCAAAACATGAATGTGAATGAAAGGTTGGTCTTGAATAAAGACTGAGGATGGGAGATTTTAGAAAACTGAAAGATGTTATCTTCGTTGAATGGAACAGGGTAAGCTGGAAAGTTAAGAGAGGAGGATGGAAATAAGGAAGGTATAAAGGCAGAAAGATGGGATAAACAGCTCAAAGCGGTGAGGGGCAGACAGGACAGAGTTGTGTTGCAGCCTTAAAGCAATTCTGCAATTTTGAACTTGTGGAGTTCATGTTCGCGGTATACACAGAAAGTGGCTGAAAATACAAACTGCTTCATTTTTCAGAAACTCTAATGGTTATAATAGGGAAGTTAGGGCAGATCAGGGAAGAAGGGATTTAAATCAAACTTTGGAACAGTGACAGTGACGGTAATGAAAGAGATGAGTACAAAATACTATGTAATGGAAACTACAGTTTGTCAAAATCCTGCTTTTGAGAAAAGAGATGAACCAGAGATAACAAAGTGACTCTAAATTCAAGTGCTAGCAGAAGTATTTTGAGATTGATGTTTTACGAAGAAACTGGTTTTTAATGATTTTCAATATAATAAAGCAAAAGACTCTTCAAAAGACAAGAAGAGACCTAAGTTTGAATGTGCAACAATATACAAGATGAACAGATGAGACTGGCCAAAGGCAATAGTGTGGAAGAACTCCAGGCATATCACAAGGTACTTGGTAAACAGAGGAAAAAATTCTACCAATAATCATACAGAATAGCATGAAAGAGAACACATATAAAGTCATATAGCTCGGAATACTACATTGTTAAAATCAGGAGCCAAATCACTTTACACTAATGGTTTATGAGGATATCAAACAATTCTCTGGATCAATTTGAAACCCATAAAAAGCAGCCCCATAAGACATGATCTGGAACCTGCCACTATATTCCCAATTATATTCCCAATCTGGTAAATTATGTAGAAGATCACACACACAATCCAGTTCCTGGAGTAAAAAAGTATCTTCCACATTCCTTGTACACCCTTAAGATATTATCTGCAACCTACTTACTGTAAAAGCATTACTCAGCAATTGCAGTACATGCTAAAAAGCACAGAATTTTAACCAAAATAAACGTATCTCTAGAGCTGTGACATATGTTGAGTGAATACAAAATAAACATGCACTGATATTTCACAAAAGATTCATGTTTTCATCATCACCACCACAACCATAAATTTTTCATTGTTACTATGACCAGAAATTAAACTTACTCAAAAGAAAATTATTGGGTGGATTCTAAAGTAACAGTATTTTGTTTTGTGCAGCTAATGAGATACAGATCTGAAGAACTAGACAAGTCAATTCACAGAGCCCTTTTGATAGAAATAGCTGGAAGTCTTATTAAGTCACAGGCATATTTTGCTATCAAGTCTCTTCCAAGTCTATGCCTTTCCTTGAAAACTGATTTTAGGCTTTGAGAACAAAGCTGCAGAATACTGTGTTTAGTAAATAAATACACAAAATATTTTCAATTATGTAAACTAAAGGCAAGTTGTGTGAACGAGTTAGTCTGCTATTTATTTTATTAGCTGAATTAAATCAGTTATATTAAATTCACACGTTAACACTTTTCTATTAAGTATTTACTATATTCGACCAATTACAAATGTATATGAAAGATAAATGACTCCATTAAGATAATGAGTCCAACTGCAGTACACAAATTGCTGAAGCACTCTACTACTGTGATACTAAGAATGATTTAAAACTCATATAAAATAGGACACCCATGGCTGTAAGTGGGGAAGATGCCCCTCCTCTGTTATGGACAAGTGTGCGTATGGCCTCAGCTCTGGTGCACCTGCACCTGTAAAATACAACTAACAATACTCACCTTTCTCTCGGGGGCATTTGGAAGTACTAGGCTTGCAAAGCACTTAAGTACTAAGTAGTACCATCATTTTAACATCACATCATCAAGGCAGGAACAATGTATGGCAACCAGCTATGGCAGCAAGGCATTTATCACATCAGCAAAAGCAGTGATCAACTCCTGAAAGTTCAAATTGTGTTTCATTTAAAACAGTTGTGCTTACAGTCTTATAAACAAGAGTTTTCATTAATGAATCACAGGTATGATTTCCTGAGATATCTGTAATTTGCCACACATTTTAATCACATTGAACTGAACGGGCACATTCTTACCTCAACATCCTTTTTCAGTTTCTCAAGGAACATCTTTTTGTTATTCTCATCAATATGAATCTTTTGGCCATCGTTAATAAAATCATTGTCTTTGAACGTCGGCAGCTCTTTGGCCTAAAATAAACCAAAACTCCTGTAAGAGTAGGGTTGCAAAGAAGAGTGTGGTGAAGCTGTTGGCCCAGTGCAGCCCTGCCACGGACAGCAGCACCTCCAGAAATCCCCTGTGCCTGAGAGGGCACCACTGAGCTGCTGCTCCTCCATGGCACACAGCTCTCCATAACTGCACCCATGGAGCTCTTTTCTTAGTTTCTCTCTCCTGTAGTTGGCCTAGAAGGTATATGTTTACTGGGCATGCAGCAAATGAAGATAAGACAAAATCTCCACATCAATACTTGATTTGCATTGAACACCGATTTGCACGAGCTTCTTCCAAGATGTGGTTTGCCGAAGTGACTGACAACAAGTGAAGTCAAACACAATCCATACCTCATAACAAATGGTCTTACAGACAAAGTCAGACTGGATTGCATTTTACATAGCTACTGTGAATGTTTACAAGTGAATAAAACCAAATAATTATTAAAAAGCATCAAATGAACATGAATTATGAGATTCTGATTAGAAGTGGCAAATGCAAGAAAAGACCACTGCCTCTTAAATATGTAATTTAATATTCTTGATGCTGGAGCATTAGTTGATAATCTTCAACTCTCCTGTGAAGTGATTTGCATCAGTGTTAAGGAAAACCAGATAGAGTAACCACTGGATTCAGTACTAAGACATCTCAAATGGGGTGTTTTTTAAAGGGCAGTGATGTAAGTTTACTCAAAAAAACCCCAGCAAGCCAACAAACAAAAGAGCAGTTCCTTCAGGGTATCTGGTCAAGCATACTAGAAGTAACAGTAGCTCCTGCAATCAAAAGCCTTTAAAAAATTGGCCCAGTAAGTGCAACGAACTTTCTTCTTCCCCCAACCTTTAATCAATAGTAGGGAAGAACATGTTTCCTTTACAGAGAAAATGTTTCAAAAAGAGGAGTGCTGCAATTGTCAATGGCCATGAACTAATGAGTACTCTGAATAAAATAATTTCTCCTTAAATTCAAGGTCCTTCTGCTAGGGATAAAAGGCAGCTACATCAGCCTACTGGAACGTCTTCTGTCAGTTTAACTGCTCATAATCTTACTGGAGATGGTATCTTTCATAAAGTTTATTTTCTTCCTATGGCATGACACAGTAAGGAAAAGAATCTGGGAGGTTCTTTGCTCTGCTCCAAAATGTACATATTGGAAAGCACAGCATTAAAATGTGAGCACCACGACAGGCTCTGAAATGCCCTTTTAGATCTTCAGAATGGCCTAAAGTTCTTTTTGTTGCTGGGTTGCGCACTCAGGTGGCCAAAATACTCAGCTCCCCAACTATCCAAATTAATTTTTTGGAGCTGGAATTTGTGAATTACAATGTTGCTTTTGTTTAAAAAGCAATTATTTTCTTCCATTAACTGCTTAAAAACACTTATGCAATTAGTAACATTTTAATAGTTATGAATCCATATTAAATCCATTGCACTTTGACATGTATGAACTCTGGAAAAAAATAAGACTCTAGTCTGGCTGCTCTGAATTATTAGTGTGTTGCATCTACAACATTCTTATATATTAAAATACACTCTATTTAGATTTATAATAAATAGAAAAAAAACACTCAAGCACTGAGATGGAGCTATAACCATTCACCCATCCCGGACTCCACTTCTGTGGAGGAGTCATCCTGCAGTGCTTGCCTGCTTTACTTAAAAATGATGTTGGACACTTTTTGAAGCTCACAATGAATTGTTTACTAAAATATGACTGCACAGCATGCATTGATTTTCTTTCTGGCCTGCTTACTCCAGTCAGTAAGTGGATTAGGATGCAAACAAGTAGAGGAAACATCAGATAAGCATTCCAGGCTAACAGCTGTAGAGATTATCATACACAATCGAGCGTACTGTCCCATGGATGAGAGTTTATTCTGCAGAGGCAGGACTGTGGATCCAAGGATGTTGCCAACACCAGAGCATGGAATCCTGTGCGTGGGATGCTTAAGAATGGAGAGGAGATTTGGGTGAATTAATTTAAGATGAAACAATAATGAAAAGAATGCAGGAAACCAAGCTCCCTTCATTTCTAGCCCAAAGTCACTAAAAAAAGAACACCCCAGATTATTTTTCCACCTAGTATATCCAAGTTATTTATTAAATTAGGAAGAGGTTAAAGTGAAACCAACCCATTAACACTGAAAAAAAACCCCTACTAATGCTGTTTAAAACTGGGGAGCGAGCAGAGAGGAAGGATGTGCTTGTGGTTAAGACGCTGAGATGCATGTTTGCCTGCAGGCTCTGCCAGACTTCCCGCAGAGCACGGCATCAGCCAGCCAGGCGAGTGGTGCAGGGAGAAACCTCACTCTGCCACTGAACACAGTCCTAGAGTTGGTAAAAATAAACTTAAATTACAAGCAATGTCTCTTTGGAATATGCTGGAGGCGGTTAGCCCATTGCGCAGGTGCCATACTCCACTTTAACCTTGCCTCTGATCTATTTTTAATAAAAGTGAGCTAGCAAAGCTGACACTGCTGTATTTCTTGCCTGCCATCACAAGATGCAAGGGGTGCTCCCAAGGACATTCAGGGCAGTGAGTCAGCTCTTCCAAAAAGCCAAAGTCTTCACTGCCTGTGCAGGCTCCCCAGTCCTTGATAATCCCTCTGAGGATATTTATCTGAGGTCATTTTTCTTCACACAAATGCCCACAGCTTTGCAGACTTGGCAACTGTAGAACCACTAAGTTAAAAGCCAGTTCAGAGACACGTGAAGAAAAAGAGAAAGCCAAAAAAGTGAGCCCCATCTGAGAAACTGAAGCTAAAATGCTATTTGCCAATGGTTGCCCTCACCACATTATTTGCATGATGTCTCCCAGCCTATACTCTTCCCTCTCTGCAGATGTAATTAGACAAAGATTTTTTTTGGTGTGTGTACTAGGCAATATTATTCTCCCTATTTAGTTAAAACTGAATAATTCTAGGATACTGTTGCAGTCCCATACATTACTAGTGACAGCCAGCACTAGTAGCGATTGCAGTAGTACTTTAACTGAAATCATGTCTTAAAATTGATTTGTAAATTTGACAATTAAAACCTATAAAATATGCAACTAGGAGGGGATCTTGTAGTTATGCAGAATTAATACACATGATCATGTTGAAAAATCCTATGTTAATTTTCTTTTTATGCACTGAAATAAATACAAAGAAAATCACATTGTGGCAGTTTAAAACAGCATCTGAATGAAAAAATTGAGACTTTGCATTAATGAAATAATTGATATGGTTAATTTTTTATGAAGTCTCAAATATTTCCAATGGAGCAAAATCCTTGTTGGAAAAAGATTCTCCTAGAATGTAATTTATTATAATGAACATATTACTGTCATTAAAGAACTAAATATTTTAAGAGCTGCACAGGAGATGAACATCTAACTACTTCCACTAAATTAATAATAGATTTTCTTTCTGAACCACCTCCTTTGTTTTTAATCCTCTACTTAAAGATGCAAGCAAGGCACAACAGGTTTTAAAAATATGAAATATTTATTTATTAAAGAGGCATGTTATTTGCACATTTCAGGTTTGCATTCCAAAGTTTGCCATGGTCACAGAGAATTTTAATGGCAGGAAGATTTCACTGTCTTTGAAAAGGCTGAAAATCAATAAAGATTTCTTAGTAACTAAGATGACAGAATGTGCAAAGCCTCATTCAAAAACTAAAATCATGGTGTAAGAGCCCACTGATACTGCTTTGGGTTAAAAAAATTCTTGGAATGTAGATACCAAGTCATGTTTTACTTCTGTATCAACATGGAAATAGTTTTTGTGTATTTCTTAACACATCTCAATTCAGCATCCTATCCTATGTGTTGAAATGAATATTAGCAATTTTTTTCCCCCAAAGGATTTTTTTGTGCATCATGACATCAAAAATAATGGTCATAGCTAACACCAGTGCTAACATTTTGGATGCAGCTTGCTAAAACAGCTGTAGGTCACCGAAGTTTCAGAGTAAGTTTTGGACTGAAAAAGAAAAAAGACTAATTGTATTCACAACCTGGCAAAATTTCTCACCTAACAAAGGCAAAGATTAAGTTACAGGAGAAACAGCAGGCAGACTTACTTTTTGTTTGGAACAAGACACAAGTCACATTACTCACACAGTAATCACGGAAGAATTTGGCTTACAAATTATAACTTTTGAAAATGATACAAAACATCTGCCAAGAGTGAAGCTCCACACCCTGGGCTTCTGTCACAGCAAATGGCCCCTCTTTATTTCTTTAAATATTGGGCTCACCAGCATTATACAGAAGGCAGTATTTGAAAAAAAAATTGGAACAGGTAGTTTTGAACTGAATCAAAAGTCTGGAGTCACTAGATCTGCAACACGGAAGAATAACTTCCTCTGGAAGGCTGAATATGGCAGCTCCTTCAGTAGTTCTGTGAGCTAGGTCCAAACTTCTCTTGTACTATCTGTCTTTTCAAGGCTCAGGGAAACACACCCAGAATTATCCCTAGCATTAATGTCTTCCTGCTGCAAAATGAACATGCAACATGTAAAATGCAACCCCAAATTCCCCTTTTATTATGGAAAACAGACTTTTGAACAAAAATCCCACAAAAACAACAACCACCACCAAGCAAACAAAAAAAGAACTAAAAAGCCCAAGGCAAACTAATGATTTGTTTTGAAAAACAATAAGGGAGTTGGGTTGATGTCATGTGAAGGCTAAATGCTGAAACAGGAATCAGAACTCTGAATATCTATTTCTGTCTTTGCAGTGTGATGTTTTGAAAATTATAATCTATGGACACTGCAACCTTGAGACGCATTTCACAGAGAAATCTCAGATACTTCACAAGTCTGTTGTGTGAGATCGGCACATGAAGCAGACTGAAATCATGAAAACAGGTAAGTAAAAACATGCTGTTCTCGAATTAGCTATTTTAAAACAGCAGGAAAAATAGCTCAGAGTTTGGAATGATCCACCTTGAATAAAGTTTTACACAGTGACACCAAAAGAAAATAAAACCCCTCAGTCAAGACTAAGCGATCTTGTTGCTGTGCTCCTATACTAAACCCCTTCGTCCTTGGACTACACTTTCCTCTCAGAAATCAGTTAATTATTATATGTTGTAGCATATAAACACAAAGCTAGCATCTAGCAGCATCTTCCAATCTAATTTTCACAGCTGTGTATTTTGCATACAGTTTAACTAAGATGTAACATAACTGTCTACTGCAGTCTTTTTCCAAAAAGAAACTTGCATAGAAGATACTTTGTTCAATTGTATTTACTATATTTTTTCTGCATTTAGGTTGATTTATGAAACAACACATATCACAGAGATGGCAATGCAACCAGTTTTAGATTAATTTTAAAATGTATAATCTCTGACATTGCTCAGCAAAGTTGAAATGTGATGGGCATCAGTTCTTCAAGTTTCCTTCTGAGCTGCTCACTCACAAGCAACGTGCTTCAGTTCTTTTATCAGTACAAGTAGACTCAGCTGTTACTGCTAATTTGATGTCGTACTGCAAGTATGGCGTAATTGTGAGCAGGCAGACCACCAGGGGAGTTCTGCATTATCCTCGTTTCACTTAAGAGGGCAAAACTGTCCAAGGAATGAATAGAAAATGCCCACTATTAAAGTAATAAAAAGAGAACTAAAGCCTAAAATATAAAAAGGAGCAGCTGTCAGAATTTGACAACTGTTGAAACATACTATTCTTTTAAAATTCAAGACATGTGTAAGTGCATATTATGATACATGTTGCCAAGAAAGCAATGCCTTTATTATTAAAAATATAATTTATAACACAAATGAAAGGAACTGTGTGTTAAGTTGAAATCTAAGGGAATGGAGCTTGTCTCTGCACTGACTATCACAGAATTAAAAAAATGACAGTTTCAGAGCTTCTCATCAATGTTAGGATATTAAACAGCTGAAGACAGTCAAACAGGAAGTAAACTGAAAACAGGATAGAAAAGTATTATTTTTAAAAGTCAATCCAGACAATTTTTCTTCCTAAAAACTTATTAAAAAAATTGTTTGAATATTGGTACCTATCTTACACTACCAAAAGAAAGCAGAAAGATACTTTTCTCCTCTGATTTCTTATATTATAGTCCATTAAATATTTCTGCATAATTGTCTCTTCTTTATTAACTGAGTAAATAACTTACTGTTTGATAGGAAAAAGATTCAAGAGCATCGTAATTTTCGTCAAATTTGCCTTTACAAAGTGATTTATCTACAATTTACAGTCTGCCTTACAATGTAACTTGCTCTTCTGTTTTCTGACTTTTCCAGCTTTAAGAGAAGTAAACATATTATTCTTGACATTCTGAAAACCACTTGATTACTTCAACAGTGGCATTTGAAATTCAGTGTGAATTACTTAAAGGCCCATTTAAAAACTAGAGCATTGCTGGACATCTTAGCCATACATTTTAGCACCAAGAGCTTTCTGTCTTTCATTACTGTCTCTCACATGCGAATAGCCGTAGATACCTTCATAATAAGTAATTAAATAATGCTGCCATTAATTGAAATTGTATTAATGTAATTTCAGGATAATATTAATAAACTGATCATTTAACTAGCCTCTGGCTAAAAATTAGCTAATAAGTTACCATACCAGCTAAGGTTCTCAGATTGTCTGGTTTTGTTCAATTATTCAGGGCAATTTCTTCTAAGACAGGAGACGCCAAAATCTCTTCAGAGAATTTGCTGAAATGTCTTATATTCCTTCTTTTCAAGCCAGATTTTTTCAGTTGTTTTAAATCTTTTAAGATGGACTTGAGATTCCCACAAATGACAACAAACAAAAAATTTGAAAGAACGATATCTACTTAAGACAAAATGGAAGTGAAAAAACATGGTACAGTTATGAAAAATGGACCATTTACATACTCGGGTCCACACAGTCCTCTGAGTCCTGAAATCAATGATACACAGGCAGAGATACATCTCATGACGGCAGCTCTTTAGAACTGCTTGGAGTTTCAAAATGGAACTCTGCTTGCCTATTTGTATAAAAATATAGGACACCCTTTTTATTTAAGCTTCAAAACTGCCTTAGAAATATTTGAGTAGTTAGGTGAGTAAACCACTGCAGTTCTTGTGCCTGTTGCAGGAGATTCAGATCATAGTGATGATGAATGTTCTGAACATCTGCAATCCAGAGGTTAATCATATTCTTCTGACCCTTTCAAACCAAACAGCAGACTCCAAAACTTACACAAAAGCTAAGTAATGAGGAAAATACTATTTTCCCCTTGCTTGAATCCCTTAGAGTCTTTCTTGAGGTGTAAAATGTTGCTCCCTCAGTGAACTTACAAGCCTACCCAGCAATTCCATTCCTCAGAAACATTTGTTGTGAGTGTGAGCTTGTGGCTCCCTTGCTGCATTGCACCGGTGTTGGAGGGGGACAAGGAGCAACAGAAAGCTGTTCTGAAAGACTCAGACCACGTGCAACATGAATAAGCTTTGTGCAGTTCTGTCTCCAAGAAATCAAACTTAAAATAGCAGAATAAGAATTTGGGGGATGAAGTTTTGACATATTTCTTTCAGAGAAGTACTCAAAATCAAAGGGGAGGTTCTAGTTGTGAAGTTGATAGGAATTTGTCATTTGCCTTACTGAAGTTATCATTTCACATTAGAGAATAATTGTTGTATCCATTTATACAAAACCACACAATTTTGTTTCAACTTAGCTATAAGCATGTTCAATAGTAATTTTTGCCATGGACTTCCATGGCAACAAAATCAAGGCACTGCTTCTTTGAGATTCTCACTTAATGTATTAACTACAGTATGTGTGTACTATTATTAATCTATTTATTACTATAAGGCATATTCCTAAAACTGCTCTAAACTACTGCACTAAGTATCTGTATAGTATGAGCTCCTGTAGAGCTGAATATGCATAATATTGTTCAATTTTACATTACTATTCCAAGCATTAATGTAGCAATCTAGTAGTCCCATCCAAATACTTAGCCCTTCTCATTTCTGTCAGACTATTTCAGTACTACCAGCAGAGGCTTTCAATGACATTAAGGTACTGTTTGTAAGATAGTGAAGGGTTAATCCCTCTGCTTTGAAAACTTTAAGAGTTGCACTACTAAACAAGAACAAAAACAGATGACAAGAACAGAACAGAGACTATTCAGGACATTTTCTTGAGGGCCGTGTACAGCAAAAGAGAGCTAATACCGACAATCCTAACTGCAGCTGGCAACTGGGACACGGTAGTTGCCTAATGCTGGAAGAAGAATTTTAAGAGTTCAGTCATACTTTAGGATAAAATGGAAAAACATTGCACAGTTTTTCATACAGCAAAAACTGTAGGGCTGACAGCTCCTGCCATGTCCCTTACTCCTTAGTGCAGTTGTGTGATCTGTAGAACAATGAGAGAGGCAGCTATGATACAACTAATGCTTAGGAGAAAAAAATGATCAGAATGGAATTTGGGGACAATATAAAATCAAGTCTCTTAAGTGAACTGTTGAACAACCTTATGCTAACTCAGAAAGAATGTGCTTGGAAAAATTATGAAAACAAGGGTCATGGGTTCACAGAATCACAGAATATTCAGAGCTGGAAGGGACCCACAAGAATCGTCAAATACAACTTGTAACTGAATGGCCCCTATGGGGATTAAACCCACAATCTTGGCATTATTAGCACGGTGCTCTAACCAACTGAACTAATCCCAGGGTCATTAGACTTCACCCAAATTTGAAAATTAAGATGTCTTAGATGATGGAAACTATGTTCCACTTTCAGTTATCCATAGAATCTCAGGACAAACCTCTCCTAGAGTGCCAGCAGGCTATTTCACTAAATCTTAAGGAAAAACTGATTTTGAGAACATCACATTTTTCAAATGAACTGAAGTTGGAGGTGCAGAAAAACAAAGTGATCAATTTCCTTTAAGAGCAAAGTTTCAGCCCAAAATTTGAGGGATACTCTCATTATAGCTACATGTAGCTACCAACAGACATCTAAGTCTGTCAGTTGTTTGCTCATCTGTATGAGCTTTACATACCCAGAGGTTCTCACAATTTAAGGTTTGGTTTATCTTTGCATTCAGTTTAGAAGTGGTGTCACGTCACATCATTCCATTAATTGACATGAAGTATCCATGAAAATCAATACTAAAAGAGCAAGAGAAAGAAGATGAAGCAGGAGGGAAGAGAACAAAGTCCTGATGTTTTCCTACCACAGGGCAGGCCCTGGAGAAACTAAGAGAAGAGAAAAAAGGAAAAGGAGGTAGAGGATTGGCTCACTTACCTCTGAAATTTCAACACCACTGCAAACCAATATTCAAAGGTCTGCAGAAAATAGACGAAAGATAAAGGAGGGATAAGGTAGAACTCAAGAGGGAAGATTATGGCAGAAAAAAAGAAAAGAGGCAGAACACCACTGGTTATGTTTGTTCTGGGACTAGCTAGCAGGTTAATTGAAAAAGAAACAGAAATGCACCATACCTTTTCTTTGTCACTGGCTTCTCGAGCCACAGTAGAGCCCTGAAACAGAAAAAATGGATCTAAAAATGTGCATATGTCAGAAACTAATTTGAAAATGTTACGATAACAGGTCAAAAGGTGGATGAACTGTATCCTTCTGAACTTGAAAGCTGTTTTAAAGAAAGGTGACACAGTAGGTAGAATACCCAGGAATGCTGAACTGCTGCAATCACTTGAAGATGATGTATCATGAGAAAAGAAAGATGGATTAAATCCTCAAATGCTCTACATCTACTGTTCTGATTCCTGAAGCTTCTTGCTCATCTTTCATCCTCATTTTGAGCCTATGATCCTGAAAATTCAGTTTGCTTGGGCAGACTTCTCATCTTTTTGTGCCAATTTAGATGGAATAGCCTATTCTACATAACTGTTTAGGCATATATAATACACATTTGAAAAGGATGTCACATAATATAAAAATAAAAATATTTAAGAGATCAAAGTACAAAAAACGCACCTCACAGCAACATGGAGCAAAAAGAAGAGATGAGACCAACTATGGATTAACAAGATTTACAATGCTTGTCGAAGACATTTTGGATATTTTCTTTTAAATTTATTTTTTAGCTTAAAACAAGTAGGCAATATGGTGCTTTCTGAATAAGCTGGAGATGAAAAAAATTACTATATTTATTTCCTTAAAAATCTCTTGGAGTAGGACCACACCTTTAAGTACACAGCATTTGTTTATCCCTTAATGGCACTGCAAGAAATGGTAACTACAAACATGAGAACTGAATGCTGAAATATGGATAAATTAGCTCTACTGTTTGTTGGAAGGTGTGCATGGTGTAAAGAAGTGCTGGAGTGGAGTCCTACTAGTTTAAAGAATGTGAGGATTCCCAACCACATCCTTTTCTATAATGATTTACTGTTTGCAGAAAGAAACTTAAAAAACTTAGAAAGGATGGAGAGAAAAGATATATGGGACAGTATCTTTTAGTCATTACGTATGGTCCAGCAAAAGCAGGGTTTTCATTGCGTTATATTATTAACTGATAATAGAGCCTGGTAAAAACCTGATATTTTAGTTTACTGATGAGACACCTTTTATATCAACCTTTATACCTTTTAGAGCAACCTGTGCTCCAACAGACTATTAGGCCAGAAAAAAGATCAGCTGTAAACCAAACTGAACGAAAAAAAAAAGATTCACAATAGTAAAAATTAGGGAGAACACCAAAGTTGACATTTGGAAAAAAGCCGACATTGAAGTAATTTTAACAAAAGGCCTCTGAGGCCAGGAAAATACCTTTGAAATCCTATACTGATCTGTGGTCTTTTTTCTTGGTATCTACGCAGGTGGAGACTTGTCTACAAGTGAGTTCCAAGCTGGTATCAAAAATATTCACATACAAAAAAGGACTCTGAGTCTACAACTGCAGATGCCGTAGCAAAGACTATCAATAAAAAGTGATGTATAATATATGCAGCGTTACTATAAATCTGTTCAGTGAAAAAGATTGTTTTGAAGATTAATATGATAGTGATGGTAAATTTGAACTGTATTAGAAGTTAAAGCAAAGCTGTCCAGCTGGACAAACTGAATAGAGTGCAGAAGCATTTAGAGAGGTAAATAACAGCAGAGCTCTTGACACTGATGTTAAGAACGCACTATGTATAATTACTGGTTCTTTCTCTTATGCTTTCATGCCTTTTTTGATGTATCTGGACATTATGATGCTTTAAAACAAAGTTCTCTCAAATTAAAAAAAAAAGTCTTTCTCTGGTAACAACTGCTGCCAATACTACCAAATATCCAAAGTTAAATTGCTGGCAATCCAGAAATCAGTTCTTATAAATCAAGTTTAGTCATTATCTAATGAATTACTAGGTAGAGAGCTGACAGTAGGAAGGGATGGTGCAGTACAGTTCTCTTAATATAGAATCATAAATGAACATTTTAAAACAAGCTTGCAGATGCACTTAGCGGTTCAGCACATAGAAATTAAATCTATTAGAAAGAAGTAGGTTTCTAAGGGGATACTTTACAGAGGAAGTGAGAATACATTCCCTTAGGTAGAAAGACAGATTACATTTTGGGCATTTGCTGTAAGCACTGTATATTTACTATTGGCAAAACTACAATGAGCAGAGAAAGCTTCTGAAAAAAGCCTAAACCAGATCTTATGCTAAAGAAAACAGGTATTTTGTTCATAAGAACCTTCTCCTTTTCAATTGAATTATTTTTAAAATATTGAATAATTTATGAAGCTTTCATAATAGTGATGTACTTTGTGAGTAGCATTTACTGGTTTAAATGATGATAGTTAGCCGTTTTATAAAAGCCCTCTGCAGAATCAACTGTGGTTTTCTGTAACGTTGATAAAAACCTATAAGAAGCAGAATTATTACTGTACTACTATGAAGGGGTTTGCCTTTAACCACTAGTAACATTTAATGAAAATATGTGATTAAATTGTTGTGCTTAAAAATGCACAAAACAAAGAAATGTGTACAATTTTGATAAAACCATCCTTCAGTTTTCCTGAACCGAGGTGTAGAATTAAATCAGTTATTGCTTACGTAACACAATCTTAAATTTATTAAAATTCAGAGCAATATTCAAGCATCAGCATAACAAAATTTCTAGGAAAGATTTTCAGCTACTTTATCAGCTATTTCAACAGCAATTATTTCTCACCTTTAAATCATATTTTCTATAAACAGATAAACGATGGCTGAACACATTTCTTGTAACAACCATATATACTTCAACTCCATCAACAGTAAGCCGGTACATGCCCAAAAACTGGGGAAGAAGTGTATTCCCATGACACTCCACAATAAACTGCAGAATAAAAAGAAAAAACAGAAATGAGGATCGACATGTATTATATAAATGTTTATATGGTTTTAGACATAAATTACCCAGAAACAACATGTTTATTTACCAAATATTTATTTGTTTGGAGACAAACCTTCAAAAAGTCATGTGAAAACAAACCTCTCGTCAAGAGATTATCCTGCTTTTAGGCCAGTGTTTAAAAAATCAAAATCTTGAACTGCTTAACTTATAACTTGCTTTTTCATAGAAAGAGCAGACTCCATTTGACAGACCTTTCAACTTTTTTGGTCCAAAGAGGACACCTGAGAAGATAACATTTGGGTACTGATGTTGAACATCATTCCGCTGTAATTTGTACTCTCTTGTGCCAGATTATATTTAATTTGTATGTTTCTTCATTATCAGTATTTTATTATGACGAACATTTGTAGTGTTGTCACCAGCAACGGGTATTATTCATTATCACCAAATTTCTGCTAGTTCCTATGTAGTGGATGCCTTTCAGAGTTAATAGAGTGGAGCAGTGAAGTGCCAGTTCCTTGTATTCTTTTATTTATGAATCATTATATTCCCTTAAGGTCACCATATTCCATTACAAATGGGCTATTAACCTTAAAAAAATTTGCCACCTGAACCTGCAACCTGTCTTTTTTTTTTCTAATCACTTGCCTTAAGACTAATTGTTCTATTGGAAAGACCACTGGAGGAAGCAGAAAAAGCAGAGACAGATTGATGAGACCTATTGAAGACTGACTTTTTATTCCCATACTGTATTAATCCTAAAACTCTACTCAAATACATCCACTTTTATTTTTTGTGGAACCAAGGAAAAATTAATCCACAATAATGCAAACCAGGCAAGGACTCACCAGCTTTCCTCTTTCTGTTAGTACCAAGTCTCAAACAGAGGAACTTGGAGAAAATTTAAAAGTCTAAGCCCCAAATAGGAAACATGAAATCTAACCAACAGTCAGCTTTTAAAGCAGAAGAGCATTTAAATATTCAATGAATACTGAAGCTGCTGTTTTTGTGCCAAAGTGACCTGGTTATTAGGAATACAGACTTCAGAAGAATTTAGAACAAGTTAACTGAATAAGGCATTTGAATTGTTTAAATAAGGTAGGTAGTATTTGGTAAAAAATGGTATTACAAAGCTCTTGCAATCCTAGAAATTTTGCAATTCTGGGCTCCTCCGCTAATTTTAAAGAATTTCCCTCACTAACTGTTTACTGGAATCTGCACATATCACAGACAGACTTTCCTTTTCAATGGGAAGAATAAAAATAGAAAGATTTAAGAGTTCTGAAAACAATCCTGTGCACCAAGAAACAAAGGAAATGAACAACAAAGACACAAATTATTGACTATGAATAGAACCTAATTTTGACTGAGAACTCTCGACATATGAGCCCTGTTGAATCTTCCTGGCACAGTTTGGGCTGTAACACTCTTTTCTGCCTGCCCCAAAGCTGTACTGGAGGTGAAAGCCCTGAAGCAGAGATGAGCTAGTCATGATGCAGTTGTGCCACTTCACAGCGAAGCATTTTTAAGCTCAAACTGCTTATGAGTGGACAAAACATCTTAAGGTGCTGCAGAGGCTTCACGAACACAAATCAGAATCTTAGGAAGGAAATATGATTGTACGCCCTAAAATGCAAACAAAAAGTTTGGCAGTAAAAGCCCACAAAAGCAATGCCAGTTGTGAGCAGTGCATGAAGATTGCTCTGAGAAAACTTCTGCGTTTAACAGAGGGAGAAGTTTTAAGCTGGAGTTCTCAGTCTGGAGGACTTTCAGTCATAGGGCTGTTACCAACACCACAAAGCAGTTACAACACATTACAGGATACACAACTCATTTTGACCATCAGTCATTTCTCTTAGAGATCCAATCATAAAGTGAAATGAGAACTATTAATGCTGATATTACAGAAAACCTGTCTAAAGTACTAATCTCTATTAGGCAATCTACATTGATTATTTTGTTATAAGCATCAAGTACTTGGTATATATCCTACTTTTCTAAAGCTTTACAGAAAGCGTGAAGGGTTTTTCCTATGAAAACATTTCCTGTGTGACTTCTACTCTAAGATGATTACATTCTGCAAGGATGATAAAAATTAATCTAGGTTCCAACAAGAGTTTAGTGTCAAAGAATCTCAGGCTACTCAATTCTTTAACACATCCAGCCATTCCTAATCTTATGGCTTCTAACTACAGACTTTGAATACTTAAATACTATTATTCCAATTTTCCAATGGGGATCTGAGATGCAGAACTTTATCTGAAATCATACAGAGTTTGTGCCATGTGCCAGCTAGGCATCTTGACTATCAGACTAATAACCTCTCAGCTGTGACTGCCATGGTCTTGACATATAAACCCTCTTTTCAACCATAGCTGCTAACTCACCAATTTTAATTGGTTCTAAGTGTACCCATCTGTAAAAAGGCAACATCATTAATGGAACATGAACTACATACCCACTGTAGTATCATAAAACATTCTTTGGTTAGCAGTATACAACCTGCTCCAAAACTGTTCTCTATCACATAACAAGGACAAAAAGGCCCTTAATGAGAGTTGCTTAAGTCCTCTTTTTAATTTAGGGTTTGCCATTTGCTGATGCTGTTGTTTCATTTTAATATGGTGCAAACAAAGCCTTCTGAAATGGCAGTGTTACTAGCATGCAACACAGGACACAAAAAGCTCTGCTAGTACTGCTCTTCCCTTGATAAAAAGGAATGTGGCCATGTTCTTGCAGACTTCTAAGAGACCCTCTCAAAGCAGATCATGTACTGCACAGGTGTTTCCCACCTGTCCCACCATGGACACTGGTGCCATTGAAATTTAAAGAGAAGCCTCTACAATTATTTCAGTGTTTCCTATGACAGCATTTGTTATCCTGACAGGGAGGCAAAGGAAAGAGGGAGGAATGTCACTTGCTTTCAGCATCTACAAAGTTGGTCTAGAACTTCCTACCTTTGAAACTATCAATCCCCCATATCTGCATCACAGAGGAGGCAAAACGTGTCATCTGTTTGGGTGGGAGTCCAGCAGGACTTGCACTGGTGACTGTGGTTGGTAGATTTTCAATTTGTCCATCTTGATATAAAGGAAGTAGCAATTTAGTCACCTCAAGGTGCTTTTTAGGAATGATTTCCTGAAGTTTCCCACTCACAGCTGGAAAAAAAGTGAGCCTAGAAAATAAGCCAGTACATGCTTAACAGGACTGCTAAATTTCAGTGAAAGAAAAGACCTTCACTCCTTTATGTTAACTTTTTCTAAAAAGAACATGAAAACAATTCTACCAAGCAGACTTGCTAAATAAAACTGTAATACTTAGCTAATACATTTAAAAGCCCTTATATGTAGTAACATAATCCACCTTTTTTTAAAAAAGAGTGTTGTAATAAACACCTCATCATTTTTTTTGTTAATTCAGACAATTTTCATTTTTCTGCACAGCACAAGGACACTACTACCACTGACAAAGTAAAGTAACATCAGCATATTGACATTTTATCAGCTGTGCAGCACAGGTTTCAAATAATCAATACTCTGAGCTCTCTGGAAACTCATGCTTAAAGCTAAAAATTGGTAAGACATTCTTTAGGTTCCTATATTCTCAATAATTAATAAGAACAGAACTTTTCCTATCTCATTAGCTTCTTGCTTTCCCATGACAGTGCCAGTAAGGTATTAGGATGACCAAAAGATAGCACAATGCATACAATTTATTGGCAAAGACGTTACACTACTTTTGTCTCTTTTTGGAAAAAGAGAGGGTAAAATTCCTGTTTCTGCTATTTCTCCTCCTCCACTTGGAGATAATCTGTGGAATGATTAGACATTGGTGAAGACTAAATCCTGAATTATATTTATCTCAGTTCCTTGTGAAAACTCAACATTCCTATTTCTCACAGCCAGCCCTATTTTGCAAACAGTAATGCAGAAATACACAACATGCTTATTCTCTGTTATCCTTTTATTTATTATGTTCACAACTTCTACTTCACCATGTGACAAGTCTATACATTCATTAGGATACTTTCATTAAAGAAACTGAATGGCAAGTGATTATTTAAAAACATTTTGGGCATTCCTTTTTGTGCTCAAAATATTTTTCTTTCAAATCCTCTTGTCTGCAATCAGAAATATCCTTCAGCAATGTATTTTGTGCACATGCACTGACATGTGGAATCCCTCCCCAAAAAGGAGATTAAGGAGTTGTTTAGAGTTATAAATATTCCACCTATTGCCATTTTCTTATACCCTAATAATTTCACTAAAATTATGAATTGGGTACTTGATCGCAAGGATTAATTAGCTAAACTACAGCACACAACAGCAAGTTACAGATTTTCAAGTCATTCTTATTCTAGTAAGCCACATAAGAAGGTAATTTCATTTAAAGAAATATCCAATAAATACACAGGTTTTCCTATACAAGCCCTGTGATTCACACAGGGCCTTACACTTCATGTTCTTTCAGATTTGGACCAGTGTTATATTTACTTCTGAGTTCATCATAGTCTCAGTATTACCACCACATGTGATTATCTAGGCTACAGTTCTGCTACCAGGAACATTATATTCGGTATTGCTGCAATTGAGTCACTGCATGGGCCAGTATCTTCTGAGAAGGGCCGTGCACAGCAGTAATAGCCTACATATATAAAATACAACAAATACATAGAAAACATCTGCTGGTGAAACCCAGGCCTCAACAGTGCCAATGCAGCCACGTTCATTCTGCCATTTTGTGTAGATATTTACCTATGAAATTTCACATCTTTCAATGAAGACTTTCGATGTGTTTTTTGGTTACAATTGCAGTGTGTGTGGTCCTTTTGCATATCTCCCTTATGCAATTCCATCTAATGACCAAACTGATGAGTTTTCCATTTTCAGAGTTACCTTTCCTGTAGGAAGAGCGGCCTGTTGTATATAGGTGAAATGTAGACTGCTTGGATAAGAACACGTACATTCTCCTCTCTGCTTTTTCTGCTTCTCCTGCTTTTTCAGATCAAAGCTGCTTTACAAGTCGATTATCTTAGCACAAGGCAGAGGCTGTGTTCTGTGCTGCCTCTTGATTCTTATAAGGAACTGACTGAGAGGCTTTTCTCAACTACATTTCTTTGCAAGCCTCCCAAAAATGGTCACCTCTAACTACGTTAGTACATACAAAAAGTCAGGTCACAACTACACAGCATCCATCCTCCTTCATGCACATTTGTGTTTGCTTAGTGTCACCACCTCCCTTTGCCATTTTTCCTACCCTTTCCCTTCTTGTTGTGATACGCACAGCTGTGGGGGTTGGGAGGAAGCAGGCTGCTGCTAACCTGTGCAATGACATGCATTCCATGACAAGGAATGACATGGAGGGAGGATTACACCAGCATAAATGTAGCTCTGCTTTAGCAAGCTACCAGCTTGATGGCAGCCCGCCACATTGCAAATTCCTAAGCAAATTCCCCACTTTCTTTTCTCAGATGTTCTCCAGCCTAAGTTGTCACCAATTCTGTGACAAAATTGGTTTAGCCTACAGTAATGTTTTATCTATCTTTATGTGACTTTAAATTTTTCTCCTACCTTCCACACATCTTTGTGCTGTTCCTGGATTCTGGCAGAGCCTTGAATCCTGTTCTTGGTGCAATTTCCCCCCCTTTTCACCTTACTGCCTACATTTGCCCCTTTTCATTTGCTTTCCTGTTTGTTTTGTATTTTTTTCTCTCCAGCAGCTAAGGTAATATATTTTTATGCTTTTGTTTTCTCTTTTATGCTGTCACTCCCCCGTTTTTGCTCATTCTATTATTTCTTTTCTTGCCATTCACTTCCCCATCACTCCACTATTTGCTGCCTCTGGTAGATGGGCAGTCCCTCTCCTTTACCACTATTCACTATTCCTGCTGGTTGCCAGGGAGACAAACAGGCAGTGCAATAGGTGTCAGTTCTGCATACAATTACCTGTGTAGGGAAGAGAACTGTGCAGTCAACAGGGACAACTGCCTATAGAAAAGCTCAAGGGGACCTGCACTCATGAGTAGCTTTATATTGGAAGGTTTGTACGCTCATACTGGGTTTCTGTGGCCAGCTTGTCATAGTGGGGGGTGTTCAAAATGTGTTGGTTTATCTGAGACACTCAAACTGCTTTCATTTATTTTTAAAAATTTCTATCCTGCCTGTAATCTGTTTTCAAAGAGCACAAGACTCCACTTTTACACCAATTTAAGATGTAAAGCAAGTTTATGAGTTACTGGAAAGGGCAGCATGTCTTGATTCTGACATTTCAGATACTATAACATCTGCATTCAGAATTTTACTCAACTATAACTGATTTCTGCCCCTGAAAATCATATTTGCAGTTTGGAAAATATCTACATATGTAGTAATATCTACAACAGTATATTATGTATTTTATATAAACTTTTTGCAAAGGACAATATACCCAAAAGAAATCTGTAAACATAGCTTGAATATACGCTGAAATAAAAGGTTTTCCTTTAGGAGAAAGCAGAGTATTACCCATTCCTTAAACACAAGGTGAAATCCTGACAATGCACTTATCCTAGATGACTTTGCTGAACTCTCCCTTAACAATACCAAAGTGAGCAGTAGGTTTAACTCCATTTTTCTGGTCCATGCTCTTGGAGTCAGGAGCCTATGTTTAAAACAAAACTGCACTAGATTTGGAGGTATGTCCAATGAATATTTGATTTTGCTCTCAAATACTATATAAGTATTTAACATAAATGTGCTTGATCAACTTTCACAATTTTAAATGGTCCAACTCTATCTGTGAGCCCATACAGCAATAGCTTTTCTAATATTTGAAAGTCTGACCCATTTGAGCATATCAGTGGTTCTACTGCATTTAATAAATGATGTTCAGCTCAGTAACACCTAAGAGCAGTGAGACTAATAACGGATAATATACTAATAATACAACCAACACAAACTTATTGCAAATTATCATTAAAATGTGACTAACAGCAGTTTTCACACTATGTATCAGGAAATATTACTGTAGTTAAAAACTAGCTAGCCTAGAGATTCAGAGAATAAGAACCTAACATGTCCTAATATATATTTATATTTACTGTAACACTTTGAAACCTAGCTGGTTCACACTCTCGGCCATTTTGTCTTACAAATGTAGATAGAAGGCTGATTCATGCATGATGGACTTTCTAGTCCAGTCATAAAAATACATGCTTTGCAACTTTAAACATGGAGAAAAGCATTATTCCCCCTGTTTGCCTAGTGCTCTGTTTTTGTTTTTTTCTTCTTTTAACTTTGGGAAAAAAAATAATGATCTCTAGTGTTTCTACTCAGTATTAGAAGTGTCAGACTCATCTCGTGAGTTGACAAAAAGCGTCAGTGTTTACGCTGAAGTGTTCACCATCTGTCGGAGGTCATGGGCCTGACTGCCACCAAAAAACAAGGCATCACATCAGAGAGCGTAAAGGAATGAATGCAACTCATAATTTTGGATAGCAAGTATAATTTACAATTGTCAGGACTATTACTTACAAATTCACAGTTTTAATTTGGAATTGCTGTATGTACTTACATGCTGATTGTACAGTAAATTCTCATGACACTCCTTCAAGCCCAGTCTCCTTTTGGTTATTTCTAGTATGTAGCCCAAGCCTTGGAATTTGATCTTTGATCAGATCATCTGTGATGATTTAAAAATACCAATCTAGATTTTGGTATTTTCAGACTTACAAGTATCTACAGGCTATG
The DNA here is from genome assembly GCA_013396655.1 of Campylorhamphus procurvoides. Classification (NCBI taxonomy): domain Eukaryota; kingdom Metazoa; phylum Chordata; class Aves; order Passeriformes; family Dendrocolaptidae; genus Campylorhamphus; species Campylorhamphus procurvoides. The sequence goes on from WBMV01004137.1 coordinate 2,672,281, forward strand.
AACTATTCCTGTTCTTTTTGTAAACACCTAAGTACACAGACTGTGTAACTATAACCTCAATTCCTCAGAGCTTCAAAGAACAGATGGGTTATTGCACCTTCAAACACACGGACAGAGGAAGGAGTGAAAGAACTGGATGGGATTATGAACTATACATCTCCATGATCTCCAGTTAGATAAAATAACCCTTATTTCTATTTTCCAGTGACAGTTTACGTGTCTCTTTCTAACCCTTGGGGGACTTCACAAAAAATCACTGGTACTTGGAATTAGATTTTGGAGGTTCATGGGAAAAGCTCCTATGCTACATTTCTCTGCTGACCACAGATGCCTCATTGGTAGCTTTGTAGTTCAAAACGGTGCAAGAGGGACAGCTTTTTTGCAAATCCTAGGGATGAAAACTCTTTTGGTGAATGAAGGACATATTCAATCTCTCACACTTCTGATTTGTCATGGTTCTCTCCCCAGTATTCTTTGTTTCAAGATGGGAGTCCTCTGGTGTTTATTGTTAAACAGTTCAAGCAGCCTTGCAAAACATTTGACACGGCTTTGTTTGGTCCTTAAGCAAGGACAGAAGTACATCCAAAGTCTAAAGTAATTATTATAAACTTGGAGTTGTTAGCCTTAATAAGGAAACAGTTGAGTAAATACTATGATTTAAATGAAACTCATTCAGAGTTTCAGCCTTGTGAAGAAACCTGGAATGAATTTGTAGAGGGGGCAAAAACAAAACCTGGAAAAGGTGATCTGTCATAAATGGCATGCATTTCACTCACATTTATGTCAGAAGTAATAGAAGATAATTACTGCCTTCTTGGGCAGGTGAAAGAGGGTGAATGATACTGAAAGTTTACCAGACACTGTTCCTAATGGACAGATGATCTAACTTCAGTTCCTCTGGGGGTATTTGACCTCTAACAAGGGAGAAACACTCTTGTAACATTCATATGGATCTCCTCCCTAGCCTTGATGCACCTGAGAAGGTTGTTATTCCCAGGATGAGCCCTGTACTATGCAATCGGGTCTGAACATGTTTGCATGCTACCTTTCTTGGAAAGCTGAACCTTCCAAATTCAGCTTTGCTCTCAGAGCAGACTGGCACAGGGTATGATGCAAGGGTATACCACCAGAAGTCCCAATCACACCTGGGCAGCAAACTGAAACTGGAGAAAAGTTAACAAGCAGACTTTCCCCTAAAATTCCCATATTTGGTACTTTAGTGTGTAATTATTAACAATTAAGGAAGATACTGGACAGGAAGGTATAGAAATCTGTAGAGGAAACTTTACATTTCCTCTACGGGAAGAAGAGAGTATGCCAAAATAAAACTGAACTCAAGAGAACTTGTTTCATTGACAAAAGATTTCTACAGGAGTACCAGTGCAGCATCTGAAAAATCTTGTACTACTGCAACTATGCTATCCTACAGAATTAGACAGGTTTTGGACTGTTTTGTGGCTTCAGTTCTAATTGGAATGGAGTAACTCACATGTAAGTTATTAAGCTCTACTCTAAAAAGAGTGTTCATATTCAAACTCCTAAGTAGGAATACAAACTCATTTTAAGTAACATTTTTATCCTTGCCCAGAATGATCTGCGAGACAGCGAGCTGGCCCAAAGCAAAACCAGAGTAGGGACCATCAATGAGCGCAAGTGCCAGTGGATGGTATCTGGCACTGCAGTTTGTTGGCAGAAAGATAATCTAGGGTCAATCTGTATGGGACGACCTGGTCAAGGGAATTATTAATACCTTTCCACCAGGGCAATGGGTTCTCTAGACTTTGAAAAGTAGGTGAAAATAAGCTTCACTTGTCTGAAAAATATCTAGAGAAATGGCAGAACAAGCTGCTGTACCTAGTGATCCCAAGCATTCAATGTCCAGCAGCAACACAGAGGACACTATATCAGCTGTCATCAGAGCTGGTGGGATTTAATTTAGATTTTGTTTAGTACATTGCTGAAGATACTAAAATGAATTTATTTTCTTAAAAAGCCCAATTATTAAACTGTCTCTGTACTTGAGTGCTTCTGCATTTACAGTTTTGTAAAGTGATTTCTAGTTTTGAGACAAAAAGAAATACAAATTGTATGTTTATGGAATTTCTTGGAGGCACCAATAAGAGCTTTTTCATATGAATGTTTTTCCAGCATAAAGTGAAATTAGATGCCTGGTACAGATAACTTTCAGATCATTATTCCTTGTAACCTAGCCTATTATGAACTCTAATGCTGGAAAGCATTAATGAAAACAGATTCCAAATTATTAAGTTCATTCATGTTAGCACTGTCTTCATTGACACTGTTGAAAGAAGGTTACTGTTTTGAAAAGCAACATGACTTTTCAGCTGGATTAAATTTCAAAATCCAATTCGTTAATACTAGCTTCTAATGCCAAATATGAACCAGACTAAAACTTTAATTCTGCTGCACTGCTTCACAGATCAAAACCTTTCAGAGCAAAACTAAAATTATAAGTTTGAAAACTCTCATAAAAAATAAATCCTAAATTACAATTAGGTAATGGTTTAAAATTCCTCTTTGGCAAAACTGTAATTAAAAGATCTCTTAGGAGTATTTCTGATAGCAATGTTATTTATTTCACACTAAACCAAACACACCGTGGCCCTATATGTTATTTAAACATAAGGGCAACAAGTAGAGAGAGAGAGGAGTTCACATCTGACTTCCTGAAGGCTTCCCAAGCTGATATTGACTCCCCTCTGAGGGCATTCAGAGATCTCCCTTTGAGATCCACAAACATGGCTAGCAATACCTTCAATCCCAAGCACCCTGAAGAATGCTTTTGTCTCCCCTGCACCTCAGAAGTTAAAACTGGTTTCAAAAAAGTAACAGTATTAAAAAAACTGCAACAAACGAGAACATTATAAAACAAAAAATAAACCACCTAAACAACAACAAAAAAGCCCAATCCCAAATGTCTTGAACTCTTTATCTGAAGTCCCACCTCATGGAAGTTTGAAAAAAGATGAAAAGAAGAACAAAATCACCCTCCTATTTGTTAGCATATTTTAAGTGATTTTTAGAGGCTTTTCTAAATTATGCAGCTTTAGAACTCATTCAAACAGATCTGGGGCTAAGAAAACCAGTACTGATTTTATTAAGGCTTCTTGTATTTCCCAAGTTCTGCACCCCCTCCCTATGCCATCTACACAAATTATACACTGGCACAGTATGGCAGCTATCAAGGCTGATTTGAGGGATCTCCACTGTTCACTTTTGACTTTATTGTTGTGTATGAAAATTCACATCGTCAAAGCCTGTTTTTTTTATTAGGAGAAATTTTACATTAATTATATTCAATTTTTCATTTCTCATACAACACAACTTTAATTCTTTGAAACCTGTTGTTAGTGAAACACAGAGCATTCAGTGATCAGACCAGAAGGAAAGAAGTCACCTGCACCATTCATATACACATACACAGACATCTCTCTCCAAGCAAGCCCAGAATAAAGTAGCTTCAAGCCTGGAAGTCCACCAGCCAAAATAAAGACCATCTTCTTAGTAAGGCAAAGGAGCTTGTGGCCTCCAAGCTAGTATCGCTGTATCGTGCAGACATAACTTTTTACATAAAGTAGCCCAGATATTTAGAGAAGTGCAGCCTTGTGAATTTCAGACATACAATAAATTGCTGATGCAAAAGGGAAAAAGTTTGAAGTGACTCTTTATCCATAATTATTCATTTAAAACTTTAACACTCTAAAATAAGGATTGGCCTTATAATATATAAGAAGAGATCCTGCATGCTGATAGAGTTCATATATTACCTGATGGTATTTCTTCAGTATGTTGTGCATTTCTGCTACATCTTCACTTGTTATAGTTTTGATGATATATCTTTTGTCATAAGATGTATGGAAGCGGGCACCACTGCGTGCTTGGGAATCATTGGCAAGGGGTGAACTTCTTGTCAATGAATTCTGCCAATAGATTTAAAACAAAAAGAGCATCAAGTCAGACAAAAGTATGTAACTTTTAATTAGAATAAACAATATACATTTATTTAAAAATCTTTTCCAATACATCTGCAACAAAATGATCTGCAAAGCACATATTCACAGACTACATTATCTTGGGAAAACACTTCAAAAGTGTCATTCTCAATGTTTAATGAGACTTTATTGCACTCTGTTACATATACATTATCAGCTTTTGGGAAGAAAGCATACAGTAATTAAAAATCCAAAAGGAACACTGCGCTACACCACAATAATTATAAACAGAGGATTCATCCCTAGTTACATTATGACTTTAAAAACTAGCAGGATTTGCTCTTGAGACTGTGATCTGGTATATAAACCAGATCACAGCTAGATTTATGAGTTTTAGTACCAGAGCTATTGCAACGATTTCATATCTAGAGTTAAGCAAATAATAATATCGTACAGTACCTCCTTTTGTAAAATAGACCTACCTCCATGCAGTCTCAAGAAGGGAAGATTAGTTAATGACTGTATAGCAGTTACAAGAAAAACTGCCAGAGATTAGGGGCCATTTTTAGACTGTAGTTTGATATTACTTGTGCTTCAATAGTAGCAAGAGAAGCGCTCTACTTTTTTCCAGAGAATAAGAAGTATTCAGATTAGATTTTATTATATTTATAAAAACAGTAAAAATAAATTAGACAAAGTGTAGCAGCTTGCTTTCGCTGGAAACATCTTCCTTTACCAGCAAGAACTTAAGCTAATTGTTTTATACTTGAATTGCACCATTTTTTCAATTTTAGTAAGTAGTAACAGCAGTAACATAGTCGTAAGAAAACAACTATGTTCTTCCACCCCTTGTGTACTTCCATAAATATGGACATATACTGAGAAGGTTAAACAAGTTAATTACAAACTGCGGGAACACTTTATGTTTATGAAACAAACTTGCAGTAACCATCTGGTCCCTACTGGTAGCAGAATACCCCAGATCCTGCTATCCCTCATCGTATCATGTACCAACAGCTCTCTTTACATTTAAATACATCTCTTCCCCTTCCACCCTCACTTAGCATAACATTCTCCCTGCTAAGTGAAAAGCCATTTTCACAGAAAGTTTTAATAAAATTCTATATATAAATGTAAACATTGCAGGTTCTTAAACACTAAACATTCAGATCCAACAGCTACAGAGTGAGAAGAAGCACCATGAACTAAGTCACAAAACAGATTTACACTGGAAGAACAAGGATGCTTTTATCAGATGGAACCAATACGTTCCATCTACCACAATCAGATACCAAATCCACAAAATTTTATTTTTGTAGGATCTATAGCTTATTTGGAAGTTTTAACCATTGCTAAATCTGTTTACAAGCTCTATGGACTTCAGCAGGAGCTGGACATGCAGATTCAACCCCTGTGACAGGTCAGTAATTATTCTAAAGCGGTAACCTCAGCCAAGAGATAAAGGCAACGACCACCTCGATTTAAGAAGGCACTTTAACACATACAATTATGCCTCCATGATTTGGAGATCCAATGACTTCAACATGGCTTCAGCATACTTAAATTCATCCCAACTGCGGGGTGCTTTCTAAAATCAATTTCATATGAAATAACACTATTTTCCCATAAGGTTACATAGTTCAACTGAAATACTCAGGAGTAGCAGGAATAACAGTAAATCACCTAAAAGCACACAGCTCTACAAGGACTTATTATAATGAAAACCTTAATTACATGTAGAAGAAATAAATCTTTGTGCACTTCATCTATATTTCTAGACCTGTACAATGAACTAGAATAATTACTAACATCTATGATAAAAAATGACATCTTTCTCCATTACCCTCTCTATTCACTAGCTAAAGAAAGGGTGTGGATGCTTCCCTGATGTTTATAAATCAACAATTTTTTTCTAGACTAATCAGAACAGAGCTTTAGGGACAACTATCAGAGACAATGCATTTCCTTCTCTGCACTGGCTTTTGGACAGACAATTTTAAGAGATGTAAGTCTTGATACATCATCACTACACACAGTATTGAAGACAGCAGAGAAGAGAATTTAAGCATTACAGCAGTTTTGTCTGTTTTCAGATGTTTTATATTCAAATTAATTTCCCACCACTGGTAAGTTTTTATGTACTGAAGTTTATTCAAGGGAACAAGTATCATAAATGGATTAAATTTTCTTAATGCTATACTTGATACCAGTATTCCATTAATTTTCACACTGAATCATAAACAGTTAGCAGTAGAAAGAATCCTCTGTAGAAACCCTTTCTGTTCTACAGTCAGACGTTGGTTTTGTTTCCAGGCCTGTATTTAACAGTTCAAGATGAAGAACTGAAAATAGTTAAAAAAAAAAAAATTCAGTTGCCTTCATCACAAACTGAAGATATGATGTAACATAGCAATTATTTTTAATTTTGAAAAAAGCAAAAACATGGGTAACTATTAGTGTATGTAGTGAATTAAACTATTGCTAAGTTATTAGGCTATAACTCAGTTAGTAATAATAAAGGCTACTGAGTAATTACTTGTTATTGTTCCCAGCAGAAAAGGGTGCATTATTCTGAGGTTAACTATTGCAATAAAGCAGTAACCACAGTTTTCCAAATGCATTTTTCCCACAGAATCCTCCTATTCAAACTGCAACCCATAGGGTATAAACCTTGAAAGCAATTAACTTGGCAGCAGACTTAGGTTGTTTTCCTATATGAAGTAGCGAAAGAGTGTGCTTACTTGTCTGCCACTGAACCTCTGAAGGAGGAGGAAAAGAAGGAAAACGTGAAGGAGGACCTGAACTCTAAATTTCAAATACTCTTAATGAGCATTTTAATATCCTTCATCAAGAGAATTTCAGATTTGAGTGACATTCAGACCTGGGAGTACTCAGTATGAGGGAGGTCCCAGTTGTCTGGAGGGTAGAAAACATGATGCCCACCTAAAAGAAGTGCTGAAAAGAAGATCCAGGGAACTACAGGCCTGTCTAACCTCAGTGCCAGAGCAGGTCATGGAGCAGATCATCTTCAGTGCCATCACACAGCATGTGCAGGACAACTAGGGGATCAGACCCAGCCAGACTGGGTTTGCAAAAGGCAGGTCCTGCCTGAGGGATCTGGTCTCCTTCTGTGACAGGGTGACCTGGTTAGTCGATGAGGAAAAGGCTGTGGATGTGTCTACCTGGTCTTTAGGAAAGCCTTTGAAACTGTTTCCTACAGAATCTCCTGGACCAACTGGCTGTTCATGGCTTGGCTGGGTGTGCCTCTGTCCGATGGGTAAAGAACTGTCCGGAAGGCCGGGCCCAGAGTGCTGGTGAATGGAGTTACATCCAGCTGGTCACCAGGGGTGTTCCCCACGGATCAGTGCTGGGACCAGTCCTGTTTAATATCTTTATTGATGATCTGGACAAGGAGATCAAGGGTACCCTCAGTCAGTTTACAGACACACCAAGTTGTGCAGGACTGTTGATCTACTGGAAGGTAGGAAAGCTCTGCAGGAGGATCTGGACACACTAGATCAATGGCAAGAGGCCAATGGTATGAAGTACAACAAGGCCAAGTGTCGGGTCCTGTCCTTGGGTCACAACAACCCCAAGCAGCACTACAGGCTGGGGGCAGTGGCTGGGAAGCTGCCCAACAGGAAAGGACCTGGGGGTGCTGGTCGACAGCAGCTGAACATGAGCCAGGGTGTGCCCAGGTGGCCAAGAAGGCCAGTGGCATCCTGGCCTGTGTCAGCCACAATGTGGTCAGCAGGACCAGGGCAGTGACTGTCCTCCTGTACTCAACACTGCTCAGGCTGCACCTCGAATCCTGTGTTCAGTTTTGGGCCCCTCTCCACAAGAAGGACATTGAGGTGCTGGAGCGTGTCCTGAGAAGGGCAGTGGAGCTGGTGAAGGGTCTGGAGCACAAGTCTTATGAGGAGCAGCTGAGGGAGCTGGGGTTGTTTAAACTGGAGAAAAGGAGGCTCAGGGGAGACCTTACTGCTCTCTACAACTACCTGAGGTAGGAGATTGTGGTGAGGTGGGGGTTGGCCTCTTCTCCCAGGTAACAAGCAATAGGAATAGAGGAAATGGCCTCAAGTTGCACCAGAGGAGGTTTAGATTGGATATTAGGAACTACTTCTTCACCAAAAGGTCTGTCAAGCATTAAAACAGGCTGCCCAGGGAAGTGGTTCAGTCACCATCCCTGTGGGTATTTAAAACACGCGTAAACAGCTGTTACACTAAGAGAATGAATGAACTAGTAATAGTTTTATCATGGTTATTTCGCTACAATTAAAGCTAGACAGAAAAAAGCCAAACTAGTGAGATTCAAATAGAAATTAATAAAGCAATATTTTAAATAATCTGGAGAGAATCTTGAAAAGTCACTGACTTTTTACAATTCTTGTTTTTTTCCATCAGTAGCTTTTTTCCTAATGGAAATTAACTCTGCCCGATTGCTAACTATAATGACAAGTTAATTCACAAAAGCAACTATCATACAAAAATCTTGCTAACAAGAGAATATAATATGTCTGCAGATAATTATTTAGCTGCACGTCACTTTTTCTTAATGCTTTAATGGGTTATAAATGCTGATGCATTTATTTTTTAGTAGATGGCTGTTATTATTAGTTATCTATATCAGGATTAATTAAGAATGCACAGGGCTATCATTTTACCACATGCATATTCATTTGTTAGAATAAACCAACCAACTTTATGCTAAGCAGCATCTTTCCATACATGCACAGATAACCCAAGTGCCCTCTCTACAATATTCTGACTCTAGTAATAAATTAGGATCACATGTTTAAACATTAAACATATTTAAATAAAGAACAACTATTTTTACTAAATCTTCACTATTTACTAAATCCCCAACTCTGTCAATATAACGTGCTTTTCAGATACAGAATGTAGTTACTTTGAACTTTGAAAGCATGTGAGCATGGAAGACATTACTATTTACTGCATTTTTTGATACTACACAAAGTTTGTTAAATAAGTATGGTTTAAAAAGCAGAAAAGAAAAATCTCATTACATCATATTGTGCAGATTACTGGTAATTGCCACTTTTTTGTGCTGATAATTGCATGGGTGAGTTTTGTATGCGGACAGTTTTATCTGTAATGGTTAACTCTTACTTCTGTAAATAGAAAAAAAGTTAAAATTCCTTCTAAAGTAAAGCTTCCAGGTGTGATGCAAAATACCCTACCTCTCAACTATACTAATTATATTTGCTTACATGTAGAAATCAGTCTTCAGTAAAATACATCTGCTGTTGCCTGGTGATGACAACAATGAATCTTTTAAGTAGAGGAATAACAAGAATTGGCCGGCACTAGTAAATCATCATTAAAAAGAAAGATCAAGAAACTGCTTCACTGAAACAATCAAACTAGAAGATTTCAGGGGCTTCAAAGAGGAAACAATATAGCTATTTAAAACCATAAAGATCCTTTCCTTTTGACATATATGAAGCTAACTTACCTGTTACACTGTTCAGTGAAAATCAAAGCATTTTGCACCTCATGGAGCCAAATGCTAATAAGTTAATAGCACATATATTAGAATTGAAGAGATTCTTCATTGGAAAATGTTTCTGTTGCAAGTTAAGACATAAAATGACCAAGAAGGTCCTGTACTTGAATCACAGCCCCTAGTAAACCTGTAACTATTACAAAATATCAGACAAAAATACCACATGTGATATTCAATTTCACTTTTAAATTAGACCTTAGATTTATCTAGATAAGTAAAAAAGTCTAACTTAGTCTGGGCTTATCTAGCCCAAGTTTTTAAGTCAATCAACTTTATCTTAATGCAGACAGTAGTAAGGAAGTTATGTAGTTTGATGGCTAGTAGTTCTGTCTGGATGCTCACCAGACAGACTGAAAATATGCATTTATTTGAATTGCACCACCCTGTTGTTCAGAGTGCTATTGGACACATTGCATAACTTGTCTCTTACTGTCGAATGCAGTTTTGTGAGACAGTACAGGCTAAAACACTCCTGTGATTCTGACGACTTTTACCAGAACGCACAAATACATTTCAGTGATTATTTGTACAAAAAATAAGATAAGTTGTATGATAAACATCCATGAACAGATTCCTTGGAAGCAAAGCTGCCTAAACAGAGCAGTGTAGGGCTTTTCCTCTGCTTGCTGTGTCCAGCACTCAGCTCAGCTAAGGGAGATCCAATGCCGTCCCCTGCAATAGTATCTCCTTCTTTGATGAGGCATCTATAGTGAACTAAGAAGGAAATACAGAACAAAACTCAAGCATCTCCCTTTTCCAACAGGAAACATAAACGGGGTTGAGGGAGTGGGAAAGGAGAGACAGAGAGAGGCAGATCATGGCAAATACCAGATTGAATTCCCTCTGGCTCTGCTTCTTAATTAGGGGAAGACTAAGTGGAATAAGAACAGATGGGAAATGAGCCACTCCTCACTTAGCACAGATCTATGAGCCACAAAGCCCGAACAGGGAGAATACCCTTCAGATAGAGAAAAATAAATGCCCAACTGTTACCCTTCAAGAGATACAGGTTTGATGATCTAACAACCCCTTCACCATCACTTACTGCTACGACACAGCACTTCCATATTGTCCAGCAGAGCATGTATCCAGCTGTACAACACTGGAGGCATTAGTTCTATAAAGTAAAATCATCTGCTTATGTAATAATGTCAGTGAGCTCAAAGCAGTGAGGGTCAGACTGCCCTGTCCTCTTCAGATTTTCCCAGCCTTCTCCGACTCTGCTACAGTGTGCCTCGGTCGTCCAGCACAATTAAAACATCTGTCAGCCATGCATACCCTGTTCCACTTAACAACTTCACTTAGCAACTCACTGCAAGTCTCTTGCTCCAAGTGTGTGCGTTCTGCCAATTCCCCATTCACTTCTCATTTGTGAAGTTTTAATCTTGTGCCTGCTGGTTTTTTGGTCTCGAGAGAAAGAAAAGGTTTTGTACTTTTAAAGTGTGAATACTTTTATGAGGTCACTTAAAGACTATGCTAAATTACTTGTGTAATTACTTATACAACTGAAGACACATTTAACATGCCAAGCTCACAGATACCTCTACTAGACAAATATCTCTTTTACAATACATCCCTCTCTCTCCCAAGTCGTTTCCCTCTGACAAGCCTCATTGCCCTTACATAAATGAATATGAAAAATATCACCGATCACTAACTAGCAAGCAACTAGAAATATTCATCTGGTCTTCAGTGCTGAAAGGCTACAATCTACAAAGAATTTGCCCCATACCACAGAACTAATTTCTGATAAAATAATAAAAGTACAGCTTTAAATATAAATGGCTAAAAGCTACACCACTTACTAGTGCTTAACTTCCCAAAGGGTTGTTGATAAAAGAGTTAATCAGCACACCTAAATTACATATCATCATTTCACCCAAGAACAGCATGTTCTGTAGCAAATTACCTGAAAGGTTGTTTAATTTCAGTACAGACCCAGTCTCTACATTCAACAACTCTCTCCCAAACTCCCAGCAATTTGCAGAGTTTCCTTCCTACAGTAAACACATATTATGTAAGGAAAAAAGTTTTTTCCCAGCTGCTCTAGAGTGTGACCCACAATTCTTTGAAGTTCGCAGGAGCTTCTTCTGGAGTCTTTAACAAAATTTCGCAAACTAGATTCCAAGACAAATACTGACCATGAGAAGTCACAGCATTTCACCCAGCAGTTCTTAAACTGAACTCCAATCTCTGTTTTTGGTTAAGGTACAAATTCTAGAAAGGCAGTCTTGATTATTTTTCCAACTCCAAAAGACCAAGATTCACCACTATAATTTTTCTAGTATCTAATCATTTGTGTTGATGAAAAGGTGTGTCTAATTTTGAATTTGAATTATTTTCCAGTCATTCCTGAAGTACCCAATAAACTTTTTCTGCAAAGATACTCATCTTCTGAGGTGCTTCAAAATTAACCTTCTCCACTCTAACTTTTGCAAGTGCAGCAGATCAAACTCTCTCACTCCCAAGTACATGACATTTTCTCTCCTTAAATTCCTCTGACACTATTTTTTCTATAGCCAAATTTCAACATCCCTTTTTAAAGAAGACTAGTATCAAAACTATATATAGTATTGATTTCAGGTATAAAATACCAGATGTCAAAAAGAAATTAAAGCTCTTTCTGATAATATTTTTATACCTTCCAAATTATCCTCCCAAGGGTGCAGTTACTTCTAGTCTGAAGGTTACACTAGTGCTAAATTCTTGTCCTTTCTGACCTCTTGCTCCTTCTCAGAGCTACTAACTCCCTGAGCACAGACTTCACTTCTGTAGTTCTGCACTACTTTTTATCCATATAAGTATTCATCTGGCTGTATTAAAAGGCATCTCATTTGGACTGGCTCAGAATGCTAGTTGATCAAAGTGGGTTTTGTACGAAATCCTTGTCTTTATCCCACTTCAATATTTGGATGGATTTTACATCTTCTACAGGGTTTCACTCCATGAAATGTCAATTGCTCACTGACAATTAAATTTTGATTTTTATTATTTAATAATCTAGCTTTAATATATTTTTAATTTTTTTTATTACAAAGCTCTGCAATAATTAGCATTTTAAAAATCGAAGACAGAAAATCTCAAGTCAAATACTTTGTAAGAGACATCCTCAAGAGTCCTTAGAAGCCAGATAAAATATCACCTAATACTTTACCCTTTAAAAGTCTATTTTTACATTGCACATTGATCAATAAAAATAGCAGTCTATTGTAATTAGCAGTAGTGATGTTACTCATAATTCTAGTTATACCAATACCACATATTAAAAAACTAAGCTAATTTCCAGAGAGACTTCGATTGTTTCTAAGAGTAGGTTAAGCTGTTTGGAGCTATTTTTTCCAACGGAAACCATTTTTGTGAGGAAAACATATGGAGCAATGCCACTAAAGTACAGAAGGAACTTGTCCCCCCATTCATACTATAATTGCAAGCTATACTTATAATAGGCAAAGTATTGCCCCCCTCTTCAAAGACAAACTGCTGGTGAGGCTCTTCCTCCTCTGCCCACTTTGCTTAAAATGTTCACAGCACGAATTTTTATCTCCACAGTGGGAGGCCAAGGATTAGTCCCAGTCTCCAAGAGGGTGGAGAGATTTAAAGGTCAATTTAATTAGCTCATTCTAATCTCTTGCACATCTAATGTAAATGTCATTGTTTTCTAACTGCTACTTTAGCAGACAAGACTGTATTTTAAAAACTCCAAACACATGAACTATGTGTTGGATGTAATACAAATACTGCATGTAACTAATCTAAATAGGGAGCCTAATAAAAATTGTCATTGAGTCAGAGCTTTTCCTAAAAAAGAGAAAAAGGGCAATAAGAAAATTCTGGTGGCAAAGCATGGAGAGCTTTAGAAGAACAGTAATCTTTCAAACTGACTGGCTTAACAGTTTCTCATTGATTTAAACCTTTCCCATTTCGTGATGTCTGGACAAAGGCAAACAACAGTTTCTGGTACCGTGATCTCATCCAAAAGTCGTGGAACACTAAAATGAGCTTTGCAAGCTCAACACACCCTAAAGACAAATCAGATCACATCCCAGGCTATTTAAGAGTGCCTCTGGGCAAGCTCTGAATGAACAAATAGGCAAAAACAAATGCAGAGATGATGCTCTGTGATGACTGAAATCATAGGTCAGTGGAAGAGCCTGGCAGTGGTTCATTGCTATTAAAGAATGATGTACACACGGTCTGGCTGTTCTTCTGTGGCCGAGGTGCTCTCTGGCCCATGCCCAGCTTCTCAACAAGACAAGCTTACAGCTCTCTCCAACCTTTTTTCCTTTTTACAAGACCTCAGGAATCATGGATATGAATATTAGACCTGGATTATTGATTAAGAAGCATATCAGAGAGACAGCACCATAGGTAGTCCAAGGCTCTTTGCTGTAATTTGAAACAAGCAGCACGCTTCTGGGATGGTGTTCAGGACAGTGTTTTGTCAGTGACTTCTAGAGAGAAGGAAGGCAAAGCCACTGGTGTTTTAATGTAACAACAAAAGCACCAAACCTAGAGGCGTCTGCGTTTGTCATATAGGGACGGGTAGGGAAGACTTTTGGATTTATTTAGCATGCTGGCACTGTGCATTCTTGCCATTAAGTAGGTTCCTATCTGAAAACAGCGACGAGGAAACATGATCAGGAAGCACTGATCTCTGGCACTGAAAGATGTTTAAGAAGTTTGACAGGGAGCAAAGCATACCGGACCAGTAACACACGCTACAAGCACATTCAGGGGTGCAATCCCTTTGGCAGATGTATGGACAATCCTGCACAACAATTTCTTGTCAGCTGACAAGCATGGCTCCAAAAAGGCCTATGGTGAATGGCACGGGACCTCCAAAAGACTAAAACAGGACACCACTGTTCCTGTGGTGCACCAATCTGAAATACTGAGTCCCTTCTATGACCTTGTTAAGATCTGGATGTACACACTCTGAACATCTATGAACATTTTTAAGCTAATTGCATTCAGGGTGTGCTTATTGAGGTGAAAGGCTCTGACAGAAAAAGGAGAAACACCAATCTTCTCTTTTTTTGCTCTTGAGTTATCCTTCCAGAAGAAAGGGTTCCTTGACTTTGTTGAATGAATAAAACATGAGATTTTTTCCTAAATCAAGTTATTCTATTGAGACTGTAGATCTGGATTTGGAGCTGTTTGCTTAAGGCATGCACTTGCTTTGGAAAGAGTTAGGGCTTTCTGTGGGAGCCTTTTTCCTTCAGCCCAGCAAAGCTTGGCTTGATGCCTCCCTTTCAATAGCTATCTCTGCAAGAACTCAGGGAGCGCCCACCAGCTCATTCTTCTGATGCTGCCAGCACATGTTAAATCACTATTTTCTAGTTTGACTGCCCAGTTGTGAATGATACTTACTTTAGTCAAGGAACAGTCAAAAGCAAGGCAAATTAAATGTTTCTCTAGGGAAAACTAAGGGAGACCAGAAGTTAAGATTTCTGCTGCCATACATACTACTAAGGTTAACTCCCACTGTCACTGAACTCTTATTTGGGCTTACACTTAAAGCACCAAATCCTAGAACACAAGATTTAGATTGCAGACATTTTTTACATGCTGAAAAGACCACAAACATCACAGTTTTTAATATTGTAGCTGGTTCAAAACCTTACTACTACTATTACTGCCTACCCCCATGTCAAACAAGATGTCAGCAGTTCTAAACATTTTGGTGTCAATGCCCATTTGGGACCCACAAAATGAATATTCTGCTACAGGAATCTCATCTAACAGATGAGCTCAAGAATTTTTCATGCACTGACAGTCTTACCAAGCTAAAAAGCCCAGCACAGGAATTTTCTTCTCAAGACAGTTCTTGCTTCCAGGATTTTCAATGCATTTTAATAAATTAATTGAGAAGATCATGTCTTAGGGATAAGATCAAACCCCTTACACAGTTATTACTGATGTATTGGTTGCTGACCTTGCTGCCTGTAGTTTGATGCCAGAGGTGGCTCATTCTTTTGCAAAACAAGCACCAATAAATGGAAGCATGAAGTTTTGTCCAGAAGCAGAGAGGTCTGATTAATATTTGCTTTTCAGAAGAAACATATGATCTTAGATTGCAAAATAGTTTAAGTTCTTAAAATGATGTCTTAGGACTGGGTAAGTCACATAAAATGAGCAAAAATATTTAACAATTGACAAGAATTTTGATGATCTGAGGTTTAGACACTTAGAAAGAAAATTATATTAAAGGGTGGTATCTGAAAAATTAACCTCAAATTTGCATTCTATTCCTGATGTCATATTAAGAGTCTGGACTACAAATCCTTTTGCAAGGATTTTACAAGCTCTTGCGAGAGATTGAGAAGTCTCTTTGACACCTGCACCAGAAGAAGTGAAAGATACCAAGTTCATATGGTTTGTTATTAGGGAAATTGCATAAAAGCAAGAATTCTAAATTATCATTTTAGATTTCAATCTTTTACATGGAAAATGCTTAGAGAAATATTAAGAATATCTACATGAAAAAGGACTTACAGACCATCTGCTAAAAGTTCTTTATGACTTCTTTGTCCTGTATAGAGAATCTCTACAAACTGCTCGGGCAGACAGGAAAAGTCAGATCTGAGCCTGTCTCCTATTACAGCAAGTACTAAAACTTCAAGGGAAATCGGTTGCGCTGTGCCCCGTCCCCAGCAGAAGGCTCATTATGTACACCGGGACATTGGTGCCCTCTGGTATGAGCAACTGTACTTTATTGGGCAAGAACGGAGTCTCCCTCTTTTGCCTAGCAAAACCCAGATGTAGGATTCAGCAATAACTTTAAGCAAGAACAGATGTGTTGGAGCATAGTAAAATAAGTTTCCCTTTCCAGAGCATCAGCAACAGAAGCATTTGTAACAGTAGTAGTAGATCCTATTTTCCTACAGACTGTTGGGGGGCGTTAGGCTAGATGCTTGCCTGTTCATCTCTCATAATTTTGCAGTTTACAGAAACTAATCCTATAATTCTTCTGGAAGAACTGTACTCTTGGATTTTCTAAAATAACAATGTATGTTAACTGAGTTGAAAAGAAACACCAAAGTTTCCCAGCTACCCCATTTATTTT
Organism: Campylorhamphus procurvoides; assembly: GCA_013396655.1. NCBI lineage: Eukaryota > Metazoa > Chordata > Aves > Passeriformes > Dendrocolaptidae > Campylorhamphus > Campylorhamphus procurvoides. The sequence goes on from WBMV01004137.1 coordinate 2,688,827, forward strand.
TGAAAAAAAAAACAGACCTACTGTAGAATAACCTTTACGGAATCAATGTCTAAAGCTGAGGGGGTACACAGAAATTAGAAAATAATTTAGTGCTATAGTGAGGGACTTACTTTACAATATGTGTTTTCTAATCAATTTTTTCTTTTCTGCTAGAAATAGTTAACACTTTAAAGTATTTTCCTGTCCATGTTAGAAGGATTCTTTCTCAAATAAGAAAACACTAACAAAAATACCTAATTTACTCTATCAAGGCAAAATCCCCCATTACTTCATGCTCTGACTTGTGGAATTATTTTGACACTTTAAAAATTATCTTCATATTGAGATCCATATGTACTTGTAACATCCAACAGAACAAAGCAAAACAATAGTCTCTTTCCCTTTGATAATTCATAGTCTTTGTAAGTGGTTAAAACGGTTTTAAACTTTTTCCATCATTCAAATGCAATTTTCATTCATACTGACTGATCACCACTTGTGTTCCCCTTTCTAAGAAAAAGCAGCCGGGGAAGTTTTTAATTTGATGCAATAAATATTTTAGAAATGTCTTTTTACATAAGAACAAAGTTTCTTAACCTATGTTGAAGGCTTAATTGTCATAACTAGTTTCTATAGGCAACCTTTGAATAGAACTCAAGGCTTCACTAACTTCATACTATATTTTCCACACTGCTGTGCATAATAAGGAATGAATCACCAAAAAAACCTCGACTCAGTATTAGCAACACACATGTATCTCCACGAAACTTTAATTCTAGTTCAGTACTAATGTCTCTTGGAGATGCCCAATTAGCTATGAAAGACAGACAGATACAGGACAGATTACCAGAAATGTCTTGAAAAAAGGAGTTGGTTTTCATCATGTGAAGGAAGGGAGTCCATTCCAGGAATTGTAATTGCCATTACTAGAAATGGCTTCCTGTAAGGCATGAACCATATACAATTTAAGGAATTCCTCTGACTCTCAAGTCAGACTACTTGGAGGAAAAAAACATGTACTTCATGAGATTTAAATGCCTCTTCAGGGATAAAAGGAGATCTCTGTAAGAGAAGTTCCATGTATTAACCATTCATATATGAACTAAATCTGTGTGTTAAGCAGTCCACAGAATTACTGTACAAATTGATAGGGACGATACAAAGAATTTAAATTAGTATAGCCCACTGATTAGAGCATACACTACCGAGTTTTTTCATGAGGTAAGTTGGGGTTTTTTCATGCTTACTCATAAGGAAAGACTATCTGCCCTCTGGAATAACTCATCAAGGGTATCTGTAGAACACTCTGAAAACAAAAACACTTAAAATGAATGTTCTTTGTGATTTAAACTGATGTGTCTGACTAATGAACATGGTAATTGGGTTTATTTATCTAAACCAATCCTATCTTGCTCAATAATGGGGAATGACATTGTTCACAATTGATTAGGACTCCCTTCCTGAAAATCATTATATAAGAAAAACTGTCCAGAGCAAGGTAGTTGATATTTCTTCTATAAGTTTTCCCTTAGTTCAACAGTGCAAAAAATTCGTCAAATTCATATTTGATTCTAAGTATATTTTTAACCAATATTAATTGGAATAACTTCCTTAAAAGATTATCTGAAAAAAGTATAGTCAGTGAATCTTCTTTTGCCAAATTAGATTTTCCTTCTTAAATCACAGAGACTGTAACATTAAAATGAAAGCAACTTCTGCTTTTAATAGGGATAATCCCTATCTTACACACAGGCTGACAGGAATTTTCTTTATCTGTAATTTTTATAAGAATAATTTAACTATGAATGTGTGTTCAAAATACATTAATACTTTGAGCACATACGTTTTATTCTTTTTAATCAGAGTAGTCCAGCAGAAAACAAATTCAGAGTGATATATTGCTTGGGCTGAGGAAAAAACCAATAGGCAGACATTGCCTTCCCTTGGGTTAAAATTAACTATCTTCTGTTTTACACTAAATATACTTTAAAAACCAAATAGCATTGAGATTCTTTTTCTAACTAATAAATAATTTTGTTGTATCAAAAACCAGCATGTGGTTACATTTTCTTATTTCTGAATGGTTGCATTTTCAAAAAACCCAAAACACATAGCTACAAAGAAGTATTTTTGGTTTTAATCTGAAAACATGGACAGTTTATGCAATGACAGTTCCTTAACACTGTTTTATCATTGTTATCATTAGTAAATCCAAACAGCAGTATAACATAGTTAGAACATGAATTTCTGTTGCACAACAGCAGTGCAGACAGAAATATTTCACAGTGCTGTGGAATGCAGTATTTTTGATTATGCCAAATTTGCTAGTTTCAACTAATGACAGCATCTTAAGTCTTCTAATATATATCTAACGAAATTTAATTTTCATTGTCTAGTAATGTCAAAAGCCCAAGAAAGTATGAGCTGACACTGCAATTTTAAGCTTAGGAGCAATCACATGCCCTTCTCTGTCACTCATTATTTTCCTTTGTCAAGAAAAAGGAATTCTTCATATAAAGGCACCAAATAACTTCCCAAACAATAGGACCCTCCTTCATCCATCAGCAAAATTGAACTAGAAATGCAACTGGATGTAACTGTTTTAACTGTTGGCCAGAGTCTCAGTGTATTTCCTCTTAAAGTAAACAGGAAAATGCAAGATCATGGGATACGACCAGGACAGCTGTACCAAAACAAACCAACCCAAAACTCTTCTCCACTGACTGGCAAGACGTCTTACCAAAATTACAGTGGCTGAATACTGAGGTTCATAAACAAAGCTCCATCTACACTCCTTTGAGCACATTTTAACCCACCTATGCATTTCTAACACATTGTTTGCTAGTGAAAAGAGAAAAACTGGTAAAGAGGATCATTGAAGGACTCAAATGTAGATTTTGGCTGTACTATTCAGTTTGCTCTCTTAGCAAGAATGGGAGTGTTATTGTACAAATGCCTTTTGTACCACTTATTTAGCTACTTAAAACCATTTATTAAATATACCCTAAATGTATCATAGTGACAGGTTAGAAACAAAACCGCAAAAGAGTTTAAAAGAGAAAAAGAGCACAAGAGGAACGGTGCTGGGTTGCACAGCAAGCATCCTCTAGGGCAGGACATCTTGCAATGTGACTGCAGAAGGAATTCTCCCTGTGACTGAACGCTGCGCATTAGGAACCCTTAATGGAAATGGGAACTGTAGGAGAGAACTGGAAATCAGACTGAAGCAGAGTTCAAGGACTTTCTTTTGCAAAGACAGAAAGAAGCATTGACTGCATGGAGCAACCCTGCCAAATCTAGACCACTTTCTTGGTTTGCTCTATCTGCTTTACGCAAGCGATTTGTTTCTCGATCTTCTTAACAATAGGAAAATGAGACATGATGAAGCTGGCAGGCCACAGGTCACTCTTTTCTAACCAAAAGGAGCATGGGGAGTGAGTGAATACAAAAAAGGCCATGGTCTTTCAGAAACCACATCTCAGCCAGATCACTGAAGCAACTGTTATCCGAGTGACTCAGCTGAATACAGCATATATTGTCAGTAGTAGTGTTCAGATGTTACTTTTTCTCTCAGTTGCAAGAAATATAACCCTGCAGATTCAACAACATGGTTTATGACAGGGAGGTACTCTAATGGGAAACATGAAAGACTAAAGATGACAGAAGGGTGGAAACCAGAAGACAGCTAGGGCAGGCCAAGCAGTAAAACACCAATGTTCTGGTTGCAGGTGGGGGAATAGGTAGAAGGAAAGTCATCTTTCTCTTAGTGTTCCTCCAACAAAAATAAGAGAACTTTATTCCAGCACATTGGCCACATGCTCACAACTGCATTATCACTAACCTCCAAAACCTCTATATCACCAGTTTAGGCATTTTCAAAATGAACTTACCTGAAAGTCTTGATCATCAATTCCAAACCTCTCTCTTAGATTACGGAAAACCATTGGACAATATTCTTTAAATTTGAAATGACTTGGCATGTTTTCTCTGAAAGAATATAAAACCAAATCAAGTTCATTCATGTGCATATGTAACAAGTATCTCTAAAAAATTCTGTCTCTATTCTGTTCATAGAAGGCAGAGGATAAGGAGATTTACAATCTGTCTGCTAATGCTTTCTTTTTTCCAATAAGATTGGTTCTCATAGTGTTATTTTCTTTTTCTTCACAATGTTTAATAAATGTATACATATTTATTAGCTTAAGTTATAACAGTAACATCACTAAGGATGAAATAAACACAAACCATATTTTGACAACTTTGAAACATGGACTCAAAAGCAGAGAAGAATGCTTTTCATTGCCCTAAACTTACTTCAAAGGTGAAATCTTAGGCTGGGTTATACAAGAATTACTATACCATCTGTGACACCAAAAACTACTGACAGTGCCAAAGCTTCAAGAAAATTCAACTCCTTCAATACAGAACTAATTTTAATATCCTAGTGTTAATTTTAGACTTATAAAAGAGAAAAGTTATTTTGACCTTTTTCACAGACCAGAAGACCCAGTAGCAGAATTCTTTCATTTTCCAAATACATTCTTGAATAAAATTTGAGATACATAAACCAGCATTAATAGTTTTGTATGTCTGTATATACTACTTTATGCAGCATTTATTTTTAAAAGACAGATTACATGAAATGACCTTAATACTTTTGAAGCTTCTATATGACCAGTATGACTTTCTATTACAGAATGTAAAAGGATGAACACTATTCAAATCTGATATATGCTTTAGATTCTTATTCTTATTCAAATACTACATTTAATAAAAATTGCATGCACATGAATTTATGTTTTTAAAAAGGATCCAAATAAATGCTTACATCAGCCATAATCACACCAAGAAAGGATCACCTTCAATATCTAAGATACTCGTAAGGCAATAATAAACCATATGGAGGAAAAATTCTACCCAACATCCCTTGCTGTTGCTTTTTAGAACAGCACAGATGGTTATGTTTATCGCAGGATTAACTTAATCATCAAAACTTCAGTCCCATGCACTGAAAAATATCAGAGTTCATAGTACTTCATAAAAATATCACTGCCACTATCCACTTCTACGTAAAACTGTTAATTGTACTTACTTGTTGAAAAGGTGATTGTCCACCTTTATCTTTGAGTACGCTTTGAAATCATCTGGCATCAACATAACAGGGATTTGAACATGGCTCAGTTCATTGATCTAGAGAAAAGAGAATATATTTAGTTACTGATGTCTTTGCAAAGATACTGCATATGTCTTAATTATGAAAATATTATTCGGTCTACTATTTCTTGTGTATATGTCCTAGGAGTGAATGTAAGTAACAGAAAAATGTGAAAGCAGTTTTATTCTTTCCAGATTAAATACAATCTCTAGACTGACACCTTGGAAGAGAAGAAATAGCATTCCATATTTATACTTGTTTCAAAAAAAAAAAAAAGGTGCTTCAAAGCACACCTGGAGTGTACTTTTTATGGAAGGTCAGTGAAGATGCCAGCAAAATGGTCTCCTATCCCAACAGATTGTTCTTGTTTCTTCAGTTGAGTGATGCATTCCAAAAATAATTCAAATTCTGTATTTCCAATGACTATTTACCCCTGTAGTTTATGAAGTGGTCTTACATGTCTGTGTCTTGAACTACTTATAGAAGATAAAGTGAAATTTTGCATACATGTGAATGCACACACTTTGGGCTCAATAAGCACAGGTTTATTTCTTATGCTAGTGCAGAACTCAGACAAGTTTTTTTAAGGCACAGTATTCAGACATTTTTTTGATTGTTCAAGTTGGACAAAGTATTTAAATAGCCGAAGTCTTGCTTAGAAATAGATGGGCATGTAAATTCTAAGATTTTCCTTGTTTTCTTATGTGGACCTATCTACTCTTTCTGGCTTTGAAATTAATATTCTCAGCATTCTCCAGATTAGGATTTTTCACATATATTTGAAATCCACTTCTGACCACATCTCTACAATAAAATGTAGACAGCTATACCATGACTTAGTTTGTAGCCATGTTTTTATTACTGCATGTATTCATCTACCCTTACTTTAGAAAAATTTAACTAAAACGTGAGAAATAAAGAACTGTTAGCTTGCAACAGTACTTCCAAATCAGGAACGAGATACCCATTACAACAACAGTCACCAGATACCCACAACATCCATTTTACCTGTGTTCTTACTGTGCTCTACGCCCTGGTCGTGCATCTCGATTTACCCAGCCAAATCTTTTTGGCTCATGTAGAGCACAATGTACTTCAGCAGGTTTCTACAGGGTTAGAGGGAAACCTCACTCTATACAAATACAAATGCACACTAGGACACTCAGATCTTAGCACTGCTTATCCACCACTGTTTTCCAGTTAGGAAGCTGTTAGTTGCCTGTAAATGCTGTTCTGTTTCAGGGAGGCTTTTGGAGAAACCTTCATGGAAGCAGCTACAGGTTATAAACACTGGAGGGAAAAAATGCACTCCCTGAAAGTATGATCTTTTGCAGAACTGAAGTTAAACAAAGTAAGAAAACAGTGAGGAGCCTTTCAGCTGTTAAACAGAAGAAATAAACGAACATGGACAGGTCAAGTGGCCTCATTACTTTTCAGTATTTTGAAGTCCCAGTAATTTTTCCTGCCATGTCTCATTTTTCTTATTCAGGTCCTTGCAGCCCACATGAAAACTGATGAAATCTGTTGAATTTAGTTTACAAAATGCTTCTTTGGAAAGCCCCAAAAGCTCTAAATAGAGGCATGGCAGTTACACAGCAGAGTGGAAAAACGAAATAGAAAGATGTCTGGGATGAGCTGAACATGCTCTGCTCCCTGGAGTTGTAGGGAGAATGCTCTTTCCTCCTTCCAAAGGGAGAGAAAAAAGGAACTCACATTTTTGAAAACACAGCTGTACAAACCTAATAAATCATGATGACACCTCATTAAATACGACATAAAATAACAAAACACTGATCGAAAATCACTACATCTAACATATATGCTCTTTACTGAAGTTCATATCACCGTACATCAATCTCACCCTGCAACCACAGGGCAGTTCAGGAGTCTGCAGAACTAGTCTAGCTGCTGCACAAATAAAACTAGGGACATGTAGATAAATTATGCAGAGATATGAAACTTTAATACAGAATTACCTTCTCTTTTAGATTGCCAGATCACACAACAATTCCACACTTAAACAAGGCTAGCAGAAATCTACCTGCAAATACATTTCAGACAAAAGCTGCCCAAGAATACCTTCTGCTGAATACTGTCAAAAAGGCTGAATTCATACACCTTCAACTATCTGCAGGTAGTTTGCTTGCAAATTTGCATGTTAGATTATCAAGACTGCATTGATCAAATGTTCACATGCATTTTCTTTCTTGATTTGCTGATGTAGAGTTTCTTTGCATGCATCTATAGGTTTGCCTTCATGCTGTGAATATTTAAATCTGTGCTATAATGGTACAGTTTTACTTGGACCTGTAGGCCTTACAAGCATCACCTGCACAGCAGAATAACAAAGCCAAATGCGTTTGTATGGGCATGCTTTAGATATTGATCTATTTTAAGCAAAAATTCCAAAATACTTCTCCTAAGAAGTTCCCTACGAGATGTGACTGTACACTCTCCCCATTCCCCACCAGGCAGAAAAATGCAGACTAACAGAAGATTTGGGGTTTTTCTGGTTTGGTCTGTTTTCGGTTTTTTCCAGAGGAGTTTGTTTCTGATTTTTTGGGGCTTGTTTGTTTGGTTTGGGTTGGGTTGGGGGGTTTTGTTTGTTTTGTGAGATTTTGCTTTGACTTTCTGATATTCATTCAACTATGAGGTAGGTAAAAGTAATTTCTCTAATCTTTTAGGGAATTTCTCTCTAGCAGAATAGGAAAATAAAAAAGCAGGGGATGAACACACAGTAGAAATGACCTTTGGTATAGCACACCCGCTGAGTAATGGCATATCCCAGCAGCACAGACCATTAATTAATTCAAACCTTTCAAGTATAAAGTCTGGTTCTTTGTGCAATAGTACATTTTTCGGATAGATCTGATGAGCCCAGACTGGAAAATGTACACAAGATAGAAAGGAATACCCTTGTCATTAGATCTTTGTGGAAACCGGAACCACACTGGGGGGGGGAGGGAGAAGAAACAATATCCAAAACTCCCCCACAAACAGCTCTTGAAAAGCTACAAGAAAAGGGAAAGGTCAGAGGGATCAATTCTCTGCCATGACTGTGTGAAGAAAGTTGCATCGGAAAGACACTAAATATGAAATGTAAAGAAAACATTTTGAGCCCTCCAATTTATCTCTGATGAAAATTTTGCTTCTTTTTCCTCTTTGTCTGAAAGTCAAGCACAACAGAGAATGTGTTAAGATACATGTGATACCTTTGACAAACACTATGTGTTCATCTTACCCACCACATACCAGCTCCCTCAGCAATAGCAAATGAGATGAGTCCGTGAGGATGAAAGTTCGTCCCATTACAACTGAAACTGTGCTACGATAGCTGTAATAATTACAGTACCCCTTTTCCTCCAAGGAGTGCTTTTGAATGCAATAAAATCATAAGCAAGGAACAATTTCCTGCATGAGATAATGGTGAAGCATAAATTGAGCAAAAAGAGCTCATTGGACAGAGGGCTGACTTGTTGCTGAGGGCTCTTTCATTTAACAATTCTTTCTGAGAAGCCACTTATATAGGATCTCTATAATAAATGCATGTGCATCATATTGAGAAGGACAGTTCCTTTCATCCTGCAACCTACATCCTTTAACTGCATTGAATCATTGCTGTCGAAAAAAAATTTTGCTGAAGTTTACCTTGCTACCTGAAACAAACAACACTTGCTGTATCTCTGAAGAATTTAAAGCCCATATAATAGTTTTAGAGACTGTATTGTTTTAAATATGAATGACTAAGATTCTAGTTGCACAGTAACCATGCCTATTATGTATAAATACCTCATGTGTATTATTAAGATTTGTAAACTCAAGCACACAAGTTATTAAGAAGTCACACGGAAACCTTTCTTCAAGTAATTAATTAAAATATCTTCTGTGATATTCGCATAAACCCAGGTGGAAACATCGCCCAACAACTCACAAGCTTTAAGGCAGAAGAATTTTAAAAGCCTTAAGACTGTTATTGCCCCTTTAAACACAGGGTACAAAAAATTGTGGCTGTAGAGATCTGCCCAGAGCGGCGGCTGGATCGTGGCAGGTGGGAGGGGGCTGAAGCCAAAGGAAGCTTTCAGGCAAAAACCCACTGATTGCAACTCATTTTGCTCCTGCAGGTTTAGGATTGAATTCACACTGTCAGGAAAACAGAGGTTGTAATTAAACTGCAAATAAGGGAATAATAAAAGCCTACTGGACATTGAATAAATAGTAAGACTCAGCTGGTAATGATTCCGAAATTAGCACACAGAGAGGTGTTCCCACAAAGCCATCTTATATTGGTGACATTTCAAATAAGCTTCACTAATTTATATGATTTGAAATCAAGCAATGAATATATCATAAATTGTTAAGCATTATTAATGGCCCTTATTTAATTCAGATACATTCACCCTAAACACCACATTACTAGGGCAATGCTTAATTAAGCATTAGTTTTCATTCTGTCAGAACATAAGCAGCAATAAATTGCTTGTATGCAAAGCAGACAATGAGATATTTAAGCAGCATATAATAAAGGCAATTTGCAGCATATATTGTATGTTTAGCTAGAAGAGTCAGGACAATGATCCTGTTCAACAGATACAAGCTGATGCCTATTGCTACAATGCTACAGCCCAAAAGCTGTGAAACACATTACAGCTGGTATTAATTAAAACACCAAACCAACTAACCAACAAAAATACCATAAAATAAAAATGAAAGAAGTCATGCACGATATCACAAATTTCATCCAAAGCACATCACAAGTCACTCTCAGACTACTTAGCAATGGCTAGTGGTTGCTTTTGAAATTCCCTTCCTTTTCCAACTCTTCGTTCTCCACTGGGTTTCTTGCTTTAATATTGCAGCTTTAATATACAGCATACTGTTTCCTTTTAATTTAACATATCAGCCATCCAGACTTGCTGAAACTATGGAGGGATGAGGTGTTTTCACACCAAACAGCTTGATAAAACATCTCAGTCACAGCTATGGCTCTTGGCAGTTTCACGCACAGGAAAATCCCTGCTGCTCCCGATGCTGGATGTGGCTGAGGTTGTGGAAGTGCTACTTTCTTTTCAGCTGTTTATCTCCAGCTCTTTCTGCACTGGAAGTCAATTCACAGCAGTCTGATCTGCTGAGAAAAACAAGCTACAACTGCTTTGTTACTCTGAGAGAAAGTCAAGTGCATTTTTATCAAATTTGTGTAATTTGTGTATTTTTAAACACAGACTTTGGAAGAAGAGGAAGTGGCAGGGACTTCGGAAGAAAGAAATTATTGAGGACTAAAAATAGAATTGAACTTTTAACACCACCAGCAATTCTAAGATTTTTATGCTCATGGTCTTATTTTCTGCATCACAGTTTCTTCTTTGGCAAAGAAACTTGCACAGAAATCTGAAGAGAAAAAATATCAAACAATACCTTTTGTTCAGACACAGAGTCACCATTTTGAGTGGGCCACAGACTTCCTCAGAGGCACAGTTAATTAATTTACTAGGAGGCTAATGCTTACAAATGCAAGCCTATGGGTTTCTAATGGATTGATCTTACAAAACAAGGCTGCAGAATAAGGACACAACTGAGGAAAACTGTTTAGAGTATAAAATTTCACATTTAGGAGAATATTGTCCTTCATTCTTCCAGCACCTTCTTGACAACTAAACGCCCTGCAGGTCTTTTTTCTTGATTAGTAGAGTGCAATCAACTAGAAGATAAAGTTTCTTAATCTTACTCATTCTACTGTCCTGTGAAAAGCCATTTCCAAAGCTGCTCCTATTTTGCAAAGAGTAGGGGTTTAGGTTAAAGCATAACGGGCCAAGTGGTGACAGGCAGAGCTATAGGCAGGCATTTACATCCTCTCCTCCCCAGATGTGGAACACACTGCAGTGCTGCTACCAGGACAGTAAACGCCTTGTGCTGAAGTATAAACTGGAAGTGAAGTGATTATTTTACAACTCTTTGAAATCTACCTTGAAGGGTCTGAAAAGGGTGGATGAGGTCAGCAGCTAATCAATTTTGTCGAAGACATTTGCCTGTTATAGGGTAAAACCATCATTTAATAAATGTCATTTGACAGTTTAAATTACACTCAAAGCCATTCTCACAAGAGAAATAAAAGGTTAAGCTAAGTTCTACTGTAGAGAAATAAATCAGTTCAGCAAAATACCTCTTAATTTGTTTTAAATGAGCTTTTCATCATTTCAATCACACAAAAATTCATCTCTTTTCCCTCCCTTCCCCCCTCATTCCCAAGGTAGAAAATATCTACCAAGGCTTTTTTTTTTTTATTAACTCCAGAATGTGCCAGGAGTTTAAAAGGCATAGGAAACTTCTGTATAAGTATATTCTGGTTACATATTCAGAATCAAGTTCTGAAATTGAAGCAATTATATGATTAAGAAAAACAGAGGCCAAAGCATTTAACTTTCTCTGAGTCTTTAGGATCATTTCAATTTAAGATATATGAAGAAAAAAAACCCCAAACCAACTTAAAAGCCCACCAAGCTGCCAGAGTAACAGGCACTGGAAGTTTTATGTGTCCAAACATTTACCAATAATTACCAGAGCAGCTTCATGTTTTCACAGTTCAGGTGATGCCCGTCATTACATTTTTTGCTTTTAATAAAATTCAATAATTTAATACTAGAAAAGGAAGCCCAACCAAACAAAAAATATTTCAAACTTCCTAAATATATACTTTTCTCAAAGTACTAACCACAGAATATCTGAAATACTCTGCAAAACTATCAAAATGCACTTCACAGATTTAGAAATTCTGAGAAGTGAACACATCAATTACAGCTTTTACTTTTTATTAAAAAGTAGCAAGACTTTTCTGAAATGTTATGGTCTACCTTTGAATTAAAAAAAACAAATGGAAATAAAACATTTCACAGCAAACCCCAGATACTTTCATGAGAGTTGTTAGCTGCTGTTTTCCAAAGTAAAAGGATATGTTCGGGCAGGGAAGGTCTGCAGTACGTGCATTCACATGGAAAACAGGATATTGTGACATACTTGAGAAAGCTGTGAACAGGATATTGTGACATACCAAATACAGACCCAAAACAGAGGAAAAAGAGTGGTTTTCAAGGAGCATTCATGTTTCTTTTAAAATTTGGAATATCACAGTTCAAAATCCAAACAAAGGGTTTTATAGGTTGGATATCCGTACTGTTCAGGGAGTTTGCAGTGACAGGCCTTAAAGAACCTGTAACAAAAGCCCTCACATCACATTCCCTTCACAAATGTTTTGATGTAAGTTTTTAAGTCTTTCAAGTCTCTTGGACATCTGCAAAGTCTAGAATATCCAGAGCAGCTGCTGTATTCTCTCAGACAAGAGTAAAGTCACATTTCTAAGTATTTGGTTAAACTTCCTGTGAATCTGCTTGTACCTTTCAATTACGGCAAAAATTAACCCTTAATAATGTGCCAAATAATCAAAGGCCAAAAACAAATTAAGCAGGTCAGATATAATGTCTGCCATGATAATCCCTCATTCCCCTAAAAACCTAGGTCAAACACCATAGTAGGTACAAGTATATTAGTGCACATTAATGAAATGAAAAATAGAGTAACAGAAATGTGACTTACTTGTAGTGGAGATTTTTGACAAGCTAAACACTTTCAATAGCAAATGGCACACAAAAAATAAAGTGCAGTCTCAGTCCAAAGGAAGTTGTAAAGAAATGGCAGCCCTTCAGATTTGGATGAGTTGTGATGCACACAATACACACAAGCTTATCTTTGTTTCCTATTGCAATGGTTAAGAGGAAAATAAGACAAGGCACACAACTCAGACAACAATTTACAAGCTATTAGCTAGTGAGCTTGCCACAAGACTGAAAAAAGAACATTTTATTTTTTGAGCAGAAGTATCTCAAGTCATCTTGAGACTTCAGTTTGCGCTAGAAAGCTGATGCACTCTGACACAATCTTTCATAGCAATAGGAATTTTCAATTAATTTTTGAAATACTGACTTAAAATATACACACTTGTCACAAAGCCCAATAGCCATCTGGTCTAAATTTTTCTAATTAAAGAAAAAACTGCTTATCTGGCAACAGATAAACTTTTAGTTGGCTTTGTCCTGAAAGCTTCACAAGAGAATGATTACAAAGAAGATGCTAGGAGGCACCAGGTATATATTACTACATAGGGAAAGGTTTAATGAAAGTAATTTCAATTCTATATACAAAGTAATACACAACTCACAGATAAATGTTTTGCTGATTTTCTAAATTATCTATTTGTGGATTCTGGAAGAAGTGTTCAACAAGGAAGAACAAAATGGAATAAAATTACACTTATATTCCATGAACTATGTTACTCAGACTTGGAGAAAAACCAAACCTATCAACCAACCAAAACAAATGTAAAGAAGTCTATTAAATAACAGCTTTTAAGATAATATTTTTCAAGTATAACATTTCTGAACAGGAAAAACATTCAGAAAAACATTCTATGCAGTTAAACACAGAATTTCAGTAAACAGTTGAACAAATACAGAGATGCTGCAGGCTTACCTGAATGCTAAAATTGAAAAATAAAAATCAATAGAAAAAAATTCTCTTCTAAGACAGGCAAAGACATAATGGGAAAAGAAACCTAAGAAACCATTTTGCATATCACAGTCTGCTGCTTAATAAGGAGAAAGGTTTTAAGAGCATCCTGCCTAAGGGCAACGAAGTGGGATGGTTGCAGAACAAATGCCATGAAGCAACGATTTAAGGCATCAGATGGGCTTCATTATTTCTCAAAAGCAATAATGAATGTAGAAAAGCCAATTTTTTTTGGTTAATTTTACACTGCTATAATGAAGGTAATGTATTTCACATTATTACTAGTGTCAATAGTAGTAGTAGCAGCATTAAAAAGTAAGGAATATGAATTTGTGAACAGGCTTTAATGTGCTGTCATGCATTCCACCTCCACAAGTATGTTATTATTTAGGAAATTGTTGACTTGTGAAAAGATGACATCAAAACATGATTCCTTCTGGTCCTTTCTGACCATGCATTCGGTGAAGGATGAAGCTGGGAGGCAAATTTTCTGACACAGCTGCAGTGCCATTTGCATTATATAAATCTAATTTAAAAAGTTAATTAACTGACCAAGAGTGCCACTAGAAGCAAGTACACAAAGGTCATACTACACGTATTTTCCCATTCCGTAAAGCGATGCAGCAGTTCTTCTTGGCAACATGGACCAACAGAGCAACTGGAGAGCACAAGGGACAGAACTTGCTCTGACAGCAAGTGTTTGCCTGCAGCTAAAACAACTTTTTTTTTAGCCTCAACCTATACTGCCCAGGAGAAGTAATAACTTCCCACGCAGCACCATGCAAACTATTGTCCTAGCAGTCCAAATGGGTAAGAATTTCATTTCCTCAGTTTAGAGAAATGCCTCCATTCACCTCCCTGATGCCTCTTGGTTTCACTGTATTCCTCTTGCATTTACCATGTAATTTTTTACTTCAAAGTAGTGCAGTGCCTGAGGTCAAGCTAACAGGTCTGTAGTCACCTGTGAGGGTTTTATCAGGATGCCATCCGGACAGCTTTTGCTGCATGAAGCCACTCTATATGCATTGTTTATGAAAATGCTGTAGGAGCAAAAGCAGGAGCTGTTGCTGGTCAGGACAGTGTGACAGCTCCTGGGAGGGGACATCAAAGGCCTTAAGTCCTCAGGAAACCACAAAGAGTCTGAGCTGGGTAGCAAGTTCAGAACAGACACCTGCATTTTTTTAAGGGTTGTTTCAGCACTTTCCTGTCCACCTCCTTGTCACTGAGTCAGGAATCCTTACTTGTTCTCCTATGTAGAGTTTCCAAACAGGCATTAATCACTCCTTCTCGTAGACATTATAATACACATTAATTCAGATATATACTCTGCAGATTCCAGCTACTGAAGTAATAAGTTTACATGCCAGTTGTTCAGTGCTTGGGGAAGAACAGTATCCTGGGTGGTTACAATGAGCCAGGTTTTGCTTCTGCTCTGGATATCCTTTTTCCTCACAGAATCCTAATTTATTTTGGCAGTAATGCCATATACAAAATCTCATGAATGTATTATCCTTACTTATGAGATATTAACTGCCCAGCTATAACAACTGCAATGTTAATTTTGCTGCAGGACAAGTATTTAAATTACTGCACAATATTTCATGACCACAGAGAGCCCTCCCAGCCTGGCAGAAGCAGAGGGGTGTAAGGGGAAGGTGCAGCAGATCTGTCAGTGGCTCATCAGCTCCCAAGTCCCATCGCTCTCCTAGTCCGATTAAACTGGGAGTTGAGATGATTATACAATTCAAGGTAAACATCTTTTTTCATCCCTTGATGCCAAATAAAATATAATTTATTAAAAGCAACGTAATGTAATTGCACAACCTTTTTCCTCAGTTTACAGGTCAGAATTTTGCTACCAGGGGATTTTATGAGCTTAGGAGGACAATAGGACATGTTCAATAGGCAAGATAACATAAATCCGCTTTCTATTTTTGTTTCTTATAGCCCCAAAATAAAAAGCAACTCCAATGGTTTTAGTGCTGTTAATCTGAACATGCACTGGTGTCACAGTGCCTCTGAAAGGAGATCAAACAGAAATTACCAAAGGTCATCATTCAGTAAGCATGACAACAGCAACACATTGCCTTTACTGTAGAGATAAAGAGACAAAATCAAACTGTAAATAAGTTTTCTGTAGCAGTTTCTACCGCACTACACATGGAAACACTGCTCCAAAATCCAGTCAAAAAGCATTTTCCATGATGAAGTAGTTGGTGCCAGTATTTGATCAGCTGCCACTCATTTCCTCTCCTGGACTCAGGAATCACATTTCCAAGAGTCAGAGAGCAGAACCAGCCCACAGAAACTCTCTCTCATTGCTTACATTTGATTCGAGTTATGTATTGCTGATGAACAGCATGAGAAAGAAGATCTAGTTTCTTGATTACTTCCATACTTGGAAATACAAATTATAAGCATTTAATAGACTTAATTTATCCCTTAGGTAACAATTTCATATACACACATACATATTTTACATGTACACATAAATAATTGAATAAAAAAAGCCCTGAGCTACCCAAACATTTTCAACCATTAATGCTAATCTTAACACAGGAAATTCGCCAATGCAAATTAAAAAAAAAAACTGTATAAAAAATTAAGAGTTCTGAATAATGCACCCATAGTGAGCACAACATTGCATTTTTGAAGAACCACGTGGTATCTAGCCAAGTAATACTTGTGGGACCAGAGGCAGGAGCAGGCTGCCTGCACAGTACAAGGGCCAGTTAACTAGACTCACAGCTGCTTTGCATCACTGCACCAGCACGGGCGAGCTGGAATGTGCACCCTCATGCCCTCCACATTCCTCTGTGCACACACACTCATTTTTCCCTTTTCAGTCTTTGTAAGAAATATTTTCTGAAAAACAATGTTAAAAAGCAAATACTGCCCTTAGTTTTCACTTGAGCATAAAGAACTGAAAAACATATTTTAATCATTTTAATTTTTTTTTGAAAGAGAAACTCACAATAAAAGCTACTGGCATTTTTCTCCAGGAGGCTGTGACTACAAGCTGCCACAGTTTGTAAAATACATCATAAAATGAAGAGTAACAGTAACCTGCACTAATGACAAGACAGCCACTGAGTTCTGCTATTAGTTATTTTTTATAGCAGCAGAAAGGTGGAGTGGCTGCAGGGTCAGGTGAGGTGGTGGCCCTCCAAGCCATGAGGGAAGCTTGCATGCAGCAAGTTAAGGATCATGCTTGTTGCTTTTAATCCACCAGCAACCACACAGAATCCAGTATGGATTAAAAGTATCTACTTCAAGCTGGTAAGCTTAGGGGATTTTTTCTTGTATTTGATTTCCCTCTCCCATTATTTATGAAAGCATTTATGATTTTGTACAAATTTGACTGAAAAGACAGTTAATATTGGGGTATTTTCCAGGGAATCCAGAAGAAAAACATCTACCTTGCTACAAGAAAAGACTTAAGAGGAAAACAGGTTCAACGAGCCACAGGTGTTTTCAGAAAAACAAAGGCCCATGCTTCAAACAAGGCAGTGTTGCCACCATCACCACCAAAAGCAATGCTTTTGATCTTCTGCACTTTTGCCTGCTTTTGTACCAAAATTTTTCCTATTCTGACATACATGGGTGTGTGGTCAGCTGTGTGACAAACCAGAGCCAAAACCCAAACTAAAACCTGGCAAAAAAGGATTTTTGCTCATTTGGATTACTTGCCAAACCTGTTCACTGCAAGGTCGCAGGGGAGTGAAGGCAGCAGAGAAATGTTTCCTCCTGAATTCCATAGCTTAAAGTGTTTGGACTATGAGCTAAAGCCCCTCAAATTGGGAGCGCTGCCTGCAGTCTTAGATGTGATTATTAGAAAGTGAATAAAATTCATCCAAAAATGTAATTTTGAAATTTAAATAAACTTTTACTTCCATACTTGTAAAACATACCACAGAATGAGAAATAACAGTAATCAGCACTAATGACTGAACTTCCTCCACACAAACCAATTTTGACATTTCTTTTTGCTGCCAACATTTAAGTATTTAAAAAACCCTCAGAGTTTATGGAACTGCAAACCAGCTTTGGGTAACCAACTTGTTTTTCAGGTGCAGGCAGAATATTTTCATTTCAGTTAACAGAGTTAAACGGATAGATCACTCTGAGTTGAGAAACCAACTGGGAGTCAAAAAAGTAAAAAATACTTGTTTTCCTTTTCTGGCTCCCTAATTAAAAAGTGTTATGGAAGATGAAATCTAGTTTGGAAATTTGAAGGCATGTTTGTGAGTTGAACAGATTATAGTCTTCAGATAATACTTCCTTTGTTTAAAAAAAAATATTACGATGTCAAGTATATATAACTTGCTTTGATTAACTTATTTTCCACTTTGTGTATCCAGGATATTTAAGGTTGCTTTATTTAACTTAGGAAAAAGAATGCTGGTTTAGTGCATTGCTTCGCAATTTATCAGACGGAGCTTGACGAAGGGGATTTAAAAAAGGATCTCTGTGTTAAAAAACAAACTCTCGCCTGCCAGCCCACTGTCAAGAATCTTCAGAGGAGACGGGCATACAGTGGACCTTTCTACTTAGAAAAACAGTACTGACTTCATTAAATACAATAGCAAAACAGAATTAAAATCAGATACTATTAACAAAAATCAGTTACTTGAAGCTTCATTTAAATTTAAACTTCTGCCTTAAAATTCACTACAGTCTTTTGCCTCAGCTCTACAGGTTCAATTATGCAGAGCCTTGTTTGACATGTTTTTTATCTCACGTTACCTTTTGGATCCTGAATGGATCAGATTTCTCTAATCACCAAGACTTTTATTTTATTCGTGGCAAGAATATGTACAATTGGTAAGGAGTTATCAAGAAAATGGAATAATCCTGAATGCTTGGTTAAGAACTGCCAAGCATCAACAAGATTGAAAAAGTACACATTATTTAAAAGAAAAGCATTAGATTTCTTTTTGACTTAAAATATTGTCCTTCCTTAATTCAAGTCTGTATGACAAGTTTTCAATATTTACACATCTTTCCCAGGTAAATTTACTGCCTCAATATAAAAGAAAACCCATAGCAAATTTGTGTGTTTACCAAATGAAAAACAGAAGTATCCTATCTTGGATGCCCAGCTCTAAGGAAAAAAAAAAGCATTTGCTCCAGTGGCTCTAACTATAGAAAAACCCAAACACTTAAGACCAGGATTGTAGAACTTCAAAGTTTGAAGCAACAAACAAATAGCGAAGCACATTATCCCTGCCTAGACTTACAGTTGCAGTTTCATATGACCATCAATAAACTCTTTATCAGCCAACAAACTTTGTATTACACACTCTGAAATTTGAATTCAAACAGCAGTGAACCCAAAAGCTCTGCTGAACTTTCAGCTAGGAAGATTATCGTTCCAATTCTCATCCCTGTTTCCTTAGACTGAAGACATCTTTGCACGCTTCAAATACAGGAAGGCTGCCAGCACTGCAAGGACATCCTTTTGTCTTCAGCCTTTTTGTACAGTCTTCCTCCCACTTCTACTGCCTAGTAGTAGATAAGCCCAGAAGGCAAGACAGATCAACTAAAGTAAATTTTGAGGAGAGCTGCACTTGGCACGACACAAGAATATGTTGTTTTCTAGGGTAATAATCCAAGATTAAAAAAAAAAAAAAGAGGTAAAAAGAAATGGTTTGGACCACAATGTGTAAACTCAATGGGATAAAGATGACTCATACAGCTCTGGCCAGTTCAAGTGACCTCAAATACTAACACAGATACCATCAAAGAAAACACTAAATAAATACACATTCTAAAATAACATACCATCTATCTGCCAGTGCTAAGAATAGCCTTGTACTAATCTCTTAAAATACTGAATGATGGATAAACAGATGCTGTCATACTGTGATCTCTTTAACCATAGCAGTGATTGCATGTACCAGACACAGGACTGAAAGATCTGGAAGGAAGAACAAGTATTTTGTTCTATATTTGTTCAACTGCCTAAGAAGAAATGTCCTCCATTTCCTCCAGCACAAGGGCCCTGAGCATCACCTGCAGTGCAAATAGGGTCTAGAGGGACAAATATATAAGTATTCTCAAATAATTGAGATAATTTATTCCTCTCTGTAGAAGCAGAGGCTTTTTTTCTCAGTGACTGCTTAATAAAATAAAACATGTCAAAGAGAATATGACTAGTTCAGATGAATCCCACAAGGAAAGCAGCCAAATTTCCTCAATGCTAAGGTGGAATTAAGGACTAGTAACAGCCAGGAAGGCACCTGAGTTACTGTTTTTGAGGATTTAGTACACATGAAAATTGTATACACAGAATACTCTATTCTCATACTATTTCACTTTGGTTTAACATTTAAAAATTATTAGGTTTATCCATGTTGTAATGTGGTTAGAGCTAGCTCTGCACTTGACAGTGGCATCAGTAAACAACAAAGTCCAATTTAAGTCAACAAAAAATTGCAATTCTGCCATTGAGGCTTATTTCATCTCATGGGAGCTGGAGACATTGGTACAACCTGTTTGGGAAGGAGAAGTTTCACAAGTAAACTGAAACCACAAAACAGCTCTTGTCTATCAACTCTGCTTGTCAGACACCAATTCTCATTGAAGGGATGGCTGGTGCACCTGAGTCTTCTGCATCCACCTTCCTATGGATTTTTGGTGCCTAAAGAGTACTTCTCACCTGGATTTCAGGAACACCCAAGAGAAACAGTTCACACTGACCTCTGTTCAATTTTGAAAAATCTGTGCTTCCAAGAACAAGACAATGCTTCAGACTGAGGTTTGAACATGAAGAAACACCTCACCAGCAGAGATTTATTTGTCAGAGTCTTCAAACTGAAGAAATATTGTCATTGAAATATCTCAAAGTTACAGTCAAAATAAAAATCCACAACAGATATAAATAACTCAGCATTAAATGATGAATTTACTGTTGACTACTGGTACTGTGCAAGCCACGTTTTTTCTATAAAATATATGGCTCTTACAGCCTAAGAAAGTAATAAAAGGCCAGCTGATAAACGAGGAACAACTTTAACTTTAGAAAGTATGAATTTTGCTATTTAAAGAATCTCTTCATAGAGCAAATGCTGGAGAGTGTGTGATATGGAAATAACTGTTGTCCAATTTCCCTTTCGGAACACACAAACTGTCACCAGATTTAAGTTTTCTGTGTTTTTGCAAAAAAAGAACAATTTCTTAAAACTACTATCACTGCAACAGCCTCTCTTTTAGGTCCTGAGACCATCTCAGCACACCAGACATTTCAGCTCTATTTTAATGAGTACTCTGGAGAACGCAGAAGTCCAGCCCATAAGGACAACTTAAGGCACCACTCTGAGAGAAGAAATGCATTTGCAGTAAAATCACTGAAATGCTTATGTGGTTCTTTAACAGCATCTACCCCATCTTTATACAATTGGTCATTTTAATACTTTTTGCAGCAGATTCTTTTAAAGGAGGGATGCTTAAAGGAAAAATGTTTTTGAGCTCACAAATTACTGCATTTATAGAACCTTGGGAAAAATTCAAGTTTAATTTATCCTTAAAGCACCCACTTTGTTGTTAACACTTTAAAAGCATGTTGGAAGCATTTGGTGCAATAAAGAGGAAATAATATTCAAAACATTAAGTAAATTGTTTCAACAAAGAAATTTATGTAACTTGCTTTTTACCTTACTAAGAGTTACAGATTGCATTCTTTCCTTATGCTACTAATGTATCTGAACAGTAGGCTGAATTTGGCCACAAAGTGGTTTTTAACAGCACCTTAAGTGTCCTGCCTACATTAATGCCTCCAGGCACGCAGCAAAACCAAAAGCAAATCTCACATGCACTACCTGAGATGGAGGCACTTCCAAAGTGTTTCATTGGTGTGCTTTTACTAAAAAAGAGACACTCCCAAAACAACAGTGAGAGACTTCACTAGCAACTCCTTACCTCTCAAAGTGGTTGCTGTTTCAGTTGCTATCAAACATTTCTAAATCACAAGCGTAAATGAAATCCAAAATCCAACCTGCCAGTTACCAGCTCACAGCTATACCATGACCATGAAGCACCTGCAGAGTTCATACCAAGTTGTTACCAGCCCCTTAACATCCTCTTTTCTTCATCTGCTCCAAAATTAACCTTTAATAACTCCTGAATTACAGGAAATACAGCAAACAGCTATGCAATTTCTCACTTGCTTCACTTTCCTTCCTCTATCCTCCTTCCACAAACTTTGGTCTTCCCCAGACAGAAATTACACTGATTGAAGGATTTAACTGTAGGCTGCCTTAAGATTAGATGCAATCATTAAAGTTTTAAGTAATTATTGCAACTATAATTGAGTAAAATTCAACTGACCATGAAAATAACATGAGATGAGCACAAAGCTCAGCTGCACTTATCATGGTGGAGACCTAGATAGACAACAATAAGCTCAGTCCAGAATGATCTTGCCATGATCAAGTGTTTTGAACAGGCCAAAAGATATAATGCCCTTAGCACAGAGAAAGGGGTGCTCTGATTCCAAGTGGAGTTGAGAGTCACTAGTTCAGCTCTAGACATATGCTACTGTAGAGGCATGGAGGATTTCACTTATCATTCCTTTGCTACTCTGCTATTCAAATATTTGCAAAGCACCTACTTACTGGGAACTATTATGTAGAATGAACAATTTTTGGAGACTAAGGATAAAGATTGTTGACTCATGCAAAATACATTTAACCTCACAGAATATAAATACAGGTAGTCACAGAAGCAACAGCAAAGGGGACATGCAAAGGTGCTAGGAGAAAAAACTCAAAACCAGACACAGAACAAGCAGAAGGCCTGTAAGCAGCTGCTCTTTTGGCAAGGACTAGACCTATACAAGCACTTTGAAGTAATAGTAATTCTTACTGCAGGCTGAGGAGGGGGAAAAGAAGGAAGGAAGAAAGGAAAAATTACAAAGCCTTAGTTTTGGTTTCTTAAACTTAATTTGATGCAACTTTTATACATAAGCATGTGTCTTGTCAACACATTTGACCATGAAATATGCAGTGTTACTGACAAAATTTTTTTTCCTGGCTCCAAGTCTACATATGAATTACCGATCATTTACACTGTAACTAGTTTGAGATCTGTTCTCTTTTTAATAAGCGTATTATGTCTCCTGAACATTTTCTGAAGTTCTTAAAACAGCATTTTACAACCAGCCATGGATTGTTAACTGTTTTTTAATAAAAGGACAGGTAGGGAAAAGGGAAAAAAAGAGTCATTAGCCAAAATAATCCTAGTCGGGAAAAGCAACTAGCAAACATATTTATACTAGCAAAAACTATTTACTTTTTTCTGAAGTCCTAACCGTGCCAGAAGACTTTCCACCTCATGCGGAGTGAGTCTAATTCTTTGATTAGTATATAATTATTACCATATGCAATTTCCATGTGAAATCTTTCTATTTCATGTAGTAATTTGCTCCTACTTTCACTGTAATTTTAGAAAGGCTTCCAAACATTTTCAATATAAAATCCTGGGTGCACTGTTAAGCCTATAATCACATCAGTTTTGATTTAGGGAGATTTTTATATTCATTAGGAAATTTGAGTTACTAACAAGGAAGAGTGCTGCCATTCAAGGAGAAGTCATACTTTTCTGTCACCGCCTGAATGAAAATATTTATTTGTTTGTTGCCAGAGCATTGAGAAACGGTTAATTAGCTGAAGGCGTTTAACCATACCTTTAGGAAGGAGTTGACAGGCCTTAGACAAACTCTTACAGAAAGCAACACATGTATCTTCTAAGAGCACAGACACAAAAACCTACTCCACATTGATTAGGAGCCATTTTGCAACACCGTGATGAACAGCAACCTGGAAAGTAGGCTTGTGCTAAAAATACCCACTGTTTCCTTTTTCTGAAAAAAAATCAAAACATGCTTAAACTCCAAAAGCAGTAATCTACCTTATTAGAAAAGGAAGAATGCAACCAATAACAATCATAAATACAGTTTCTACATGCAGCATAAATAATTAACTGATTACAGGTGGGATTTGCTCTTTGAGAGGACCAGAGCAATCCCAAGAGGATGCTCTGTTCACAATGCAGTCACTCACCTCCCAGTGTTACAGCTCTAGGAAAGATCTCTGCCTTTGGGCAAAACAGCATTTAAGTCCAAACATCTTGATTTCCTTCTCCCCCTCCCTCTCAAACTGTGCTCTGCAGGAAGCCTTGGACCAGGTGTGACATATAAATCCACAGCTGTGGACATAATCAAGATGAGCAAGCAATTATCATGAAAAGTGTGCAAAAGTTTACCGTCACCAGAAATGCTTTTCGGCAGTCAAGAATGGGGACTTACCTCGCTGGTATCTTTTTTAAATGCATGTCAGGGTCTCTTTCAAAATAATATTTTGGTGTTCTGCTGAATCATCAGTAACTAAGGAAACCAGAACAGATTAAACTAGTCTCACAGCAGGTTTTTTGGGGGTAGCCTTCCCCTTTCCCTGAAATACCACACCAAGACACTGGATTTATGATAAAACAAGCCAGTTTCTTTAAAACGGAAAGAACAAAACAATTCTTTTATCTGCAAGGGGAAAAAAAGACCCACTGTTGTTTATAACAGAATTAATGCTGATGTCAATATTCAGTTGCAAAACAAACTAATACTGTATGGAACCTACAAGGCAGGACAGATACCTTAAAGATAAGACATTCAAAGTAAAGGTGCCCTTGACTGGAGTCTTAGGTGTTCAGACAGATAAACAGTGCTGAAGAGTCCCTTAATGCTTCTGGGTTTGACATAACTATAGCCATGAGTCTCTTGGCCAAAAAGTTGCAGACCGGTGTTTCCTGACACCAGACAGGATGCACAGTCATCACGTTATAAGCTGCTGCTTGGCTTTTTATTCCAAAGGCCGTGGATAAAAAATACCTGCAATGATGTCTGTGGAGCTGCCACATAAAGACACCGAAATAAAAAGGTGAATCAGACACTCCATGTCTGTCTTCCCATATATCCAAGAGAATGAGGGCTAGGCTGCAGAATTTGAACTACATCAACTTAATGGAAATACCCAATGATACTGACAGGTTAACAAGTAGAAAAGCCAAGAGCTGCAGAGAGAAACTAAATGAAGGAGAGCAAAACCCAGTGGTAGGAAGGAAATAAAAAAAAAAACCAGGCAACCCCCAAGGTATCAGCATGATGCTCAACCTAAAACAGCTATTTTTGGAATTACAGGTTGTTCTGGACACATCATCTGCCCAACTATCTTTGTAGTCATGCATGTTTCTAAATAAACAAGCCAACAGAAGGCTACCTGGCTTTTCATACACAGTGATTTGGAAGGGAAACAAAAGACTAAGGAATAATATGGCAAAAATGGCAATAAAGTGCTCTTATAAGTAAAGCACTGCAAATTCAACAGTCTTATTCTTGTTCCAATCTTTTCTGACCCAAATCTTATTACTGCAAGGAAGAGCTAAGTCAGCTGCTTTCTGACTTAGATTTAACTGCTTTTCTGTAAGCTGAAAAACAAAAATTGTAAAGCCTCAGGAAGAAGAAATGGCAAAAGGCCCTCAAAGTGGTATTTCCTTTTTTTCTGAAAACTACTTCCCATACAAACCATTACTTGTACCTAATATCAAAGCAATTTTTGGTGAGAAGCTGAAAAGAGCCCAAGGCATCCCACCTCTGTACCTCTCCCCTTGCTTCCCAGTCACCCCCAGCCAGTCTTCTGCAGGTGCTCTGCTCTTGCTGTGCCACAGGAATAGCTCCTGTGATTCCTCCTTCTCCTTTCACTATTTAACTGCCTGAAATGGCTCACCACTGTGACACAGCAGAACCAAAGCCAGCAGTAGAGAGTGGGATGGGATGACACATGTCATGATGGCAAGCAGTGAATTAAGCAGAATATTATACAGTATTTCATCCTGAGCAGTCTGCAGCATGACCCCACAATAATCCTGTCCACACCAAGGCTTTCCATTCGTTCATTCATGCCAAGGTATCAACCAGATCTAAGCAACTGGTGCCTTACCTCAAATTGAAGGGAGCCTTTCCAGGAGACCAATGGGACATGACTATGACAGTCTAAATTGTTGCATCACAGTTATAAATAAGGAAACGACATAGCACAAGCCACATAATTTTCTGAAGCTCCGGAAGTTTGCTGAGATCTACCTATAGCTTTCAAAGACTTAATTAACAGAACTAATTCTTTGCATAATATCAGGTATTGCTATGCCAGCAGTAGGTTCTGGTATCTGATTAGTCTGGGGCATCCTCAGTTAACCAGGAAATGCAGTGATGCTTTTCCTCAACATTCCAAAAACCTCAGACAAACCACCAACAAAAACAAATGTTTGCAGCAGATTGCTCTATAACCTGCTTAAACAGGGGTATTTAGACTTTATTAAATTTTTTACTTTACCTCATTAGATAATTTTTGCTTATTTGAAAGATGTAAAATGCAAATCTTTATGAACCACCACATTTATTGGTTGATATTAACTCATACAGTAACTCCCACTGTACTACCTACATACGACTCTAATGCATGATTAGTATTAGGAAAATCACAGTTATGTCTCACTGCCTGTTTAAAGGCAGTGTTAACACCAAACTGAAACTGCAGACTCTTGAGTAGTAAGCTCCTACTATTCCCTGAAAAATACCATGAAATCAGGGATTCACATGAGAAATCCTGTATTTAATTACAGCACTAATCTTTCTGAAAGCTTAAAAATTAGTTTAAAAGCATACCACTCCCCCCAACTTGAAAACATAAAATGCATTAAAAGCCCCTCAATTGGCTCAGATCTTATAAATCAATCCAAATCAATCTTCAACAGGATATGGAAACACAAGACAAGTTTTTCAAGTTCCCTCCAGCAGGACTTGGGAAGCAAGCTGCAAAGCTGGGAACATACACGCAAGCAATTTCAACCTTACCAGACCTGAAATTTTACTTAGGTCTAGACAGAAGCAATAGGAGCTCACACAGGTGTCTATTAAAGAAGGTCCCCCCCCACCAACAACAGTGAAACCCTGCCCACTCAGAGCCTCACCTGTGCTACAAAACCCACCACAGCAGCTATAAGGCCTGCACTCCTAGGAGGCACAGAACTACGTGTTGCTCTTGCACTTACGATACCAGCAGTAGCAACAGATCAGTCCAAGTTCAGTCAGAACACTGTTAGTGTTCCTAAGAGTATCAGAAATCCCTAACCAAGCAAGGAGAAGGAGCTGGATGTTATCTTCCACTGATGGCTTAATCTCAAGGCAAAAATGATGAGAATAAAAATAGAAGGGCTGAGTCTGCCTTCCACTATTGTTATTTCATTATTTTAGTACATTAGTACATTAAAAAACCAGTAATGTTCTCTGCAACTCAAGAACTTGAAACTACACAACAGTTTTGTTCTCATGACAATATTTATCACTGCACACAGATGCAAAAACCTTGGAGTAGACTTTTCTAACCAGTGCTTTTATGCTCATTTCATTCAGTCTTGTTTTGTCTTTTCAACAGGAGTTTCTCATGTGTATAAATTACATTAAATTTCTTGGAGATCAGTGAAAAAGCTAGCATGAATTCAAGACCAGCACTTTTTCCCCAGAATTGCTAGAGAAGATAAGCTCGTTTGTGCAAGTCGACTGGAGCATATTGGCACACACTCTGCCAACACCTGACTTTTATGTGTCCCTACCTACTGTGTGTTTTGAGAACGTCAGGGTGCTGCAGCAAGACATGTACTAAGACTGAATTAAAGGCTTAAGGACTTTTTCTTAAAAAGGCTTAAGTGCCAAGTTTTCCTAATTATCCAAAAGGTTCCAAATGATGAGGATATATATAAAAATAAGAATACTAAAGTCACACCACAAAATCTTCCTGTGTCCTTGACTAAAGATTAGGAGGACTAGAGAAGATGTAGTGCAGGACTGTAGAATTTGACTATATTTCACTCAAAATACACTTTCAAATGAGTGCCTGATAAAAAAGAAACTGAAGATCTAGAAAATTAACTAAAAAAGTTAAATTTAGATCAGGCTATATAATAAAACACTATAGACTTGTTTTTTGTCCTGTCTGATCAAGTAACTGTTAAATATAATAAATATAGCTTCTGTAACTCACTCACACAATTTCTGTTTGATAAGAAAACTAGGCACATCAAGTATAAGAAGCTGACTGTTCATTACATGAATCATTTCTTCCACATGGAGGAAATTCCTTTATTCCTTCCTGAAGCCCCATCACCACGGCAGTTTAGTAACCCAGGCTTTTCAGCATTCAGCCCAGTCCCACCTCTTTGGGTGAGTTACCATCAAGCACAACACCACACAGCAGCAGTTACCATGCCTATGGTCCATGGGTCTGAAGGATCTTTTTGGACTTCTGGGGGAGAAAGAACAATTTTCCAAACCTCTAAGATGACTACAAGTAAGACTGCTGTTCCTCCTACAGTACTGATGACAAGGAAAACACAGTGGCTTGTGCAGCTCGTGTGGGGCTGCTCGATGAGGGCAGTTTTGGGAGATTAACTCCCACAACCACTAAGCACTGCAAGCTGCTGGGAGTGTTTTGAACAGTCAAGACCACTGCCACCTGCCTTGCCATTCTCTTGCAGCTAGTGCTGGTACAGCAAGAAAGTGAATTATGACAGGGACAATGACAATATTCAGAAATTACCTTAGAAAGATGCAGTGACTTCTTTTTTTAAAGCACCAGAGATGAGCGTAGGCTAACAGAAACAGACTATGCTGCTGTGATGAGATACTGCACGATGCCAGAATGAAAAGGAGCATTTTTCTTCCCCTCTGCGCAACTCTGAGCTGTAGAGATCACACAATACCACAAGAATCCCTGTTCTGTTTCATGCCAACTATCATCAGCTGACAGCACGGTAGAAATCAAAGGATCCATTTAATTGCTAACCACTTGTTGTCAGATCAGCTGTAGATGCTGCTCTGACAAGGATGCACATAATTTAAAAGAGAAAGATACCATAACAGGAACAACTTGATATTTCTTAGGAAGATGATGGTGCTTGTGTAAGATTTTTTCATTGATACTACTGAATTTATTATTTTTGTTACAACCTTCAATCCATAAAAACAGATTTTGTATTTTGTTTGCTCCAGTGCTTGATCAAACCACCACATTTTCCAGACTATTCTATGGAAAAAATGCAGAGGATTACCATTTTTAGGAGCCTTGCCTGTTTTTCTTTTAAAGTTTACAGCTCACTAGGAGCTTACAACAGTATTAATATGCTCCAGCATTCCACCTTTTGCCTTTGAAGGTTCCACTTATGCCCTGCAACCACATGACGAAAGAAATCTCTTTACTGGTTATTGTATCATATAAAGAAACAGCATTTAGCAACAAGAAACCAAGAAGCTTGAAACTTCTGAGGTCACCTACAATGCATTATAACACCATGTTATCTTGAAAGTACCATAGACTATTAAGAGGGGAAATCCTTAGGAAGGATTAATCAGGTGAAGGTATCAATATTCAACTCTCAAGCAAATGAACACATCCTGCTACATCACAAACTAACCACTACTATGTGATGTCCTTCTTGGGAAAGCAAATTCACTTCCAGAACATCTACTGTTGGTAATAGGAACAATATCCTTTGTCATTTACATCATATTTCTCAACATGCATTATTTTCTGGTAGAAAAACTTCAGACAAACAGATTAACATACTGGGTTTTTTTCCTGACTTCATGCAAAAACTATTACACTGATAAAGATTCATAAAGGAGAAAGTAGCACAAGTAACACCATTACTGAGATACACTACTTGCTTAACTAATTTTTAACCCATAAGGAAACAGTAAAAATGGGAACTGACTGCTGTTTCTAGCACCAAGACAGCTACACAGAAAGTTTTTCTCAGGTGTTCACTGCTAAGCAATCTCCATCTCAGAGATGCTTAAAAATGAGGAAAAAAGCCAATCATTCACCTAATACAGAAGTAGCTACAACCAGGCATCAGAACAATTATTAGCTTTCTTTTTTTAATATTGAAAGTTTAGGATAGAGAGCATAAATTCAATCCATTACTAGGATTGCAAACTGACCTGTTCGCTGGGGTATATCATGTAAATAAAGACTATTTGATTAAGGTAAAAGTCTGGGCAACAAGTTTCTCAGGTGATAACAGCTCATTCTTTTCTTTCTAGAGCTGCTTGAAGGGGCAAGGGAAGTTGTGACTGCCTGTTGCACAAATCTGCAATCTTTCACTGAAATCCCATGCACGCTGTCGTAGCTGCACCAATTCCTGCTGCAGGAACCTGTGGTATTTGCTGTTTACTTCAGAAACATTGTCCTGAAGGACAGCAGTCATTCTCTGAGTAAGCAGTAACTGATGTTCTATTCCATTTCCATTTCTACAAGCTATTTAACTCTGAATTTTGTATTCCCTATGTTTTTAAGTTTTCACAGAAACCTGTAAACAAGGCACCATATTCTAAAAAACAAGTACCTTATTGTGAGTAAAGGTTATGCTACAGCTGGTTCACTATTGTTTCCTTTGGGGCCTCAATATTCAGGGTTTAAAATGAGATTTCAATGAAAATCATTGTCAGTTTGATTTCTTTCAGGAAATCTTCAATTGCCTCCTGATACAAGGATGTCTTTTCATTGTCACAGGATCTGTACTAGTCATTCCCATCTCGGGAGGAACATGGTGTCATTAACTGTCACACACAGTGCTCTGAGGCTGCATAAACACCACCAGGCTTGTCCAGTTTCTGCTCTTTCTGCAGCACTACAGAGGCAACTGTAGGATCTAGACTAATTTATGTGTTAACATACTTTAAGTGCTCATCTCTAAGCTAGATTTCTTCTAATTTTCCTGTCACATTAGGATATTTTTCTAAACATTCATCATTTGCATAAAGCATTTAAAAAGAGAAGCATGATAAAGTTGTTACAGTTGTTATTTATGATCCATTTAGAAGTTCAGCAATTTTATTTTAATTGAAATTGTATGAAAAATGTGAAGATCAAATTCTTTTTAATAGCTCAAAGGCATGCACTATGAACAGTCAGTAATAAAACAAGATTGAAATGTTTTAAGGGCAACCATACAGAACTGTAATCCTCCAAAATGGCAAACTGCAGTGTAAAATGATTGTAATCCTGAACAGAGCCACAGTACAGTCTGACCCTTCTCTACTTACAGGAAACACCCCCACTCCCCCTTCCAAACCTTGAGTCAGATGTTATCATAACTACCCTGGCATGGACAAGAATTTAACAGTAAAACTCAGCTAAGAAAATAAACCAGACTATGATACTGGTGGTAAGATGCAAAATTTCTACACAGAAACTCCTGGTCAATGACCACTGCCAAAATAACTTAAAACTTCTGCTTTTTAGGTTCTAATGCATGTGGATTAAAATGTACAGCTGATGGGAACTGAAGATATTAAACACACTCCCCCGCCCAACCAGTTTGCACCAGTTCCTTCCCCCAGATTAAGTGGCTGAACTCTGGCTTGTGCAGCAGCACACAAACCTGACCTGCAGTGGTCAGCAGAAGTCAGGCTTTACCTGCAGACCAAACACCTGCACTGAATAACCATTGCAAGAGTGTGAATTCTCTTTCACCAGAGGTAGCAACTCCTGAGCCTGGTGCAGGTTGTTTGATAAAACAGCTCTGTGGTCTTTCAGGTTTTTTAATAAAAATGCTTTATTAACATGAGAAAATGAAAACTAAAACTTCCACAGGGTTGTAAAGAACAATGTCTGATGGTTTTGTTAAGAGAATTTTTGATTATTTTTTTCTTATTATTTCTCAGTCATGGCAATGATAAACAAATAAGAATTAGTTATTCTCATCAACCATGAATAATTAGCTATGCTCATAAACCATCTTTACATACTTACACAGTAATATGAGTAGTTTTGGTTCCACAGAAGCATTAAATACTGTTAAGCCTTTGCTTTCAGCAAGAAAAAAAAGCTTATTTCCTAAAATGAGGTGGAGCTTTCCTTTCCCCCTGTCCTTATATTTGGCCATATAGTGTCTTCCAAATGAAGATCCCCAGTGTTTGCTCACTGGTCCGTTGAGAACCATCTCTCTGTCTTGGAAATCAGAACGTATCTTTTTTCTTTCAGGTTGAAGGTTTTGCAAGTTCCTGAATCCACTGTAATTAGTTCACAGTTTAACATGGTAGCTTCACATGTCAGTACATCTGGCACATCTTTATTATGCCACTTGGTGTTCCTTACTGCTTTCATTAAACTCCTGTAATGATACAACTATAAGGGTGGAAAAGAACACACAGAGGCCTCCAAGGTTTTACTGCAAATTGTTCTCCAGAAATCTTTTAGAACTAACGTATTCAGGAAACAGCTTAGATGCTCTTAACCTCAGTCTTATCCTCAGTCCTTCATCCTAAGTGCCAAGACAAATGTTTAAAGTTCAAGAAGATTCACCAGGAGCATTAGGATATCCCTTTCCTAGAGGATAGCAGAGAAGATGCAACATGATGGATGAAGGTCATGAATACTTAAGTCCCAGAGGAAATCTTAGCCTCTCCAATAGGACACATACTTCTTTACAGTAAGTACTATCAGCATGACAAAAAATCAAAATGTAAGATAATGTCCTTCTTTGTGTAATAAATACCACAGTTTTTAGACATCCTCCTGTATATCTACCTCCCTGCCAGCAGAAAGTTGGATTGTAAGTGAAGGTATTTGACACTGTATTGCACTTCACAACTGTGGGGGTCTCAACACATTTTCAATGCACTTAAATTTCCCTACAATTTCAGCTGCTTAAAATAGTAAAATAAATAAAATAGAAACAGGTTATATATTCACTATCCTCCAGAAAGCCGCTGTGAGGAAGTTAGCACCATATAGCCCAGTACACGAACAGGAAGGATAAGACTTAAAGAAAAAAAAAAAAGCAACTTGACACCTTCCCACTCAGATTTCACTTGCTCTCCCTCTCACATAATTCCTCTCACATAATCCCAAGTATCAAAATGTTGCATCCACCATAAGTTTTGATATAGACAGAAACCAATTTCTCTTATCCTCCTGAGATTTTTGGGGTCCCCAACTGGTGATAAAAAATTAATTTCAGGGGGTTTTTTTCCCCAGGCTTATTTTTGTTATCTTTTAGGAGTCACTGATTAATACTGGGTGGTCCTTTGTCTCAAAATCACTAACCTCAGTACTGGTAAGCACCCATTATCAGGTTTTCCTCCCCACTTAAGAGGAACGGGGGGAAGGAAGCACACGAGGTGTGCTGCTCCTTTATAACTGTTCTGGTGCTGGGATGCAGCATCCTCAGGGCCTTCCTTTTAGACTTTTGGTCTTGACATAAACAGCACATTCCTCACATGTAAAAGGAATGGTGCCCTTGGTTACCAACACAGGCCACATTTTTAACCCTTTATTCTGCAGTTTTCTAAGACCCTTCCGATGCACACTTCCATTCATATTGCATTTGGAGTTCATGCCTACGTACACTTAAAGGATTAAGTCTAAGATATCTTCAAGCTTTTCTGTGGTCTAGTTTTGTCACAGAAAGGAGACAGAAAACACAACACATCTTTCTCCTTTTGCCTCTGCATCTAAATCCCTGATAGTATATATGCATTATTTCAAGCTAAAAATCATATTTGTGATATCATAGCTAACCACCTCACCCCTTGTATTCTTGAAGCTTGTTGTTCAGTAATAAAGCAGTAGGAGGTCGAAGGAAGAGCCTGGTTCAGAACAGAAGGCTACCACTGCATAAAACAGAAGGGGTATAACATAAAGGGCTGCATGACCTATGTCAAAAATCCCTTGATTTATATAATACATATTAATCTTAATGCTTGAGCTTTAACTATTATTTTCATTTACCACTGATTAAATATACTTTCTATTATATTCATTTTATTTTAAATTTTGCTGTGTAATAGGGTACGTGCAAGCACAGACATAAACCTGTAGAACACAGAGAAAGTAAAGATTTCCTTGGCTTTTTAGTATATTAGAAAACAGTTGACAACTGTTTCCAAAAATCAAATTTTTAATTCAGAATTTGTATAGCTTACTGAAATATAGTTTAAAAATGGAAACCAGATAAAGGTAACTGCTTAAACAGTCTTGACTAATGACATTAGCAAAACTGCATTTTTAAGGTATGTGTGCTTTGCTACACAACCCAGTTACTTTTAATCACTACCTTTCAAGATTTTGGAGGTAGCATATTTCACTCTCTCATACCTCAGTTTTATTCACATGTGGAGCAAGAAAGGAAAACTTTCATAATTTTAAATTACTGAGCTAAATAAGCTCAAAAAACCAAAAACAAAACCCAAACAAAAAACCTCTCAGAACCTACAAATAGCCCTCTGCCAGGCAAAGCTAATTTTAACTGTGTAAAGGTTAAATCAAGGCACTTGTTGCAAATGAGCTTTTATTCTAGCTCTGTATTCTGATCTTTAAAATCTGACTAAATAAGCATACAATACTTGAACATTTCAACTACTGTAGCTACTGGCACTAACTTTCAACTTTAGAAAAAGACTGTGACAGTGTTGCCTATAAAGGCAATTAAACACTAATCTCCAACTCCCCCCATTTTAAAATGGGGTTTCAACCATATTGTGTAAGACATAACTGCTTGGTTGAGTAACTTACTGGCATAAAAGCATTAGGTGATGCCTTTGTTGGCACCTCCTTCTGAAGAGATGTTTGTTTTTCCCAAAAATCATTATTCTTAAATCCCTAGGCAAAATCGTTTTATTATTTTTATTTTTCAACCATACATTTCACCTCCTGAAGTACTAGGACAAATTGCCATGCCTCAGTGGGGACATCCGATGATCACTAGGTCTAAAGAGGCCGGAGTGGAGAGCCCACCTTCCCAAGGCAGGAGGCAGCCACAGAGGGATGTGCAGCAGGGATGTACCTTCACATCTCTGCTTTAAATAAAGCAAATGCACATCCAAGCCACACTTCACTTTTGCAGTCCAAACTCTGGGTCCAGACAAAGCTGCTAATAGTCTGTTTGGCAGCAGAGTCAGATATGGGATGACAGGGGAGTGCCAGAAATAATTTTTACATTGAGTTAGAAGAAAAATCAAATCCCTTGTGTTCCCAAAGCCATCAGCAAATGGACAGAGTGAGAATCAGAACTCCATTAGGATCAGCTAGTCTTATTGATTTAACTGGAAACTAGATAAAGCCTTAGACACCCAATTCTATAACAATGCTTTCTACTGTGGTTCAGTCCAACCATGGCTTGTTCCATGGGGAAGCCATGATACACCTTCTCATAAGAATCACTGTTTTTCTGTTATTTCAATTCTTACTGTATTTATCTCCAATAATGGTCAGTGCATGTCAAATGGGAGTATAAATTCATTAGAGAAAATAAGCCATATTTATACTCTTACCAGACTCTTGATAGGTATCTAAAATGATATAGCTGCAAGAGGACAAAAGGGTTACCCACTTTAAAAAGCAAGAAAAAGCCTTTTTTCCCCCCCAAGAAAACAAAATTATTTCCACTATTCCTAAGATATAAAGAAAAAACCCACAATAGCTACATATACTATACACAAAATCCTTATTTGCTCCAATGACATACAAAAACCTGTTGAATTTTTAATTTTGTGTGGCATTAACAGCTTTTACTGCTGTATTTAGGCTGCAAAACATAAAGGGGAAATACTAATTCAAGAGAACATTAAGTGAAAGTATTTGTAGACAAAAATCAGGTTTAAATCTTATAATTGCACATGTCTTTGTACATGTGTCAGGGACATAAAAAACAGGAATATAACCTGCTTTAGTATCAGGAAATTAATTTTACAGTTTTTTCTAAAAATTTGTTGGTATGATCAACTTTAGGACTAACTTGACCTTTTTCACTTCAACAGATGTTTTCAACACACAACAGTTTGAAATTCAGGCATATTTCTTCCCCATGTTCCCTCTAACCCCAGCACACAGTAATCAATAACTAATAGGTGAGGATATACTTGGATTCTTGAAGAAAGCAAGAATAGCTTTCTTTTTCTTTAAACTCACACACATTTATACTTTCAAGCTCCTCAAAATTTTCCTCAAGTCCAAAACCACTTGTTCCTTATTGAGGTCAGTTCTGCTGGGGAATCAGTCTTGCAATATCTTCTCCCATGCCCTTTAGCCACCATTCCAGTGAGTGTGTTCTACCCAATCCAATACTGTCAAATAAAATTAAGCTTGTGTTCCTTCTAGAGAAGTCAACGGATAAGACTACGCACACAAGTTACTCCCTTTCACCTTTTCTTATGATAAATAAATTTACATTAGAATGTTTTTCCTTCAAAGCAGCAGAACTAAGTCAAACACAGGAGTTCAACAGATTTTTCAGGGATGACAGTTAATGGTTGGACCAATTTTGCATGGATAGGATTCCCTAACAAGAAAAACAGAGCTGGTATTTCTTCTACCAGATGTTGGTAACCTTAGGGATTTTCAAGAGTTTAGCACCTTCTGAACGTGTTGCTAAAATCTGAGATCAGAGATCTGCCTTTAAAGAAGATTCTACTTTCTTGTTGCCTGCATAAATGCAAGAGATAGGCAGAGGCATATGGAGAGTAAAAAAAAGCCTTTTAAGTGTGGAAACATACCTAAATGATTATAAACACTTAACGCTGCAGGACCTAATAAGATACATCAGCCTGTGAGTAAACTACTGGAGTTTGAACTGTAGCTCAAGGTCCTGTATATACTTTAACTCTGTAAAGCAATTTACAATAAAGAGTAGAAACATGATCAGCTAACTAACAACATATCACAGCAGACCTGTGTAAGGCAAAGGTGTGCAACCATAAATTAACTGCTTTAGTGTATTGCATTAAGGGGCAAGAGAAAGGGACAAGCCTCTTATGACCCTAAACCACACCCTGAATATCCTCAAATCAAACTGCAGATTAGAAGTCAAACAATGCACACACTATTTTTTCAGGACCACTAAACGGAACAGTTTTGCACATTTCAGTAACACATTGTGATGGCCACTTCACCAAGGAACAGAACCAAAGCTGCACGCATCCATGAAGTCTGATGCTGAGGAGCTTGCAGATTCAGCTGATGCCTTTGATGGTCCCAATATGCCTGGAACAACTCCCTTCACTGACAGGTAGTCAAGGAAGATTGAAGTCAAATTTTCCTTTAGTACATTTAGATGATTCAAGTTGACTAATGAAAAGTAAAAGATTTGTCTCAATTTCCATTTGTAGACCTAACAGTACAACTCTGACACAAAACATTTGCTCACAGAAACAGATCCTAAAAAGCAAAATTACAGGGCAAAGCAAGGATGACTATGTTCAGATTATAGTATCTCAGTGTGTAGGCAACTTCCTTGAATTTTAAATGAAATAATAAGTAAGAAACAGAAAATAGGGAGAAGCTATGACATAAAGGAAAACTTAAGTACATTTTGATCCTCTCTCAGGCATAGCAACTAGAGTGACAGACTTAAGAATCCATGGAAGTTTATTTATAACTGAGACTGCATATGGTCATATCAATAAGATTTAAGAGGTTTTATATCAAGAAGTATGTCTAACTTCCAGCAGTATCAATTAATAGTTTTTCAAGTTATCTTTTCCTGTAAGGTCAGTCTAAGCAATTTAAATTATAGTCTTACAGACCATATAAGATCCACTTTATGAAAAGACGGCAAGAGAATCTGATTATGAACTATCCAGAAACTACAAATTCACCATGAACATAATGAACGCAAGGCATTTAAACTTCATGCTGTCATGAAAGCCTTTCTAAAATTAAAATATTACTCTAAATAATTAAAAAAACCCTTTCACATACATAAGAGGAGTATAGTGAACAGAAAACCTTTAACTACACATCACATGTTACAGAGAAGTAGGTAAGTAGTCATGAATTGATTTCCTTTAATATTTTGATGTTTTATGTCATAAAGGTGTGTTAGCAACTGCTCAGATCCTGTTAAAGCCTAAGAAAAATTATCAAAGCAGTTTTACTGGTTTTGTTAGATACAGTGAAAAGAGTACACAGTTTTCACCTCTGACCACTCATTGTAGTTCTTTTATTTCACTTCATCATTACATTTTTTCATTAAGACTCAAACAGAAGAAGTGGCAGCTTTGGCCTTTGATAAAAGGTCACTTCTCATAATTTTGTACTTCATTCATCTCCTAAAAGCTATAGGAAAAAATTAAAATTGCAGCTCATTCTTATATATCTCAATATGCAGAGCAGATGATACTACTCCACACAAGACCAGATATTAGTTAATGTTTTCAAAAACCAAAACGAGATTAAAACAGCTGCACAAATACATATATGCCAAGGGAAGCCAGTGGTCCATGGAAGCCAGTCCTGAATGATGGAGGACTTGAGGTGAAGTTTTGAAACTCACCAACTGTAAAAGCCCTGCGTTTGAAAAAAGCTAATTAGCCAAGGTGCTGGTTACATGAATTGAGTCAAGGAAGCAATCTTTAATGAAGAAATCTTTAATTTTAGCTGAGGTGGTATGTTGAGGACACAAATAAGATTTACTTCTTGTAATAAAATCTTCATCAGAGCTTTCCCTCCATCTGGCCCATTAGAATGGTCATCACTTCACTTATTCAGATGGACAGCAAAGCAAAAAGATTAGATGGTAAAGCAAAGAATAAACAGAGGTCTTGATTATCAGTTACCTGCCTCAGAGTGATAAACATTTTGTACATTGCCTAACATGAAACTGAAGTCTCACAGCTTAAACTGATGAAGAGAACACTAAGCTTTAGCAGAGTAGCATCTTCTGTGTGATTTTGTAAAAGTAATTAAAAATCATACTACTCTTCCATCAGCAATATTTTTATTTAGATTATTGACAAATATGAAACACATAACTTTAATTAGCTCGGAAAGCCTTTTTATGGCAAGCAAAAGAAAAACATTAAAAACAAAGGTAGCATTATCTTTGGGTTGGTTTCAAATTCATTACAACAAAATCATTAGAATTTAAGTTTCTACTTCGCTGTAATATGTTTAAGAAATAATAGACACAATATGTAATAATTTTGAACTGGAGTAACAGTAATAAATAACTTGTCATTGACAAAGTAGATGTCTGTCACTTTAACAGTTTAAAATTCAGTCCTCCTCTTGCAATGTAGCCAGCAAGTCTACCGTTCATCACAATGATTTGTGATCAGTGATTAAATAAGATGGTTAGCTTAATCTTCTAAAGCCTCAAACTCACTGCATGAAGAGCTACTTGGTGTTTTTGAACCTGGCTTCTACATCTTTCATGGCAAAAGGCAGAAATCACTTCTTACCCAGTCCTCTAAACCCAGTTTACCTCACAACTTTTGAGACTTCTCATCTTCTTCAAGCACCTTTTTTCCATCCTGACAATTCTTGACACTTGATCAAGTATCTACTTCAAAGCTGTTGCATATCTTGGATCATCCCTCTTGCTCTCAACTGAGCTTTAAGCTCTACTATACCTTTTAGGAGGAAAGTACCATACAAAATGTGGATGCAAGCTGGATTTACACAGTAGCACAGCAACCTTTTCTAGTTTACTCTTGATTCCCGTTCTAGTACCTGACAATTGCTTGACTCCTGAAAGATGACACAATATTAAGACCTCACTCCTGCACAATTATGTCCAGTTCAGCATCCACCACTTTATGCAAAGCTGGGGCTGTCCTCCTCAGGTAGCTACTCTGACAAATGACAACACTGGAAATTCAGTCATGTGAGTTCTTCTGTGGCTCTTTGCATCTGCACCTCACTGTTACTATCCCAAATAATTTAATACCAGCAGCAAGCTTTCTTCCCCACTGGTAACCAGGTTTTTCCCAGGTAATTTAGTAAAGTGTTAGATTCCCACAGTAATTTGTTCTGTCTCGAAGTGACTTGCTCTACTGATACAGCTAAGCATTTACTTCTACCCTATGTTCTTTATACTTTAAGGATTTATTTATTGACACAAAGGCCTTCCTGTCTTATGCTACACTATGGCTAACTAACTCCCTTTAAAGCTAGTGAGGGACCCTCTCAAAATTCACAAGGAAACGAGACACACCTAAATGACTCTTATCCATACACCCAACAGCCTTCACAGCCTTGCAAGACAGGTGTCCTTGTGAAAGTCACACTGACTTTTTCCAGACAGAGATTGTAAGAAGAGAAATAGTGGGGAGCTGTACAAATAACACTACTAATGGGACTGTTTCCAGCACTTGCAAGTGCTACAGTCTCCCTTACCTAAATTTTGGCATCATATCTCCATTCTCTATACCCCTGACACCACAGTAGATTTATACAAGAATTTACGTGGCATCAGCAATTCTGCTATTTCATCTTTGAGTTTTTAGAATCAGAATTAATACCACTCTGTCCTCATAATTTGCTGCTGAACTCCTGCCTCTACTGTGTTAGACTCACCAGTTGAGAAATCCCTCACAAAGAATTCAGAAACTGAAACACTTCCAGTTTCCTCCCTACTGAGCAAAGACACAAATAGTTTAATTTCCCTGCAAAGGCTGTATCCACTATATGTGCTCCATTTACATCTTGATCATCAACAATTCCTACAGGCAGTGTTGAAACTTGACTGATCTGCAGCAAGAAAGCATTTTTATCTGTTTTGATGCCTCTTGTTAACCACAAACTTTTCAGTGTTTCTACACGTATACTACTGGACTCATGATTTCAACACATTTGAACACGCCTTCTGCTCTTTTTTTTGTTTGTTTTGAAGGAAGTTGTCTCACTTCCAGTTGTCTCCTTCATACTACTCAGGTTTCTTCTGCTCTCTTGTAATTCTGCTAGATGGTACACACTGGCACTCTGCTTCACAATCAATCTCCATGTCACATCTCCACCTCCTTCACTATGCCCCAGGTCACTTGAGAGATTTAGTCTTAAGAGCTGTCTGGTTACTTCCTTTTTTCCCTCCTGTTTTTATAACATTTTTGAATGAAATAGACTTTGAAATATGTATTTGATGACATAAAAAAGACTAGAATTGTTTAAATCTTCCTTTAAAGAACACAGAATAGTCTTTTCTCACCTACCATTTCTTTGAGCCATGTTGCGTGGTCCTAAGTGTGTAATAAGCAAAACTAGTCCACACCACCATACGTGTTGCACAAGCAGACACTTCCATTGACCCAAGTTAGGTTTCAATACCCAAAAAGAAAAAAGTCAAGGGCAGGGAAGACAAAACAAAAAAATCCAAAGAAACATACGCATGGATTTGATAAAGTCAGATCTATGGCTCTCCTAAATCTCTGCCAGATTGTTTTTTGTTTCGTTCAGAATACATAAAATGCTAGCTGAATGTTATTTATTCACCAGTTCATTCTCTCATTGCAAGATATCAGCAGTGGAATAAATCCAGTTTCCACATAAGTAATTCATATTCATACTCATAACATTACATTCAAATTATAAGACAAAATTTGTGCTGCACTGCAATAGTTAAAGTCTACAAGAACTACAAATTGTTCATTTTCCCATCCAGAGACTACAGACTGAGCATCACTTCTTACACAAAAGAGATACTGAAAGCTACAATTTACATCACAACATTAAATTTGCATTAGCTATAGAATCAGTTTTCTCATTGGTTTCTAGAATAATGTTGCTTAGAAAGAGGCTAATGCATTTCAAAATAGGTTGCTTTGTAATTCAGGAGTGTGAAGGCAGAACCTTGATCTACTCACAAGACAGAATGGAGGTTCAGAAATGTTAAAAATAAATTTGATTTTTATTTCTTTAGTCTTTCCCCAAAACCTCAGTGTTTAATGCAAGATTTTAGTACTTGGCACATTTAACATCCAACTGACATTCACATTTGACTTCCAAATATTTAATACTCCTTCTGAGTAGAACACATCGAAATAGGTACATCTAATGCTCACCACATCTTATTAACTAGCAAGTCACTTAACTTTACTTTTTAGGTTTAGTCTTAGTCTCAAAATAATTAATTTTTCTAGCTCCTCTGCACAATCAACATTCCCTTTTTTTTGAGAGTCAAGGTACTGTTCTGTATACAAGAGCCTCCCCTTGCTGCAGAGTCTTGGTTCATCCCTCCAGTGTTGCTTACAGATATAATGCTTTAAATATTGCTGGAGTCTCATCAGAAACTCCAGGAAGTTTAGCAGGAACTTTGAAGACTTGCTATACAGACAGACTTCTATCTGTTCATTTCCAACAATTTGCAAGCTAACCAGTGTAAAAAACAGAAGTAAGACTGGAGAGAGAAATAAATGTAGCAATGAATCAGATCCATATGTTCTTGAACAATAAAAAGTAATTATTTAAAATTCATAAACTTCTATAACATATCATATATAACAGCATGCTCAACATTGTAAATATTGCAGAATTTGACAAAAATGAAAGTATGAAAAGGAATTTCAAAGACACAAACTTATCTATGTGACATCACTGGAGTTACATCACTGTATTAATAACTGGGAACAAAACGCACAGAAACAAGAACCTGAAGTTTCTCAGATCATCCAGATAGGTAACTTCTATTTCTCTTAATAGCCTCATTTGAAAGTTTCCCATCAACAATTCTTTAAAAGAACTTTACTGAAACACAGCCATTCATTTCTGTAGATGTTTATGTGGTTATGTTCTTGCATTAACTGTCTAAGATATTTTCCATGAAAAGTATTACCTCACCTTTTATTGCTGAATTCAATTAGATTGACTCCTTGACCTGACAAACTTGTAATGCAAAAAACCCCCAAAATAACCAAACAAAACAAACCCCAAACAAAACAAAAAAAACCCCAACCTAATGTACTCCTATGTAGAAATCTTGTGTAATTCAATATATATCCGCCTACTCCGTACCAGCACTCACACAAATGCTACAGTAATCTACTTTCCCCCTTCTCCAAATCTATTTGTGGTATCAATGTAAAACGCATTTGTAATCTTTTAACAGGAGTGCTCTAGCAGAACTAGACTTGCTTTTGACATTAACCTACCAATTCTTATATATTTATTCTTTGGGGTCTGAAGTTTAGAAAATTCTCCATTTCTTCCAAATTAAATTAAAAGAATAACCTCATCCCATCACCTTGCTTTAACATGTTCTTCCCTTGACTGATAAATCTGACATATAAGGGGTTGCCCTATCATTCCATTTCTTTGCAACAATTTCAACAGTAATAAAATGGTAAGCAATCGATCCAGAGGGCTTGCATCCAAACTACCAGTCTGAAGTCTTGTCAAGGGCCCCATCGACCACAGCACAATTCTGCTATACTAGATTTTACTTTTCGTAATCAGTTATTTATGTCAACAATAGAACAGAATTCACATAACTGATGCAGCAGCATTTCTTGGGAGGCCACGAGGCTGCCAGCACAATTATTTCAAAGTTTTTACAACAGTTAATTTTTACATGAGTGCCCTATAAAGCACGATGCAGTGAACTTCTGCCTCTCACATGGCACTGGTGTTTTGATCTTTACTATGCTTAACATATAGGAGAGATCCATGTCATGAGGATATTGTAAAGCTGCCTTTGAGTATTAAAACAGATTTTTACATTAAGTATTTTCAGAAAAGCATACATTAACACATACAAAAACAAGCAGACCAAGACTCAGTGGCCACAGTTGAATTTAATCAGACTCCACACTCCATTAGCAGCTGGAAGAGTTCCAGAAGCCGCCTGTGCCCTTGGCCATCTGCCAAGACCACTGATTGTGTTTTAAGTCCCCTGAAATTACAAGGATTTACTCAAATATGGCATTCTTCACTCTTGGTACAGTATTTACAATTTTCTTTCATTGCACAAATAAAAAGTATCTGTCTACCAATACACTTACATGTTATGAACATGCACAGTCAGACATACTTAAAGCCATCTAAACTACAAATGAACCACTGGAAAGTCACTAGTGACACCTAATGAACTATAACTAGCATCTAAGATTTGAATTTAAGTATGAAATTACACTTGTTGAGATAAAAACTAAAGTTTTTTCAAGCATTTAACAGTACTATCTACAAGTATGTTAGAGCCAAGCATCAAAATTATTGTCCAAAAGCTCCATTCAAGACTACTGAGCATGAGAGTCATGGCATGCACTAATACATAGCTCTTAAAATAGCAATGGGCACAAAATGCTGAAAGGAGGAAGAAGTGTTAAAACTGATCACAATAGATAGAAGTCTTTATGATACAACATGAAAATGAGGTAAGTTCGTTTGGCCACATACTGAGAAATCTGGGGAGTGTAACACCTCCCAAGAACATCTGCAGATGCATTGAGCCACAGTCCTCTCTGGAGACCTTCATATGATAGTATTTTATTATGTAAGGTATCAGAGAATGTCCAGAGTATGAAAAGAAATAAACAAGGCAGATAGTAATACTAAAAATTCTTGAAGAAACAATGACAGAAAGGGAAGCAGAAAACACCCCACAAAGCACAATACTGGTTCAGGAGCAGGTCCAGAATACTTTGGAAGTATTTGATGCACATGTCCTGTGTGAAGTCAACTCAGCTCTGACTTCTCCAAGCCCACATCAAGATCTGTCATCATTAAAAAACAGGAAGAGCTAGCATATTTGCACAAAGCGGGTGTATCACAACTCACACACACTAGAAGCTTCCCTTGAAAGCACATTGGTACTGAAGTACTGCCAGGTATCAGGTTTGACATATACCATAATAATTAAGCATAATTCCATAAGACAGTGAAAATACTCATTGTCAGAATAACTCCTTCAAACACGGAAGGCTATTGTACAATACAATGCAGCACTACAGTGTTAACTCTGCCCATCGCCTTCTCCAACTGCAGCTCCATGGTAGAGTAAGCCAGCTCGTCAGCCAGATAGAGCCTCTGAGCCTGCTGGCATTCAACATGCCTTTTGTTGAGCTCAGCTGGTGACCTACCCAGCCAGCAGCGAGACCAGCTCAGGCTGTGGGTTTCCAGCTTTTTGCTTCCCAGCCGAGGTGAATTACATGATTTGCCACTTGGCAAGCGGGAACAGTCTTGCCTCTTTTTCCCCTCTCTACCAAGCCCTTCGATCAGAAAGTGAGTCAATTCAGCCTACGAACCCAGCAAAAAGGAGAACAAAACAAAGCCCAAA
The DNA here is from genome assembly GCA_013396655.1 of Campylorhamphus procurvoides. Taxonomy (NCBI): domain Eukaryota; kingdom Metazoa; phylum Chordata; class Aves; order Passeriformes; family Dendrocolaptidae; genus Campylorhamphus; species Campylorhamphus procurvoides. The sequence continues at coordinate 2,733,609 of WBMV01004137.1, forward strand.
ACACAGACTTTTTGCCAGATTAGTTTCTGGTCTTTGAGAAAGCTGAATTGATTTACTGGATGATCAGACAAATACTAGAGCCAGTATAAACTAAGCAGTAGGAACTCTGCCTCCTTTTATTAAAGCCACAGACACAGCTGAGAAGGACTTGATCAGTTATTTATCCCTGTACTTTAAGCCACAGGTAGCACTGCTGATCTGCTGCAGCTCATACTGATGGGACACAGTCTGACAGAAAGACCACAAAATACAAATAGGTTACTCAGAAGAGAAACCACTTGAATTTGAAGCATGTCTCTTATTGATGTGGCAGAGAGAAGAGACAACAGTCTCTGAAAAAAAGATAAATTAAAATGGTGTCTGGGATCAGCAGTAGATGCTGAAGATCTTTAACTATGAGATGTATCACAGAAAGAACATTTAAGTGCATTGTGCCTGCACAAAAGTCTGTAATTTCAGGTAGAACTTTCTTACTTTTTTTCCCCCATATAAATATTATACCTGCTTGCTCAAGGAATCTATAGAGTAGCACAGCAATGAAAGTGTGTGTGTACCCAGTATGAGTGAAGTTAAAATAGGGAAGAACGAGACTGAAGAGATGTAAGACAATAAAGCCAAGAGCTTGCTCCCATCACAAGGGGACAGACTCATTGACCAGTTACTCCCTGCACCCTGCCTGCCCCTTTTGCATTGGCTCTGGCACTTGTCAGATCCCACCAGAAATTAAATACTTAATTTCCTAAGAATATCTCCTCGTCCTTAGAAAGATACTTCTCCTGCTGAATTGGGAAGTTTAACAGCTTGGCCAAAGGTACAATACGGAGAACAGTATTAAAAAAAAAAAACAAGAATAGGACCAAGACTAACAACAATTTCTGCTGAAAGAGAAAGAGAAGTAACTTCTAAAAATGAACCACAAGTTATCCCTTCCAAGACTCCTACTAGGTGCATACAGTCAGATTCCTTAAAGACATGTAGATGCAAGCAAGCTAATATAGCACTATCTATCCAGCAAATTGTTACTCTGAGTAAGCAGAAATTGTCCCTCAGGGGAAAGATTTACTAAGACACAACCCTAGACTGGAAAGAGGCACAGCCACAGAGGTGTGATACACATCCAAAAATAGAAGTGAAGAGACTCCAGGCATGGAAAAAAGGATGTGATTTCTTTTCTGTAAAGAAGACTTTCCACAGTCTCACATAATGCCAGGAAGGAGCCTCATCAGAGGACTAACTGAAAGAAGTAGAATAATTTTCCCATTTCTTGACAAAGAGGTAAGGGAACAGTTTGCTCAGGTTTCCTTATCACTTACAGCAAAACCCACAACATTAGAGACAGAATGCTAAGATGGGTTAAGTCCAACAAACTTAATGTTCATCAATAGACTGAAACTGGTGTCTCCCACTGGGACAAGCATTTCCAAGATCCCCAAAAGTTACCATGGATATGGTACTATTGGACCATGTGTATTCCAAAGCGATGTTTATGAAATCCCATACAGATACTACACTTTCATTTCCTTTGCATTTTAGTTCCCTAGCATTTGCTGCAAATACATCTAAAAACATTTCCCCTAAGAGATATATTTAAACTGGCAATATCAGAGTCATCAGATTTTACTGCTTTTTTCATGTTAGAGAAAGCACAGTATCAGTTAAGTGTTAAGAGACTTGGTGTCTGCTGCTAGAGGACAAGCTCAAGAATAAAGTGACTTGTTAGGATAAGGCTGTTGGTAAAACCTATAGGTGAAGAAACTTCAGGCAGCAGCTGATTTCACTTCTTCTACGGCTCCTCCCCTTGAGGATCATCATTAACACTTTCCAAGTTTCACAATCACTACCCTCTCTGCAGGGAAACCAAGAGAGTCCAGAAAAGGATCTGGCTCACAGCTGGCACAGACCAAGACAGCCTTACCTCTGCAACAAGGCACCATACACAGCCCAATTCCCAGCGTGCTCTCTTGCCTACTGTTCCTGGCCATGCTCAAAAAGACCACAAAAAGTAATTTTGCTCATTATTTTAAAGAGCAACTCACATCCCATTCCTGTCCTTTTTGTTCCTCCCTACTTGCCTCCAGACAGGGTTACTTTTCAGCAGGACAAGCAGCTGACCCAGCTGACACACACTTCTGGCAGCCAGGCTCACTCGTGGGACTGACAGGTTTTAGGCAGGCCCACACTCACGATAAAGCCATGCCTTTATTTAACAATTTGGCCAGAAATCAGAAACATAACTGAAAACACGTAAAACCGCAACCAAAATTCCCCTCTGTCCTGCAAAACGCTCTTCCCCTTCCAGATGGAGAGATGAAGGTGCAATGCCAGCCTTAGGTCCCTGGAAATTTTGAGGAGTGTAGCTGTTACAGTGCAGTATTACCAGTGCTGGGTTAGTTGTTTNAAATAATTTATATAGTTCATTAGTAAATCACCATGGAAAAATTAACAGGACTAAATGTCCTGGGTTTCATAGTGCTGGAGCTAAGTGACAAGGACAGTGTCACTTGTGTAAAAGATGCTTACATTCACACAGGAAATATTTTCTACTTCCAATAGAGTCATGCAACAATTCCACAGTCACAGCCTGGATAGCTGAAGATGATTAACAGTGTTGTGGAGTTTCCATTGGTGGTTAGCTTAGCTTTGAAGTAAATCTTGCATTTTTGGTGGCAATTATCTTTCTAAAACTTTAGACATCCACAGCATAAGCACCTCCCCCGATCAGTCACCTTGTATGCTTTTAAGAGCGGATTTCAGTGTCCGTGACCTGTGCCAGCATGACTAGCCTTGGAGCAGAGCTGCAGGCTGGATTTGTTTGACTGCGCTTCGATCACCGTTCCATTTAACATGCCCCTCCAAGGTAGCTGCAAAGCTATCTGGTAGCTGCAAAGCTGTCTGCTCACCGGGGGAGCTGTGAAACAGGCTCCTAGTGCAACAGTGAATACTGCCAGCTCCACCAGACGCCCCAGTCGGATTCTCCAGAGCACTTTCCTCTGTGAATTACTTATGCAAATATATGTAAATGCACAGGATCTCAAGGCTTTAAGAAACACTTCACAAAGGAATAGGTTAATTAGGCAGGAAATCAGCTGTTCTGTCCTGGAATACACAGTAAAAATTCAACAATATCAATCTTCTGGAGTAGTACATTTATAAAAAAAAATTAAATATTAAAAAACTGCAAGCTTCCCTCAGTTATGCAGTGGCAAAGCTGTGACTCACTGCACACAGTTTGTTTGATGTTCAAGTCTAAAAGCTGAGCATTTCTACTTCTGGTTTGTCTGGCCCCTTTTGTCCACTGTACCTCAGCCTCTATGACATTAAATATATCTGAAAACTTCAATAAAAGTAACTGGAAGTTAGTTTTGTTAGACATATGCATGTTTTTCAAAGAATGGTTAAGTAGTCTAGCACAAATTGTAGAGAGATTGCTGCATGACAACTACATCAACAACTATGCTGTAACAAGGTTTAGCATTCCTGGACTAAATAAATTTCAACAACCAAGATTCCATAAACTAAGCACCCTATAAGGTTACAGCCCACATAATTATATTTAAAGTATTTGATATATCAGACAGAAGAGGAGAGGGAAAAATGTGACTACCCAGATAACTACTATTAGCCCATATTGCAATCTGGTATGGAAAAGCAGGGCGCATGAGAAGCACAGAGCAAAGCTTCAGATACACTCAGCTTCCTGGGTACTATGGAATATCTTCATCCCTCAGCAGAGCTGCCTGACAGGGGAGGTTACACAGCAACTTCTGTAGAAAACTTAGAGAGTTCAAATCTTTAGTCCACCAAATAATGGAAAAATGGCACAAAACACAGCTAGTATGAACGTGACAAACCAATTCTGAGCTCAAACTTGTCAGCTAGAGAGGTAATGCTAAGTAGCAGAGAAAATTAGCTCCAAGGATCATACTTTACAATCTCAGCTCTCTGTTGCTTCTTCCTACTTTTAGCCATAGTATTAAATTTCATCATCCAAATGATCCATGACAGCTTGCACCACTATTTGAGTCCATTTTCAGTAGCAGGTGAAGAAAATCAGGGAAACTCTTGCAGTAAAAATACTTGTCTTTATGAGTAGGTATACAAGGTCATCTTGAGAACTCCATGCAACCAAATCTATGCTCTTCTTTTAATGAATAGCCTAGGTGTTTTATTTTTTTAAATACAGCACTTCCTGTGTCAGAAATGACTGTGTCCCAAGTTAACTCTTTTCAAAGCCTTTGACCAGCAAGTCCAGTGTTCACAGAACTTTTAAATTCCCCCACGTTACTTTATTTTAGGAACAGGCCATATATATTTAATAACTCTTCAGACACATGAGCAAACAAGCATTTTTACATGTTAAATAACATAAAGATAGCTTAGCAACTTCAGCAATACAAAGACACCCGCCAAATTACCCATCATTATATACATTTAGAGTAAAACAGTTCAAAACATGGATTTTCAAGAGTCTTTACATTTTTAAGGGCATTTATAATGGCATGAAAAAGACCTCAAGCACATCACTCCAAATTAGTTAGCACGAACAAGCCCATTGTAAAAGGGTCATTACCCTTCCCACCCCAATGAATTCCCATCTTTTAGGTGACCAACACATCATGCAGGAAGAACCACTACTTTCAGGCTCTTCCAGTAACTTCTTAAGTGCTCAGTCTTTAATTGTGAAGCAACTCGTGTTCAGCCAGAAACATTAGGAAGTTATTCACAGGAAAATGAAAAACTTGACTTAAATATGAAAGTCTGGGAGATTTCCTCAATAAGACAGGAATATTAAAAATAACCTATCAAATAACACCTTCCAAGGAGAAACTTGCAATATACCTTCAATGACAGATTCAGTCAGTACAAAATAATGTCTGAAGAGCAACTAGCTTGAAAAATGAACTAAAACTACCAATACCAATCACAGATAACTGCTGTATATAGGGGGAAAACCACAAAAAGGTGGGAGATTTTGTGGAGAAGGAAAAGAAATCCATCCAACTCCCACCAAGAAAAAGGAATAGGGCACTACCAAGACTGAGGACACTCAACATTTTAATACTCTTTTGCTCTGATGTACTACAACACACTAAGTGGAGGACAGATAAGGAGTGCAGGATTCTGTGAGTCCAGAGACACCTGAACCCTATTAACATTCCTGAGCCAACACAGCCCAAAGGACATTGCTCACTCAAATTAAATAACCAGCCACAACTGCCTTCAGTTGTAGGTAGGAAAGAGAGAAGCATTGTTGAATCAGCTGAAGCCCAAAATAACAGCTGGAGAAACTGCTATATCAGGAACAGAATGGGCAAAAGGTTCCAAAAAATCAGCGGTTGCAGTGCTTTTTGACTGCAAGCAGGTACATGGGTTTCTTGATAAGCACTAAGGTGTTTTTGTGTAAATTACTTTTACCACTTGTCTGTGAGACCGGGGAATATCCAGAAAGCTTTTTTTATTTGGTCCTGTCCACTGTGTAAACACAGAAGGCTGGTTAACATACCACAGAATGCAAAGTGAATCATAAGTTAGACAGGAAACGCACTGACCTGACAATTCTGCTTAGAAGAATAACTATATCAGAAAAATTCTTTTCAATTCTCCTCTGCTAGCAGAGGGGGGAAAACACTGAGAGCAGCACTAAGACCCCTAGTTTGCATCAACCCCAAGCCACTGTACAGGAGGGTGGTGCTGGGCTGCAGCACATCGCCGAGCATCTGACACTGCATTTCACTTCGAGTGAGTCATTTCCGAGTCCTCTAACTGCAAGTTTGCAGCAACTCAGGAGGAGGTTGGGTATGGGCTTTCCAGTAAAGTCAGTTCGTCTGAGACTTCTATCTTTCACAGAGAGACAACCAGCTCTTTTGAATAGCCAGCTGAGACAGCATATGCTGATAAATCCTTCCTCTTCAAGAAGTAAAAATAGATATATCATTCCTCAACTCAACTGCTTTCTCAATTTTTGGTATTTTGCAATTTGGTGTTCCAAAACCAGCTCTAGATTCAGTTCAAAATAAAAAAGTCAGAGAGACAGAAATGGGAAACTCAGATTAGCAACCTTGCTTTTGTTATGTCAATCTTCTGACTTTTGCTCAGCTCCAGAACGTCACAACTTTCCTGAAAACATTTCTGGATGTTTTGTGTATCTCTGGGTACACAAATTATGAAATTAGATGGTTCAGCATGTTCCAAAAAATAAGACTGCTGAGATGACCAGGAACCAACAGGTACAATTTAGACAGTTCTGTCTCTTTCAAAATACATGACTATTTCAGAAGGTTAAAATGGTTGAGAAGGGTCTCCCTCTTGAAAGTGCAGAACCCACAATGAGCGTTCTCTACTCAAGTAGGCTTTTTTACCATGGATAACAGTGTAACTCGAGGTTATCACACATGAAACTGAGCTGCAGATAGATCACTGGTCAATCAAAGAGCACACACTAGAGATATACGTGCTCCTTGAAGTACACATACATTAGACTCTTCCCTCCATGCTCCCTGCAGTGTTTGCAGCTCCTCTTAAGCTGGGACTGACACTTATGAAGACGGCCTTTTGTGGCCATCTGCATTAGTTTATCCTTTAGCATATCTCCCCAAATGGACTTGCCACATGATCAGATCAGTACCAGAGGAAATGAAAATAAGTCCAGCAGACCAAGCTTTAACAGGCCTCAGTACTATAGAGGCTATGGTTTGTCTAACTTTATGCTAGCTTAAACTGGCACTTCCTTACAAAGAAGTTATTTCCCCCCACCTCTTCTATTTTTGCACCGACTCCACATTCTTTCTACTGGCCCAGCTGTTTGCATAGCTGGACCATGAACTTCAGTGAATTATGGTTCATCTAAAAAAACTCCTCAAAATATATTATTTTTTGCTGGACTATTACTTTGGAGTCCAGCTCCAAAGTAACTACTTTGGGTAATTACTGGTAAGAAAAACAGGTGTGGCTGAACTTGCCAGGAAGACTGGAACAGTAGAGAGTTGATTGATAAAATGCAAACACAGGTATAGCAGACTTGTGAGACAGAATATGACTAAGGCATCAGGAGACCCACGGGGAAAAATGAGACTAAACCAGTTAACTCAAGCAGCTGCAAGGTGGTTCTATAAGTCTCAGGCTCACCAAGGATATCCATAGGCTTTGTAGTAATGCCACATAAGGGAATGTGACTTTTTTCATTTTTATCTTACAATTTAAAAGAATCATGCATATACTCACAGCTGCGTTAAGAACATTATGGTTGTCTTGGGAACTTACAATACACACAAAAGAGCTGGATTAGACTAATTACCTTGCCTCAGTACAGAAGGTTGCTGTTCATCAAGTCTGATGAAAAATAAGTACTCTAAAAGGTATATGGCCATTAAGTATTTCGACTGCAAACTATTCAACCCCACTCTTTGAAGATAAAGCTAATGTTTTCAGTTTGAGATCCATCACTATAGCATTCAGCTACTTCAAACAATTTTCACAACACCCTTATTAAGCAATCTCTCAACACAAAACTAATTAACTTATTATAGAACAGCACAGGCTTTACAGGAAGATCATAAGACAGATGATCACATAGCAAACCACATGCAAGAAGTTACCATCTCAACAATTCGAAGCCACCCCGTTTCACCACGTACCAGGATGCAGACAATGAAAACTAACAAGGTTTGTCATTACTGTCCCATAGTCAAGGCAGCAACTTCTCACACTGCTTCAATTATTTTGCTAAGTGCAAACACATGTTCCACCAACAGTGAATGTGAGGAAGAGAAATCAGGACTTGTGTTAGACATTTATACAGTAAATATCGAGTACAACATGTAGAAAAACTTGTAACTATGCCTTGGAAGTAAACACAAAATAATGAATTCATGCTGGAGTATAGAGATAAATGTGTAGTTTTTTCAAGCATTTTAAACTTCAGAGTTAACAACCACGATGACTAAGCTCTTAACAAGTCAAGATATCCATAAGCCAACATCACTACAACTCTGAGTGCTTAGCTCTAGCAAGATTACACTGAACAGCTGTAAATAATGGGCAGTTTCACCTCATATACCTAGCCTATACCAATCCCTACAGCACAAGCTGTTTTCAAGGAAGGGCAGAGAACTGAACTGTACAGCAGGAACTACATAACAGGGTGAGTCAGTTATACTAAACAAAGTTTGCCACCCTGAAACTGCAGGAGGAAAATAAACAGCTACCAGGCTCTGGCCAGTGGGCATAATGCAAGTGTCTGCTTTAATGAGCAAGGAATTAAAAAAATAATCCCCTAGAGACTCCTTTCTAAGGCATCTGGTGCAAGATACTCAAATAAGACAACTAAGTTGAGCCAGCAACACAAATTTGTGGCGCTTATTTGCTTCACTGAATATTGTCCAGCCCTCTCCACTGTGGTTAATGAAATTCAGTTTCAAAAACCTATGGGCAAAAAACCCTCCCTAGCCTTTGCAGCACCTTGTAGAGTGGAAGAAATTACAGAAAGCAGATTTGAAACTGCTGTCAGAGCTCTTTCACAGTTCTTCCCCTCTCATACCTAACAGAAGCTATTGTATGTGTCCCTTTCAATAGTTCAGAGGAGGACATGAAATATCACTTCCATTTCTATTTCATGCAGGCATGTTTACTAGCCTTAACCTAACCATAATAAATATTTACGATTTGTATTTTTACTAGTCCATCCACGCAGTTGCAAAAGCAGTATCAAATTAATTTCTGCAGTAGACAGCACTTCACACCCAAAAAAGAACCAAGTTTTCAATAAATAGCTCTTCCTGTTCTACTTCCTTCTATATACAAACATCTGGGCTGAGTGCCCAGCTGACTTAATTTTAAAATAGTTTTAATTGCTTTATTATCTGCTCTGATGTAATCAATGCTTTTTAATACACGGTTTCTTCCTGCTTCTTAGAAAGAGCCTTCTCCCATGTAGTCTAACACGACCTCCATTAAACAGTTCATAGGCGTTTTTTTCCAAGCTCACTGTTTAAAATCTTGAGTAAACTCCAAGATCAGTAACTTTAGTTTTACTTGGCCTCAGTTTTGAAAAGCCACTTAGAGAACAGTTGCAGCAATGATTTAGTTCTGCACTAAATACAAACAGTAGCAACACAGCTGACAATGCAAGTGATGAGTAGCCCCCTCCCATCTCAAGACAGTTTCCAATCAACCTGTTGTGCTGACAGCCAGTTCCACAAGTCAACATTATGGTTCCACATCCTCAGGGTGTCACCAGCTTCATCATCACTTAAGAGTATACAAAAATGTGGACCCAGAAGTTATCAACTCCTGTAACTTTGGAAGGCATAACAATAGTAGTAAGTACTGTGGCTTTGTTTTTGTCAATTGACTCCAACTCTGCTTTCAAGAAAACCAATCATAAACAAGTATTATTTTATTCCAGAGGGCATAACATAGCTTTTAATTATTTAGGCTGCTTGTTTCTAAGGAACTATTCAATAATCATTGTCATTTTTCTACTTCTACAGTATTTCAGGATAGGAAGCTCCTAAGAGAGAGACTAGGTAAGTCAGAACTAAGAAATGCAATTTATGCCATAACCAAGAGGTTCCACTCTCCAGTGACATGTTAAAACATAAGGACAGGCATGAATAAGTGACCTATTTGTGTATTTCACAGAATAAATCCAAGAATATTCTGAGTTGGAAGGGACCCACAAGGATCATCAAGTCCAACTCTGAAGTGAATGGCCCATACAGGGATCAAATCCACAACCTTGTGGTTATTGACGCCAGGCTCTAACCAACTGGGATAGTTTGTAACAGGACAGATGAATATACTAAGAAAATACCCAAACTGAAAAATTACTGGAACACAAATATTTTATTGCTTTTTGTAGAGCTACAGAAACTTTCTTAATGTGATCAAACATATCCTAGTGCATGCAAGGGGGAAAGATGCATTTACTTGTCATACTTTTCTTTCCCTTCCCAACTTCTGACTCTAAAGGTGAAGGAATCCAGGAGGCACACCGGTAGACAGGAGTCCCACAGCTTTCCTTTTATTATTCTGTCCTGTTCTTGTTCCAATTCTGTTAGAAAGATCAAACAAGATTACAATCAAGAAAGCAAGAGTAGCATCAGCCTCCCAGTGCCTCATGTGAGCAGTTGAAGGAGGTCGTAGAGTTTATTATGTGTTGAATTCTTCACCCACAGAAATTGTGCTCTTTTTGATGTACTCTACAGAATGATGGGGGTGGAGGTTTATCCATGTATTCTTGTTCCACTTCCTCATTAGGCAGCAAGTGCCACTGAGAAGTCAGGCACTGTTAAATTTCCAGATCAGCTTGTAATCACCCAAGAAACAGATGGTGATTACAGATTCCAGGAGCTGGGGGGGCTGTTTGGTTTTGGTTGTGTGGTTTTTTGTTTTTTTTAAAAACTTGTACAGTATGCTCAATAACTTCATTAAGCATTTATTCTCTTCTCCTAAATATGTTTAATTTAATGGTTGACACAGTAGGCAAGGTCTCCAGCAGGCTCTTCTTAACCTCAAAATTAGTTACAAAAAGCCCCCACTTGTATCAGTTTTCTTTCATCTTTGAAAGTGTTTTGAAGGACCTGCAAATTCCCAGCTTTCCTAACAAGCTCCTAACAGAAGCAGGCAACCAACTCGAGTGGTAGCAAGCTCACCATCACTGTGCCTAGGACCATCATCATGGGATGCAGAAAACAAAGAATCCATGTATTTCTTTTTTGGCACAGAAAGCAAGGATGGAAGAATTACTTTCAAAAGCACTAAGCAACAAGTTACATATTACCTTCCTTTCCTCTCCTCCTTCCCACAGTTACTGGAAATCCAGCAGCAGTGACAATACAGAAGAATAAAGGATGTTATTTATCTCATCACTTGCAAGTAAAATATTACAATTATGTTAACTAGTTAAAAATATAGCTTTAAGTCATACTAACCACTGAGTTTAAGTATTTATTTCAGTAGCACAGCCAGATTATCTTTGACACAGGGTACAAGACCAAGATAAAATCAAATGTTAATGATGTAGATGCCTGTAAGGTCCAAGCACTGACACTTAGCCTTTGCTGATACAAGTCATCAGTACTATAATCGGATCTACAAAATGGGACACAGTTGCTTTCCCTTTCACTTAGCAGCAAGTTGCATTCCACAGCATATGTCAGAACAATGAGAAATGAATTTACAGCTCTGAATGTGAACACATTTTTTTCTTCATAATACATTTGGGTAATGTTCACATTTTCCCCTCACATGTCCTTTGAAGTTATTACTGAATTTGACTGCATTACCAGGCAGGGTTTTGTATTAGGTTTCTCTCTACCTCTACCTGAACAACAACTGAGGCCATCACAGCAAGTTTCTTACAGTTTCTTGAATGGTGGGTAATTTTTAAGAACTCTGGATAACAGACACCCCTCTGCAGATTTCCTCCCACCCTCCCATTAAGAATTAACACCTCTTCTGTAAGCCCTCAGCTTTGTGACACCAGCGCTCAACTTTTCTCTTTAGACTCATGCTTCCTTCTAGGACAAGGGAGTTAAGAGAACAGTTTTTATAACTTTTTCCTTAGCTTCTTCACACATTCAACTTCAAACCCTGAAAATACTCCAAAACTCAACTACAGCCCTAAGATTAAAAATACACCTGCAAAAAAGAATCTGCTTTTTCCTTTTTGTCTTCACCAAGTGCTTCCTTCCAATACACACTGCAATGTGAGAAACGTGGGAACTTAATCTCAGCTTCACCATTTCAAAATATACTTATTCCCCAAGACAGTACGACTCAGAGACTTCTATTTTCTCGTTAACTGATATGCACTGCAAGCAGTCTTAAATATAATTTTTCACATTATTACTATGTTCTAAGTTTAATTACTATCACCATGAACTATGATCTATGCTCAGTTCCTAGTCTAGCCTTTGACTACAGATTTCTGTTTATTCTGCTAAGAAACCTAAGGATCCTTAATTCCTGTTCTTAATTAATTTACATATGTAGCTTGTATTTACCCCACAAGAAATTCTTATTTGTGATAACAGAGTTCAACCATGCTGCATACTTATTTTCATTTGCTGGACAGTAGCACACTAAGCATTACAAAACAAGAGAAAAAGCATTTAACAGAGGAGCCTGCAACACTTCAATGCTGCATTCTTGGCCAAGAAGAGATGCTTCAATTTGGACACATCAAATTAACTTTTCTTTCCCCATGCTCTCCTATCCACAGGGATTTTGCTTCCACAGGGCTCCCAAGCATTATATATTATTACACCTTGAAGCAGGGTAAAGAAATGGCCTACTATCTGCAGAACACACAACAGATATTCACACCTAGAGCCATCACCTTTATGTGAGCAGGAAGCTGCATTTCTCTGAGCCTGTTCTGTTGCTGAGGTTGCTCTTTGAGCCCTCCAGTGAAAGGATTTTAGTTCACAATTTTGAATTTCATGTGCATAAATCAATATACTTTATTTACATTTTCTACTGTAAACAGCTATGTATGCCACAGCACACTGATCACAGGACCGTGATGTTCACTATGGTGTGTGTTTGTCACTATTTACTTTGTTATTGTTTATATACTGAAGAGGTCTTTCCTCTAAAAGTAGTGGAATTTCCAGTATGAACACATGCAGCAATGAGCTGTTGCAACAGGAAGACCCGTTTTTATCAGAGATCTTCTCCTTCTCTACAGGGAGACAGCTGACAGCCAGCACACACTGCCATTCAGTATGTCTCTCACCCTCTAAATCCCAGGTTGTCTTCTTTCACTAAAGAGGCCTGTTTGGGAATTTTTCTATGGATAACACTAGCCTCTAAAGAAGCAGCAAAAGAAATTTGTGCATTTAAGCCCAATTGTGGAAAAGAGTATATCATGCAATTCCACAATCAGAGATATTTTGCTGTGTAGACAGATAACTACTTTCTTATCAGTTCACGACACAGGATGTCACCGCTTACAACTGATGTACAGAAAACTTGAAACCCTTTGTCACCATTTCCTACGGACTCACAAGGCTGCCTTAAGCAGACTATTAAGATTCACTAGAGCTTCTTCAAATCGTTTCCCCTAGATCACCACTTCAGGCACTGTGCTGTTTAAAGCAGCTCTAATAGTGCTCAGTCTTGATGCACAGGTTCAGGCTTTGGGCAAAAACTACCGAAACGTACACAAAGGAAAAAAACTTCATGAGATGTGGATGTCTAGGAAACAAAAGGGATAGCGAGTTAATACTACCGGCTGCTCCGCCAGTTTCATGTGGCTGTTACAAAATTCGTAGCCTAATCTCAAATTGCACACTGACGTTCTTACAGGCTCGTTACACAGCAGCACCACTAACCCATGCAGACCTGACACTGGGGCGCACACGCTTCGCTCCGCCAAGAGAAGGGAATACGCTTTTGGCTCAGCCGCTCCGACACCCGATTTTTGGCGATCTTTGGGCTCTACCCTTTTAACCTGCCACGGTGGCTATTTAAAGATGCAAAGCTGCGACCTGAGCCTCATAATGCCCAAACCATGTGACATCCTTACCAGGCTCCTAATTTTAACGCGGAGCAGCGCCCGGCCGGGGGCTCTCCCGGAGCGCCCGTGCCCGCAGGGTGATGGAGCACTTCGCCAGTGGTGCAGCACTCCTGCCTCCTCACCTCGCCGAGCGCTCTGCCCTCCCGCACACACCGGCAGCGGACACTCGCCGACGCGGACTGCACGGGCATGGGGCGAACGTGGCCAGTGCCGGCCCACGGCCCGCGTTTGTCCCGACCGCCGCACATCCATGCGGCGCACGGAGCGGGCCGGCTCGGGCTGCGCTGGCAGCTCCGTCCCCTCGGGCACCGCGGGCCGGGCGGCGCCGTGGGCAGCGGGCACGGCCCCGCAGCACCCCGTCTGGGCAGCCAGTCC